>CM042910.1:26883512-27051012 GCA_023653625.1 Triadica sebifera | reverse complement strand
AATAAAATGTTAGTGTGTTTATTTTAATTTTAATATTAATTAATTGTAATAAATTTAATTTATTTAATAATAGAAAATATAATATATTAATTGTTAATAATAAATATCATAAATTAAAATATTAACTTAGTTACATAAATTAAAATTAATGTCAGATATAAAAATGTTAAAGTGACCGTCTGGAATTACACCTTACAATTACAAAATAATTACATGTACATTTTTTATTTGATTTTTGAGTGTGAATTTGATTTGCAGCACTACAATCCCCTTGAATTAAAAAAAAAAAAATAGTATAAATTTAAAACTTCAATAACATACTGGATTAATTGCTAGGGAAAAACCGAACGAAAAATCCAGCGGATTTAACCCCATTACACTCAAAATTGTTCTTGCTAGGCTAACGACCATAACCAACAGAGTTTCCTCTCTCTACCGGTCTTCCCCACCCTGAATTCTGCAATTTCCTCATCTTATTCACCGTCAGATCCCTGAAATGGAGCCTGACGTTAGTATCGAGACATCCTGCATGATCCGCATCGCCGTCCTCCCCATCGGCAGTGTCCCACCCAACGTTCTGCGCGACTATTACTTCCTGCGCCACCACACGATCCCTCTCTCCGCCATCAGTTCCTTCTACACCGAGCACCAGAAATCCCCCTTCGCTAATCAGCCATGGGACGCTGCTTCCTCCGCTTCAAGTTTGTTCTTGGCGGATCTCCTCCTAGTCCCCGGGAGGACTTCGAGTCCAATCGCAAGATCCTCGCCGTCATCGGCCTTTGCCACTGCCCTTCCTCTCCCGATCTCGATTCCGTCGTTGATCAGTTTAACGCTGTCTGTAGGAGTTATGCTTCTGCGCTTGTCACTCGCTGTTTCGCTTTCTGCCCCTGTGATTCTCAGGTCGGCATTTGAGTTTTCTCTTTTGATGCTTTGCTTTGTTTAGGGATTGTCTGAATTTTTTCTAATTTCGTTTCTCTTACAGCTCGAAGATGGTGGTAACAAAGGGGGGAATCTGAAATTGTTTCCTCCGGCGGATGAGCAAACGCTGGAGATCCACTTGCAAACGATGATGCAAGATATAGCCGCCTCGCTGTTGATGGAATTTGAAAAATGGGTTCTACGGGCAGAATCTGCTGGAACTACTCTTAAGACGCCACTGGATTCTGAAGCCAGTCTAAGCTCAGAGGAGGTTTATGTCTAGATGCCCTAAGGATTTTTAATCTACAATTTCTCCGCTTCAAACTTTTTACCTCGTTTTGGGATGCCATGCATTGTGCATTGCAGCTTTAGTTATTTTTTATTTTGGCGAAAACTGCAGGTGATCAAGGCCAAGAAAAGAAGGCTCGCCCGTGCACAGAAGACAATAGGGGATTACTGTTTGTTGGCGGAATCACCTGTTGATGCCAATGCTCACTATTCTACTGCGTTAGAACTTGTTAGATTGACTGCGGATTTCTTCTGGTATGCTGGGGCTTTGGAGGGTAGCGTTTGTGCCTTACTGGTATGCTTACATTTTGAGCTGGATAATCTAATATGTATACTTCTGCATCTTTTTGCCATTTACTTGTTCTAAGTTTGATAATTTTGTCTTGGAACCCAGGGATAGATTTATATAGAATGTTGCTAACTGTACAGTATAACTAATACTGATTAGTAGTTAATAACTGCAATATTAGTTAGTTAATGAATATTTTACAGCTTGATATACGATGGCAATAAAATTCTGTTTTAGTTGAGTCTGATGTTGAGAATCAGAATCTGATTCATTGAATTTTGAGATGCGTATGATATGGTACCCATAGTTACCCTGATAAAATAACTAACTCTCATCACAGTACATCCTTTGTTGGAGAGAATCAGTTTGATATGTTTAAGAAGTAGAATATGGCTTGCATCATACTATATTTCTTTTTCTGCAACAGTGGTTTTTGAAATTTTTATGTTGATCACCATAAAGTCATGCAATTACTACTTGTATCATTTCCCTTGCTATCAGATAGACAAAATGGGCCAAAAGGATGCAATTTTTGAGGATGAGGTCCGTTATCGTTATAATAGTGTGATATCACATTACAAAAAATCATTTACACCAGATAATACTCAAAGGTAATTATTGTTCTTTTATTTTAGTTATGATTACTTTCTGGAGTGGTGCTACTTATTTTGTATATTTCTCCCCATCTTATAATTATGTTAGTCAACATTTTTTTTTCCTTTGCATCTGTTTTCTCACAATTATACTGGCTTTTTGCTTAATTGATCATTTGAATTCTTCGGCTGATGGGCTGTGTTCTCAACTTTAATTTGCTAGTTTTAAACTTTTTTTGTCATTCCTTTTTTGGGTTAACAAATAAGATGACATTTCTCTTGTAAGGTCAAAGCCAGTTCATGACAAGATACCGTGGTTTGACAAGTTTTTATTTGGTGGTTTGTTTTCTGTATGTGGTTGAAAAATCTAACTTAGCATTGAGAACAATTGAATAATGAGAAAGCTAATAGCAAGATTCATTTTGGTAGTTAGCAAAAATGTACATAGAGTTTGGAGTTTAATTTGGTCAAACATATATATCCCCTAACCAATCATTGTTTGTTCAAAATAGTTGGTTTAATTTGCTTGTACTTGCTGTTGAAACTTGCAGGCTTTGATCAATTCACTTTATCTTTCCACTATTCTAATCCTAATGGGAAATAGACTTCTGAATGCATTCTTCTCCTCAAATAACAGAAGCTTGATTTACTTTTTAATTTATTTTCTTTGATTTTTATTCTTTATGCTTGTAGCCCTTTAGGGTCTTATGTCTTTTCCATACTCTTTATATTGACTGCAATTTTTTCAATATCTTAATGCAGAGTTTCACCTTTAAGCTTTGAGCTTGAAGCTACTCTGAAATTGGCAAGAATTCTTTCCAGGTAAATGTATTTTCTTCTCTTTTTTGAGTTTCTTTTTAATTTTTTTTTAATTTATGAATCTTTTAGCTTGTATGAAGGAAGAAGAACGAAGTAGCCACATCCAGGTAGAATCTACTTATAATTTCTTTCCAACAAATTATAGTCGCTTTAATGTTGCCCCATACACATGGAAATAGTTCCTCTCCTGATTTCTATATGTTGATTGTAACTTGTAAAATATCCTTTATCTGCCTTATGGATGAGTTGGAGATTGATAAATGCAAAAGCAGTAAATATCAAAGATTTGAATTATAACTTGCAATCGTTAGAATTATGTTATTACATAACGAGCAAGATTGAAATTCCATATTGCTTACCTATTTACTTATAGTCTTTCTTTTTTATGTATTCCTGGGTGTATATAACTCCCGTATTTATCTGCCTTTGATTTGTTTTGATGATCATTTTATAAATAAATAAATAAACCATTATAGGAATTATCTTACTTGACACAGGTAAACCCTAGAGTCCATAAATTTTTCTCATTTTCATTTCATTGGTGACTTAGAATAATTTAGGATCTATGGCATTACCTTGTTTTGGATTTTGAGACCAACTGATCCGTCCATTGTGTATCAATACCTTCCGAATTGTTGTTCAGATCAGATCTTCATATGCTTATTGGTTTATGGTGATCGTTTTTGCAGAAAAGGAGTCACTAAGGATGTGGTGGAATTGCTTACCAGTGCTGCAGATGGTGCAAGATCTTTGATTGATGCCAGTGACAGGCTGATATTATATGTTGAAATAGCTCGCATATCTGGGTCTCTTGGTTATCAGAGGAAAGCAGCCTTTTTTTCAAGGCTGGTAGCCCAGTTGTATATGCAGCAGGATAATCGATTGGTGGCAACCAGTGCTATGCAAGTTTTGGCAATGACAACAAAAGCATATCATGTTCATAGTCGAGCATCCTTCTCTAATCATCATCACTCCAATATAAGTGGACAAGTACGGGAATACTTGAAACAAAAGGGGATGCTAATGAATTCTTGCTTGAATGGTTGCTTTTACTGCATGCTCAGGTTATGCTCGGTTATTTTACTTATATGAATACATGAGATTAATTTTTGCTTTAATTCTTTGGCTGCACTCGCTTCCACCATATCTTCTTCATAATATTTGCAAGATTTATTGGGATGTTTTCTCTGCCCTAGTTTTCAATATTAGCTTTCTTCTCACATGCATATATGAGAACTATGTAAGCATTGCTGTCAAGTTATTAATTTCTGCATATTGTGATTCGTAGTGTAATTTTGTCTGTCCATAAGATTATACTTTTCTTGACTTTATTTCTTTACAGAAGGAAATTTGATCCACCCATGCTGATAGTGGAAGGATGCATCACCATTCAGTTGTTTCTTTGTTTGAATCTCAATGGAGCGCACTGCAGATGGTTGTGTACTGCTTTCTGCAGTTCATGCTGGAGATCCTCTTGCTGCATGGAGTGCTGCTGCACGGCTATTAAGATGGCATCATCCTCTTATCAAACCTGCCGGACAAAATGGCCTTGCTAGTGCGCTTAACAATTCAGCTGAGAGATTGCCTTTAGGAACTCGCTGCACTGATCCTGCCTTACCTTTTGTGAGGTATTTACTTTTATGTACTGAATCTTATGTAATGTAACTACATTAAGTGGTTTAAATATTGTTTAGATCCTTCTATTAGTTCATCTGTTTTTGTTTGGCTGTTCAAAAATAAATTATTTATAGCAGAATTTCCTTTAACGTTGAGGAGACTTTTGTAATCTAATTCTTCATTTCAGTGGTTTTCCAAGTTGGTAATCCTTTGCTTTATCTGTTTGATTATTTCAGATTGTACTCTTTTCCCCTCTATCCCTTTCAAATGGACATTGTAAAATGCAATTCAGCAAGAGAAGATTGGTGGGCTGGATCTGCTCCATTAGGGCCCCTTATATATACACCATTCAGCAAAGGAGAACCAAATGACAGCTCCAAGCAGGAGTTTATATGGATTGTTGGAGAACCAGCCCAGGTTTTGGTCGAGTTGGCAAACCCCTGCGGCTTTGATTTAAGGGTTGATAGTATATACCTATCTGTGCATTCATCAAATTTTGATGCTTTTCCTGTTAGTGTAAATCTTCCACCTAATTCATCAAAGGTGATCACCTTATTCGGAATTCCAACTTCAGCGGGATCAGTGACAATTCCAGGTAGTATCATTCACAGTTTTGGTGTTATTACTGAACACCTTTTCAGAGATGTTGATAATCTGCTTCTTGGTGTGGCACAAGGGCTTGTGCTTTCTGACCCTTTCAGATGTTGTGGTTCTCCAAAACTGAGAATTGTATCTGTTCCAAATATTTATGTGGTATCTCCACTTCCATTACTAGTTTCTCGTGTTGTGGCTGGTGATGGTGCAATAGTTTTATATGAAGGTGAAATACGTGATGTATGGATTAGTCTGGCTAATGCAGGCACAGTTCCTGTTGAACAAGCACATATCTCACTATCTGGAAAAAACCAAGATTCAATTGTCTCAATACCATATGAAACCTTGAAATCTGCACTTCCTTGGAAGCCTGGTGCAGAAGTGATCCTTCCTGTGACATTGAAGGCCTGGCAGCTTGGATTATTAGAAACTGATATTGCTGGTGGTAAGCTTGCCTCTGGAAGTATGGGGAGACAATTAAAGGATGGTAGTAGTCCCACATTGCTGGTTCACTGTGCCGGTATTTTCATAACTTTGAAGGCATTAATCTCTCACATTTATTACTAAGAGTATGTTTGTTATTGATTGTCACATTGAATATGTTCATTAAGCTGCAGTTAAAAATAGTTCTTAAAGTTGATTTGACTTGTGTGGCTGTTAAAACTCCAGAACAACTCAAATTGAAACTGCTTTAAGGGGGCTTTTTTTTGTGAAAAGGCTATTTTGACCTCAATGCCAAACTGACACATACCTTTGCTATGACAAAATAAAATAAAACCTAGTGCTATTGCAACAATCCTATTGTTTGCCTATAGTCCCGAACTATCAGTCATATTACCTTCTTTATTAGTTACACTAAGAATTAGAATCTCAGTTTTGGTTGAGGATGATTCATATTGTGCCACATGCTTCCTGTTTTCAAAATATTTTGACGAATAAAAAAAATGAGAATTTAAATGATTTTGTTTATCTGAACCCTAGAGTTTGAGTTCTACATAGGTTAGCAATCAGTTGTTAAATATGGAGTTTAGAGCTCTTAAGAATCTGTCCCATATGATCCCCTCATGCTATCTGGGAACTACACCTAATATGAACTTGTTTATAGATCTGTAGATGTGCCAACTGCATTATAATCAACTTGTACTTCCCATTTCTTGAAGTTAGAGCTCTTTATGCATCTTCATGTTCCTAGATAGGCTTACCTTGAACTTCCTGAATGTTACTACTGGGAGCTATTAAATAGTTGCCAACAGTATTCATTCTGTTGGGAGCTACGCTTTCTGGATCTTGAATTGTCTAATCCAACTGATGTCTTTTATGAAATTAGCATTTCTGTTCAACTCAACTGTCATGAGGATAACCTTTTTGATGATCAAGATGCTACTGAATACAATTATCCAAAAACAAGAATTGATAGGGATTACTCTGCAAGGGTATTAATGCCACTGGAGCATTTCAAATTACCTATTCTTGATGGTTCCTTTTTTATGGACTTTCTGTCCAATGGGGGTAGAAATTCAAGCTTCTCAGAAAAGAGTGCTAAGGCTGAACTAAATGCTTCCATTAAGAACCTCATTTCCAGAATAAAGGTTAGATGGCATTCAGGACGAAACAGCTCTGGAGAATTGAATATCAAAGATGCAATACAGGCTGCCCTTCAGGCATCTGTTATGGATGTACTATTACCAGATCCATTGACATTTGGCTTTAAGCTTGCTAAAAATAATTCTCCACAAGAATCAGATATGCCTGTTGACTCCTCTGGGACTAAAGGTTCTCTAAGGGCTCATGAGATGACTCCCATGGAAGTTGTAGTTCGCAATAATACCAAGGAAATGATTAGGATGAGTCTTAGCATTACATGCAGAGATGTGGCTGAAGAGAATTGTGTTGAGGGTTCCAAGGCCACTGTCTTATGGGCTGGTAAGATTTCCTTCCGATGCCTTTTTCCTATTCTTGCACACTTAGACAAGGATTATTATTCTTTGTGCTGCTGTGCTGCTTTTATTTTGACTGTCTTGTACAAGTCAATATCCGTGAGCCCTATTGTCTTCGACAAGGATGGAAAACAAATGGCTTTTGTATTCACTCAATCGGAAATTTTTAACACAGAACTATGTGGCTTGCTCTATTTTGTTGTAGGTGTTTTAAATGGGATCATTATGGAGGTTCCCCCGCTTCAAGAATCAATGCACTCTTTCTCTTGCCATTTTCTTGTCCCTGGTAAGTACACTCCGGTGGCTGCTGCTGTGATTGAAGATGCTAACGACATCCTCAAAGCCCGTGCAAGAACTGATTCCGCTGATGAGCCAATATTTTGCCCAGGGCCACCATTTCATATTCATGTCATTGGGACTGCTTGATTATTCGGTTCACAGATAATGGTTCAGATCTTATATTCGATTACAGCCCGTGGGAATTGCTGCTCAACATGGGCAAATTCTGATATTCTTGTGATATTTATCACAGATGACATTGTTCCCCTAATTTTGCCAGCGGTTCCCATTTTATTGTACTATTCAAGTGATTGCCGGATGAACTCAATTGACATGCACTTGCGATTTTGATGCACTTGTAAATCCTTAATTCAACAAATACCTTATGCGAGGAATTCAGGGATACGGTATCAGACCCGTTCCCCAAATAGAAGAGAAAAATACTAAGAGAGAGAGAGAGAGATAGGAAATGAGAGATTTCTTGATATTGATATTGATGTAAGAATTTAATTTGTAATGTCGAAGCTATTAACCTAAACCGATTTGTAAATGTTGAAGCAGTATGATCAGAAGCCAGAACTCCTCATTGGGCTTAGCATGGTTTCTCTATGCAAACGAAAACTAGTTTTGAGATGAATTCTTAGGTTGTATTTTTGGAAGATATGGGTCCATTTTTTGATGGTTCGTCTGAATCTATTGCGACCTATCCCTAATTTGTGAATATCGGTTTATGAATGAAACTGGCAAGAAATATTTTGATAAGTGGTAGTTTAATAATTCTGTATTGTTTGGTTGGAAGGTAAATTAAATCGAGGAACGTTAGTTATTTTTTTATGTTATCTTTTATTTTATTTTTTTTCATTTTTTGATGGATAATATGTATCGTTTATTACTATTAAAGATAAACTAAGATAAAGGAAAGAAGAAAAAAAAAAAAGATAATATAAAGAAGGTATGTAATTTTTTTTTTAAATTAAAATTTAGAGATTGCAAAAGTACTTCTATCATGAAAGTAATTATTGAGTCTAATTGTGAAGACAATCAAAATAGATCAAGTAAAAATTAAAATTCTCATTACACCAAATTAGCAGGTGAAGAAAACCGTAATCAACCCTCAAATTACTCTCAACAACCTTTCATTTACTCCAAATTCCCTTGTAAACAGCATCCTTTACCTTATTTTTTCAAACAGATGTAAATTGTAACAGTTATTTTGGTGGGTTTGGGTTTCCTTACAAGATTAGAATAAGGAGGGGAAAATTGATTGGAAGTTAAGAATTGGAATGTTAAAGCAAAAGGTTAGACTTTAGAGCTAACTTCCTGGAAAGGTTGGAATTGAATTGGTAAGAGAACAACTTAAAAATTTGGCACCTTTCCCTACCCACAAATTAATTTCGCTTTCTTACTTTTATTTATTTATTGGCGCAACCACATTTTTATATTTATATAAAATCATCGTGAGTGTGAAGCACAATGGCTGATTTGATTATGAATTGTCTTCGTCATTATTAACCTCAAACCTAAGCCTATGTAATCAGCGACACTTTGGTAAAAGGATTAATGCTCTGGTTTGTTCCAAAAAATAATTTTTTTAAAATAATTTTTTTTTATATTTAACTGAAATACTAGAAAAAAATAATATATTTTTTATATCTGATAAATTTTAAAAAATAATTTTTAGTTCTTAAAGTAAAAAAATTATTTTTTCCTTATTTTTGAGATATTTTCTATTAACTTGAAAAATATTTTTTTAACTTATTTTTTGAAGATAAACCAGATATTGAAAAAAAAATTTAAAAGAATATTTTATTATTTTTTGAAAATGAAGTCTAAAATCCCAATTAAATTAGTCACACAATATTTGTTCATGTGACCAGAAAACTAAACGGCCCATAAAAGTTAAGAAAATAAGATTTCATTTGTTTAAAATTTATTTATGATTATAATAAATAATAAAAATTATAAAATTTCATATAAAAAATAAACAAATATTTTTATTATATAAATAATATAACATTTTATCAATGACTCGGTTCACGAATAATGTCACAAGCCTCACGATAACAAAGCAGAATTTTTTTAATTCTTTTTTATAATGAGGCAAAATATATGTTTTGGTTTATGAATTATAGCTTTTTTTATCTATTTAATTTCTAAATTTATATTATATTCTTATTTTATCCCAAAAGAATAATTGTAGCATATATTGAGTCCAAATTTGAGAATGCATATGCTAGACTAATTATTTCAAGACCCAATAATAGACAATAGAATTATTTACACATAAAAAAAATGTTAAAAAAAAATGGCAATAACTCAGAGCTCAACACATTCATTTTACCTTAATCTTTTACAAAAAGTTCCCTATAATTAGTGCAGTCAGGTTTTATTAATTATCTTGAAACAAAGGTTTCAAATTTTGAGTTTCCTTTCCATTTTCATGAGTAGTACAACATTTTTCCACCTCCTCGGTTGTTATATGAAGGAAAAGCTGACCCTATCCCAACTACCAATTCCTATAAATCATTATTCTCATTAGAGAGAAGAAATTTAGTATTTATTAATATGAACTGATGACTTGCTAGAAGAATAATTTTATGGTTAAAATCTCAAGTTATTAGGATCAATATCTCCATCTGATATGGGCATGCAACTCCACCCTGTTCTGTCCCAAAATCAAACATGTGTTTCCCTTGTCTGATTCTGGCAGTCAACATTGATTGCGTAAATTTCCTAAACAATTGGTCAAGCAAATGCGGCTTTCATTCCTATTGATGGACCATTTTGTGCCAGAAATGTTTTTACTATTCATTGATCTTTTTTAGCATACTTCATACTATAAATTTTTTTGATCTATTGTAAGGACTAAGGTCTCCATCATCATCATCATCATCATCATCATTATTATTATTATTAAAATTTAACTTTTGCAGGCCATTTATCTACTTCATTCTTAAAAAAATATTTTTCATCCTTTTTATTTCAAAATATTTTTTATCGTAAATTTCTATTGCTATTCTGAAGTAAATTAATTATCAAAAAAATTTATACGGAGAAATTGATATCTATCATCATAATTATCTTGATCATTAACCCTCCCTTGATCACTATTCTCAATATTTCTTCACTCTCCGGGGGACAAATTTGTCCTTAATTAAGTCCTGTTTGGCATAATTAAATTTTATAAATTTAACGAATCTGATTTAATATATTTATTATTTTCTAGCATTTACATCTCTAAAAAAAGAGAAATAAAAGTGTGCATGAAAGAAAATGATATATATATATATATATATATAAATTTCTATATCCAATTTTAAAAGTAAATTATAAAACGAAGTTTAAAATTTTCAACCCTCAACTGTTCAAGTAAAAGAAAATGTTACTACCCTTCAATGCCTCCATTAACAAATCTTGTAGAGAAAACTTTTCAAAGAGCTTTCTTGCTCCATCTCTCTTTCTTGCTCTCTATAGGAAACCAATTGTATGCAAGTGTACAATCAACATCAAGTAAACAAGAAATTGTTCTCTTATCCACAGTTTATGTGCCTGTATGAGTTCAGTTTCTTCAAGCAAGCAAAAGGGTATCACATCACATGACATGAGATAGTGAAAAAAAAAGGTAAAACACACACACAACACATCATTAAAACCATGCCCAAATTATAAGTCCTTCGATGTCTTGTTCCTCACTATCATGTCACATTCATTTAGTCTGGTGGGGTAGTTGGTAACCTTTGCCTATTTTTGTGTTCCACTAGTCATTGTTTTACAATTTGTACAGTCTTAAGCCTGATACTTCTATCCCATACTATACTCTCCATGAAAAAGACTTTGTAACTATTTGAGCCAAACCCCATAGTCCCATAATTTTCAACTTTGTTTTAATGCCATTTTGTCTCCCAACATATCTGTGAAGTTATCATACCCTAAAATATAAGCATTAATGGAATATTGAGGGCAGTATTTTCTGAAATTCTTACTATGTTTTCCTTTTATAACTCTTGTTCTTTTTTATATATCTTGATGAGGACGGCGAATACAGCAATTGATTGTGTCACTAAGTTAGCAAGAGCAAATATTTGCCACTTAACTGGGGCTCTTATCCTTTCTGAGACTCCACTAGCATTTTTAAAACAAACCTAATTGGTGAAAGAATATATATATATATATATATATATATATTAGCATTAATGGAATTTTTTATATCCATGAAGCTATTATACTTCGCTAAAATTAGCTAACATGATTAACTACGAACATGAAATTGATTGCAAAAATTATTTTTTTTACATAACAATTTATTATCGGTTGAGTCTATGATTAAAAGCCAGTAAAATCCAATTAGGACAAGAAAGAAAAGGAGGAAGGTTAACTATTCAAGAAGTTGAATAAAATCTCATCAATGTGATGTAGAGAAAAAAGGAGATGAGGAATGGCAAGTGGCAACGTGGTCCAAGAAAGAGTGCCTTAAGCTAGAACTAGAAGTGCTTTTGTGGTCCATGGAGAAAGGAAAGCCTAATTTGAGGGTGAGATGGGGTAGAGGAACATGAAAGTGGGGAAAATGCCAAGGAGTGGGCTACCATTTTCAGCCACCATGAATAGGGCAAAATCATCCAAATTTTAGCACAATTCTCATCCTTTGAATTTTCAAAAGGCATCAAATTAAATTGCTCAAAAGTTGAGCATGTAATATTGCAGGTTTGATACATTTACTCTCAGTATCTTTTCAGCTGCTCCTTTTCATTCTTTGATACTAGGTGTTTAAAAGCATCTCATCTTAAACCATTAACTTGATTGACAAGTGGGTTCTCTTATTTTTAATTTTGTGTATTAATAATCAAGGTTTTTCCAACTATTGTCCGTATTTTATTTCATAATTTATTATCTATAGATTAAATTAATAATATATTCTTATAATATATATATATATATAAGAAAATTCATTCTTACTCTGCAAATATAATACTTATTGTGAATTTTTTTTCACGTAATACTATTATTAATTAACTCGATTCATTAATAAAAGGATTGATCAAATTTGAAAAATTAAAACAAACTGTGTTATTTCAAGGGATCTTAATTAATTTTACATTTAGTATGGAGGATAGGAATTTAATTTTTTCTTATAATAGGTCTAAGGCCATCTCAAACCTGAAATTACTATTTTAGTGTAATTTAACTAAAAAAAGTGTGCAAATACAAAAATTCATCTCCAATCTAAATAATATTTTTTACACTAAAAAAATATTATATATATACTCTTCACATCTATTCTATTTCATGAAATGAAAAGTAAACGAAGTGGTTATAGTGACATGTCATATTTAACTTTGAACTCTAATTTATACTATTTGGTACGATAAATATGATCTTGGTTGAAAATTAAATGTATATGCTTTTTTTTTTTATTAAATCGTTGGATTGGAGATGCCCGAAGCATATGGGCAAAATTTGTCCACTTTCCAAAAATTCTAACTCTCAAATAAGTTTTGATGAGTCGCTGTAAGATGCACATAGAGCATTTTTCTTTTTTAGAGTCACTTTATAGCCAAATTCCCCTCCATAATTGTCCTCATGAAATGGATAACATTTTTCCTCTTCTTTTTTTTTTTTCAAGATAATTTTCTCCGACAAGTGCGGATCGAAAAGCATAGATCAAGCAGAGTACTAATAGAAGTCTTCAACAAAGCAATCACATCAATGAGGGTCTACCCTAGCACCATTCCAACGCAATTACCTAGTTCAAACTTCAATGTTCTTTGTTTATAAATCGATACATAAAAAATATTACTTATGCTCCAATAGATTTACTTTTCTTTTTTTTTATTTATTTTAAAAAGTTAATTCACTTTTTATTTTTTATAATATAGTTATATATTAATTTTTTATTATAATTTTAGTGCTCCTATTTAATGTAGGTATATTAGACAAAATACATATATTTTAACTATATTCACTATATTTATTAATTTATATGAAAATATAAATAAGTCTATCAAAATACTACGGGGGAGAAATTTTTTTATCAAAAACAATATAAAATTTTGAGTTTAGATTATAAAGTAAAAATTGTATGAAAATGTATTATTATAATTTGATTTATAAATAAATATATCCGGAAAAAATAAATAAAATTTATAGCATTAATGTTTTTTTTTTAAAAAAAAAGAATTCTTATTTCTTGACAATTGAAAATTGAGATCATCGAAGGTAACTTGCCACAATAAAAGTTTGTGACTGTTATTGCTTGTCTATTCTTTACACTATCCCTAAAGGGGGTGACAATGCCATGCCTAATCTGTTGCTTTTTAATATTTTTTGGTTTTGGCCCCTCTTAGCAAGCATGAAGTTAAAGTGATTTCAAAGTTTTTAATTTCCTCACTCAACATGTCAATTCAGTAGGTCTTGGTTCTCCTTCAAATCAAATATATATATGATTGATTTCTTATCTTAATAATGATATTTCACATATATATATATATATATATATATATATATTGGATTTAATTTCATAGCAAATTTGGTTTTCTTGTTCATCATAATTTGGGACCACTTTTTTATCCCAATTTAGTTTCTAATAATCAATTTTGTTGTTGAGGAGCAGGTGATTGACTAGCTACACATGGTAGGGATAATTCATAAATAGTTTTTTTCTTTTTTTAAATAACTATATATGATGATGTTTTTGTCTTACAAGTTACAATTAAATGTAGAAGTACATTCATTTTCACACAATGGTCAAAAGACCCATCAAAACCCAGATACATATATATATAATGTACTATGCCAATTAAGAAGAAATTCGTTTTTTAGAAATTATTTGTTAATCGACTCAAATGGTAAAAAAATTATATAGAAAATATTACTTTTACAATTGGTATAAAACATTTTATCACTAATTCGATTTATAAATAAAATTATCTATAAATGATGTCTTCCTTGAGAGATATTAGCTTGATAGCATTTTTTTTAAGCAATTTGAATTGATTTCCTTTCATAGTTTGAGAATTTAATTTAGTATTATTATTATTATCTAAAAGTTCTTTAATTTATTACAATTCATTATGAAAAAGATATTTTATTATTACCAAACAAAATCCTTTTGTTTTCCTTATTTTGCCTACAATACACTATATATAATCATAGGTAAGAGCTTGAAGGAGAATGACCTAATTAATAAAACATAAGGAAATTAATATGCATGAGAATGATGCTATCCTTATCCATAATCAAATGTTGCATTGGGAATCTTAGCTATAGGTTGATATCTTCTAGTCATTTTTGTGTACTTCTTTAAAGAGTAAATATCAAAGTCATTGAAAGTGATATAGTACGTAATTAAACTTATAATAAATGGTGAGATTGTAGAAATACAACGTAAGAGATAAAAAGGTCTCTCACAACAATTATCATATTAAAGTTTGGAAGCCGAAATGATATTTCATCAGTTTTGTAAAGTAATTTTTTGTTTATTTGCATGAAAATTATTATATTAATTAACTACGAGAATAACTATGAGTGCAAACAATAAATTTCATATACTTATATACGTCCCATTAATTTAAAGAAATATAAATATTAGTGATAATTAGTTGTTATAAAGATACCCTCTCCCCTGACCTCCCTTCAGAAACCGTTTACTTGTTCTGTTATTTTTGTGGAGTTGGTGGTTTGCAGACATGCATACGTACATAAGCACATAAAAATAAATTATCCAAATTAAATTCAACGAATTAAGAAAGAAGAAAAAGAAAAAATAAAATATAAATAAACAAATAAAAATAAAATATGTTAGTAATTCCACAAAGAAGAGTACCTTTCTCTAAGTACATGCATGCTGTAACTTGCTCAAGCTTAATTAGGTGTGATATTATCACCACACCCACATTCAAGCCCTAAGTAAACAATTAATTTTTGTTACAAAGTTGGCACCTATAAAGACAAACACACCCACAAAATTAATATCTACACTTTTTCTTTAAATATTAAAATAAACCATTTGTTCTTTGTCTTTATTGAAAAAAACAATTTACTTTTCTTAACTTTTAATAAATATTTAATAATAAATGAGGACTATTACTTTTTCTACGTATAACACTAAAAATTTATTAATTAATGGCAATTTGCTTTCTGAGCAATTATATATGACCCTATAGCCGAATCATTATAAAATTAACATTCAAATCTATATAGAACTTAGTTTTATTTTGTTTTAAATTAATTTCTACTTCTAGCGTATAACTAAATGCATAATTCACTATGCCATCAAAATAAGAATTCATAGAATGTAAGTGTTTAAAAAAATAATAAATAAATGATAAAACAAATTAATCTAGCTGTAAATAAAAATTCAATTTCAAATATACTAACAAGATAAATTTAGAATGATTAGTTATTTGAAATTTATTTTTCATCCAAAAATTTAATAAATATACAAGTTTTTAGCAAATTTATCGTGGATAATTTTATATATTGTATCTTAACTTATTATTAACACACGATAATATATCTAACAACTTTAATTTGTAATACAAATATTTAATAACTTTAATTAATATAATAAAATTATTTATCATTAATTATTTTTACAGATTTTATAGGTGATTTGGAATGAATAAACTTTACCACCTGCATAAAATATAGGTGAACCCTTATCAATTTTATTTAAGGAATTGTGCTTAAATATAATTGTTTTTCTTTTTTGTTTTTTCTAAGAATTCTACTTAAGGTTATTTTTTGTTCATATACAATTTTTTCCATTAAATTAAAAAAAAATCAGTAAGAGCCCACGTGCATCTATACATAATAATTAAGTGTAATTTGTGAAATAGTAAAAACACGTAATCTATTATATAAATAAAAGTTAGAAGATATTTATATTACATTTCAAAGTTCAAAAATATTAATGAGTATTAAAATTAAGTCAAAAAATAATCAATAAAATTTACCCAAATTATCGAATTAGAATAATTCCATTACAATAATGGAATCCAACCACCTAATTGAAATCACTTGCTTAATTGATTTTTTCTTGCTAATTTTATTGGTTATATTATTATTAAATAAAAATGGAAGAAACTGGGCACCGTAGAGGGTGGGGTTGGACAGAGTAAAAAACGCGAGGGCCTAAATGGAAAGGAACTGAAAGAAAAGAACGTGTCGAGGTTTGATTGGTAAATGGGCAGTGACAGCACTGATAATTGCCAGCTGCTTAACAAAAGGTAGCGGATACCCACAAAACTTGTGTACCCCGCCTCACTAGATTCTTTCTATTTTTAAAGGCTTTAATATCGACACGTATCATTTAGCTAACCATTCAAGAACTGTATCCGCATATTTTAGTGATGATTATTCAGTTTTCTTTTTTACCGTCTTCTCAGTCGCGTGGGACTCGCTCTCCCAGGCTATTATTTTTAATCATTGTTGAATATTTAATTTCGTGTTTATATGGATAATAATAAGTATTAATTCAAACATGACAGTTATTGATTTTTTCAGCATATTTCTAAAATGTTCATTATTTAACAAATTAAAATTCCCTCAAGTTTAATAGAACATGATATATTATCTTTATTTAATATATATTATTAGTCATTGGTAAATGATCAAAACTAAATATTAAAAATAGATATTAAATGAATATAATTTATCATGTACAACTCAACCAGAGAGAGATAATTATATAGATTTTAGAGAATCCAAAATACCACATCTTACACGGTACGCATATCACCATGTATCATCATAATAATAATTATAAATTGTTAATTTTGTATATAGAACTAAAAATTAGGAAAAATAACTGTCTTTATTAAAATAAGGGCAAGGTTAAAGATAATTGGTCTTTGAATAAATTTCAAATCTCTTATAAGCCCTTTTTTTGTTTTTGTTGTCCAATCAAATTCTTAACTTTTTCAATTGATAATTATGTTTCTCTATTGTTCATTTGGCTACGTGGCCATTTCATGCCCCAATTAGTGTTGAAGATAGAATATTGTTGAATAAAAAGAAATGGCAGTGTCTAGAGTTCTATTTTAGTAGCATATGGGTAGATGACAAAACAAAAAATAAATAGAAGCAGAATCTCTTTGGTTAACCCTTTTTAAATTTTGCAGGCAAGAAACAATACTAGGATAATGATTATAGGTTCTTTAGATATGTTTAGCAACCAATATGTAATTATGTGATTGTTTAAAGCTCTAGTACTCTATTGAATATTTATCCATTTACAAATTTTATTCTGTGTGATTCAAGTTTTTCAGATCAGGGGTGCAAAATGTTGAGAGCCCAACAAAATATGTCATAACTCTTTTATACTTCCCTTTCAGTGTATCAAACTATTAATGCATTTCATATTGAGTACATGAAAATTACTTTCACTGCCTATCGTGAAAGGTCTTTGTCAGTTTAGTGCACAGTTGTTAAATGTGCAAAGGCATGTAAGGTAGGAACCAAGTGCAGGGTGGAGGCATGGGCTTGATAGATGTGAGGCGTATATATATTAATTTTTGTATAATATACTTATATAAGATTTTCAATCAACTGGAGAATTTGCAAATGGACAGTAACTCATGAACATTAAAATGCATTCCAATTTTTGTACCCATTTTTTGCTATTTTATCTATAGCAAAATAATTAGAATAAAATATCAAATTGGCCCTCAAAATTTTATACGATGATTTATGTGTCCCTTTTTTCGAGACAATTTAACACAACTTTTAATTTAGAACAAATTTACAGGAAATATATTATATTTAACAAATTACAATCAGAAATAATTTTTTTAAAAATTAACAGTTTATCTCATGTCATTTAATAACAATATTGTTTAAGATAACAATTAAAAAACATGTGACTCAGTAACAGTCATTAGTAATAAATATAAGTCCTAAATCATTTTAAAAAATTATTAAATTGTATATGAAATTCTAAAAAAAATCAAATAGAGAAAAATCATTCGGTATATGCACTACAATATTTTAAATTTATACAGTATCAAATCAATGAATATCATCTCAAACGACATTAGATAAATTTTTAATTTTTTTAAAATTTATTTATAACTGTAATTTATTAAAATTTTATAAAATTTTCTGCAATTTATTCCTTAATTTATTATCATTTTTTTATCATATTTTTTTTTCTTTTTATTTCATACAACTTTTATCTACCATAAAGTTTTATTATAATTTACAATAAATAGTGAAAAAAGAACAAAAATGGAAAGTGGGATGATTGTCTTTTAAAAATAAATAAAATAAAATAATCATAAATAAAAATTTATATTAATTTGAAATTTTTTTGAGTAAAAAAAACAGCAAATTGCACCTGCAGTCAAAAAAGTAGAAGTTTCCATCAAATATGAAACTTTTGGCGATATGACGAAAAAAAAAGTTGAAAACAAAATTCTCCTTATATAAACGACAGTGAAAAGAAAAGCAAACGTAGGACGAAGGCAGGTTCATTGATCTTTTGTATCATATGAAATTTTTCGTGGAAAGTGTAAGAAAAGACAAACTAATTAGACATTTCCTAAGAAAATACGTAAGCCCCACCCCCCCACCCCCTTTTCCCCTTTCCTTGCTCGCCTCTGCCGTTTGCCTCACGCCACCCTTCCTCCATCGATTACCAAGCTCAATAAAATACAAACCGTGTTTAAAAAATAAATTAATTATTAAAAAACAATTTGTCATTTTGTCTCCCCAGCTTCTTACAATGATTAATTTATTCTAAAAACAAAAAGTTTTTTAATTTATTTTATGTCATTTAAAAAATATTCTTTTATTTTCCCACTATTTTACCAAAAAATTACAGTGGAATTCAACAATAGATAAGAAAATTATAAAAAAATATTTTTTAGAAATAGGAAGACTAAAAATTATCCTAAAATAATAAATCACTTGTAATTTAATATAAAATTAATTTTGGAGTAAACTAACTACAATTCAATTAATAAAAAATATACATAAAATTAAAAATATAACATAAGTACTTAAATGGATTGAATTTATAAAATTATATATAAATTAAATAAATTTTATGTAAAAAACAATTATTTTATAAAATACTATAAAATTTTATTTTTTATAAAAAAAATAATTTAATTATAAATAAAAATTTAAATAAAGATTTGGAAATGAATTCTCGAAGTATTATTAGATTTTCTTTTTTTGGGTTACAGATAAAAAGTTTTTTAAATAATTTAACATATGGCAAATTAACGGAGGTAGGGGACCATAGTCCATTGGTCTCGTTGGTGGACAGTTTGCCATAAACACCATATAGTAGCTTTGCTGGAGCCCACTTCTTTCACTCGGGTCCCATTTACAAATTTTTCCCCATTTCTTTAAGTGGGGACCCTGCATTTTTTAATGGGGACCACAAATACATGGCCTCATTGATTAAGCCGGCGGCTGTCAGAGAAGTCAAAAATTCTCAAAATGGTCCCCACTTTAATGATCTTCCACGTGTAGGGTCTTGATAAGCTTATCTGTGGAGCGTGCTTGAAGCTGGGACCACCTGTGGTCCAAATGACCATATGACGACACTTGTCGAGAGTTGGTTTTCCCGCGAGTGGCGGAGATAAGACCGACCGAAATTCATGGTCCCCTCCCTCCTCTTCCATTCTTCTTCTTCCCAATGTTCCTCTGTCACTTCTATCACCGTCTATTACAGGTGGAGGTGATCTTAAATGAAGTGAGTGCCGGCCGACCAGGCTCGTGAAAACTCAAATTTAAGAGAAATTGTTCCTGTAGATAGAGCCAACCATTCAACCTGTAGACTAATTTAATAGAATTAAGGTACCTCAATTAATATTATGACATTATCTAATAATTATTTTAAAATTAACCATATTGTAATAAAAAATAGATAAAACAAAAAATATATATAAATAAAAAGGCCATCAGAATTCCCTTCTAATATGGTTAACTTTAAAGTAATTACTAAGTGTTGTAACATTATAAATTGGGCATGTCTTAATTTTATGAGATTAATCTATAGTTTAGGTAATATACTGTCTATCTAAAAATTACTCTAAAATTAAATATATATTAAATATTTTTATATTTTAAATTCAAATTTGTTAAAAGAACTATAACAAGTGATCAATTGAAATTAGAAATAACATACATATTATATATGGTTTAAATTCAGTATGATCTTATATGTCATTGCGTAGAGAGAGTCAATAATTTCATAATTATTAAGTATATATATTATGTTGGAGGATCTTCTTTAGGTACAATAAAAAACATATTTAAATATAAAAAATAATTTTTTTACAAAGATTTTTTTATATTTGCACTATTCATTTTACTTTATTATATATAAATTAGTATTTATAATAAAAATAAATAATGTTTATTATAAAGACAGAGAATTATTTTTTAAAAAACACATCAATAAAATGGTAAAAAATAATATTAATTATATTTAGAATATAAAGTCAAATTTAATTATGTAGATGTAGATAATTAAATTGATTATTTAAGGGATTTATTGGAGATTTTTTTTATAAAATAACTATTTAAAATTAAAAGTATAACACAAATGAACAGCCTATTTAGAGATTCTATTATAACTGAAATAATTCATTGTTAATCATAATTGTAAATTCTTACACTACCTATAAATTTGCGGTAATTGTCACAGCAAGTGTAGTGACGTGGAAAGCACGCTCCAAGTTTTAAGGGACAGTGTCCTAATTGACGACTTCGCTTTCTGGATACAATCATGTATCTTTTTTTTTAAAAAAGTTGTGGCAAAGTACTATTTTACGTGTGCATGTTAACAGTTATTGTTGCCTTTCACGAATTTGATGCCACGTGTTACCATTAAATATATTTCCTTTTTCTCTACCCTTTTCTCCCTTGTACGTGTATTTATTGGTTTTTTCCCCTTTCAATTAAAAAATAACTATTTATTTTTCATATTTTTGTCATGTTAATATCATAATTGATTTTTATAAAATTATGATAAACTAACCTACATTGTATTTACCTGTATCAAATTTATTAATAATTAATTTAACTAATAATATATTTATTATATATATAGTAAATTTTATTTATATACATTATTGAATCGGTATATAAATATTCAATTTACATAATAATATTTACAATTCCTAAAAATTGAGATTTATTTAAATTTTATATTATACGACTTAAATGCACCATCACTAAGATTATATATAAATCCAATAAAAGTTAAAATGGATGTAGAAAGTGTATATGGACAATATTTATCTAAAAATAAAATACACCTATAGGTAAATTTATAGACCTAAATTAATGATAAAATATTATCTGTGTAAATCCGAGCTAATAAAATATTTTGAATTTATGATCTAATAAAATAAAGCTTATTTAATCAAAAACTTTTATTTTTTGAAAGCTTATTTGACTATAAACTTAATTATTACTCACTAGCTATTTAGCAAGTACAAAGTCATAATAGAATAGGCAGAGCAGCCCGCCATTGCCGATCGGTTTAGTTTCATTCCGCTTTAATTTGTTCCTCAATTTTTTAATGGAAAATTAATATAATTTTAAAAAAACTTTGTGCATTAAAAAACAAATGTAAGTATAATTAATATATAATTTTCAATTTTCTATCTATTTTCCCAATTTTATTTTTTAAAAACACTTTCGAGATAATAAGAATACTTTTAAGATAAAATGAGAGAACTTGAAAATTTTTAAGTATAAAAACTAAGTTTAAAATAATTTTAGCTATCATAAAATATGTTTTTGTAGTATAATATATATGTATATACGTGCGTTGCATACAAACAAACTAACAAAGCCTTTTGTTTCACTCTGCACGGTACGGCAACCTCGATCATTTGCCACCCACCTACTTCTACACTTGGCCCGACTCGAGTGACAACCGCGTGCCAACCACGCTCTACAAGAAATCTCATCCTGCATCGTTTATTTTTCCACCTACTACTATAAGAGGAAAATTTAGAATCCGACACTCTTCTTTAAATAGGGCTGGAAACGGATAGGTTCAGTCTATGAATTAGAGTAGAATCGATCCGATTAAATTTGGATTGTAACCGTTAAGAAGTCGGTTTTCTATTTTTTGAAATCGTAATTGTCAGTTTCAGTTTGGAACCGATAATTCATGATTCCATTAAAGTATAATATATATATATATATATCACTTATGCGATAAAATCTATTTAATATGAATCAATTTTTTAAATTTTATTTTTATTAGTAAAAAATTTGTTAATAAATTAATTTTTTTAAAAATAAATATTTATTGAATCGGATAAACCGTAGTTCAACAAAAATTGAATTATAAAATCGGCAGTTTTCAATACGTGGTCAGTCCTATTGTTAAGGGCAAAGCGTATATGCCATGGGGTAGAAGCTTGGACTCAGCATATAGCATTATTGAACTCGAGAAATAACAGCTTTATTAATCGCCGTCCGATCAAATTAATAATACTCAATCAAGAGAACTGCAAAAGTCCTCGCAAATAAGCAAATCTTACATTTTACTGGCTGAGTTCCAATCTATAATTTTATTCAGAAATCAAACTATAATATAAAAAAAACAATTGATTTCTCTAAAATTTTGTAAGTAGACAAAATTATTAATTTGATTATGGAGTCTATGCATTAGTGTGATAGTAGTGATATTTTATTTTTATTTTTTATAAGAGGATCAATTATTCAATCTATTATATAAGTATATAAACAATAAGAATTATATTTTTATATATGATATTTTTTATTATGGATTGAGATTCCCTCAAATAAAATTGAACATGATATATTAAATATTTTTTTAATTTCACAGTTTCTTTTTAATAAATGATTAATATTAAATAATATAATTAAAAAATATTATTTATTTTTAAAAAAATAAATATTTAATATTTAATAATGTAACTTTATGGACTCAATTTGAGAAATGTCAGTCCATTCATTATTACATTGATAGGTAATTTGAAATACTGGTAAAAAATTGTCCGTAAGCTTGCTTTTAGGAGTGAACACAGTCGCATCATCTTTTTATCTTTGGTTTAACAAAAAGAAAAAAAAAAGAATGATTAGTACTATAATTACTATTGATACTAGTAATATATTGTATTATTATTATGCTAATATGTTGCGGGAATGATTAGCATCCGATTTTGGAATGCTCCGATCCATATGCAAAGTTAATCAATGAAATGATGGCATTTCCATAATAATTTAATATCATTATTGTGTTCTTAATAATAATTTTTTATTTTGTTAATCAAGCCACGTAACACGTATTAAATTTTTGTCAATTTATGTGTTAGTTTGACAAATGGAGCATGGTAGAAAAAGGTAATCTCAATAATTAACTCTTAATATATTAAAAAATTGATTGCATAGTAGTAGTAGATGCATAATGCAGACTTGATTTATAATTTGTTTAATCAATGCATTTTCATACTCTTTTATTCATTTTTTTTTCTAGACCGTTTCATACTTCTAATTAGGAGTCAATAGCGTGCACACATTTTCTGAACTTGATAAAAATTTTCTCCCCCTTTACTAATAACATATGCCGAATTTATAAGGAAAAAAATCAATAATAGTGTTACATAAATTTATATAATACATTTTTATTAATTTAGTCTACATAAATTTGATCTATGTAATAATTTTTCTATACTAACTATTTAATTGGAAGTGATTACAATTTATATTAATATATATATATATATATATATTATAAAAAAATTGTTCACGCCAATTAATTTAATTAGTCAAAAGATGATTGTTCAGAATGTCCATGCTATAATTTTAAAATTTTTATAGTGTTCTACTATAAATTTTCAAATAATTATTTTAGTATGTGTAACAATGCAAATGAACAATTATGTAATGTGTTAAATTTATATACAATATGTGATAAAATAATTAATTAAAGATTTAATATATCATATAATAAAAGTTTAATTGGGGACTAAATAGAAAAAAAGGCTACATAATTGGGGGATCAAAACCTGATTTTTGCCTTCTCTCTGGTAATAATAACAGTTTTAACGGCATGATCAAAGGTTAATCTCTGAGAGCAGAACGTGTGGTATAAAAGCCACATGGTTTTTTCTTCACCTGAAAACCACTAACAATTCCGCCATATCCAACTCTCTGTCTCTCTTCCTCCGTATCTCTATCATACCAAACCTTCCTCGGAGCTAAAAAAGGTCCCCACTTTCTCTCTCTAACCACCCATCTCAATCTTGATACGTTTATAGTAACCCCATATATTATATATCATCATCATCATCATCATCATCTCTCTCTTTATACCATAATTTCTGCGTTTCTTTGACTCTTTATAGCCTATAATTTCACTGTTCTAGCTTCTGTTTCTACTGCATCAAGTACCAGTATCACTGTATCCCTCTTTATATTTTCTGCAACTGTAAAAAAGAAAAACTCTCTCTCTCTATCTGTCTCCATCATTTTCTTGTTTTGCTTCTTATATCTCTTTCTCTATCTGTATCAATGGTTTTATAAATTATTTTCTTTTTTTTTCTTCATTTTTATCTCAGATATACAAATAGAGAAAACCAGGAAAAAGAAACATGGCGTTTCACCATAATTTATCTCAAGACCTTCCTCTTCACCATTTCGCTGACCAAACCCAACCACCACAAGCCCAACAACAGCAACAAAATTTACCCGAAACCACCACTACGCCCAGTTGGCTTAATTCTGCTCTCCTTCGCACCCAACAACCGCACCCGCCGCCGCACTCTCACTTCTCCGATAATAATTTCTTGAATCTTCATACTACTTCCACCAACTCCGATTCCACACCCTCTCATAACCCAACTCAATGGCTATCCCGTTCTTCTTCCCTACTCAACCGCAACCACAGCGATGTCATCGATGGTGTCGCCGCTGACTCCATCATCGCGGGCACTATTTCTCACGAATCAGCTGATTTGAAAACCAATACCAATACCAACAGCGACAACATGAACACCAAGAGCGAAGGAGGCGTTGTTGAGAGTGGCGGCGGAGGCGGCGGCGGCGGAGGTGAGGGATTAATGAACTGGCAGAATGCGAGATACAAAGCCGAGATACTTTCGCACCCGTTGTATGACCAGTTGTTGTCGGCACATGTAGCTTGTTTGCGGATCGCCACGCCGGTCGACCAGTTGCCGAGAATCGATGCTCAGCTAGCACAGTCACAGCACGTAGTGAATAAATACTCCGCCCTCGGCGGCGGCGGGACTCAGGGCATGGTCAGTGATGATAAGGAGCTCGATCAGTTCATGGTATGTTAGTTACCCTGTTTTCTTTCTCTTCCTATTCAAGCTTCAAACTCCATTCTTATTATCTCTTTTATCCAAAAAGTTTGTGAGTTTAGTGTCTTTGCTCAAATTCACATTATGGGTTGTTAATTTTTGTAATTTCATGCTAAAATTGGATTACCAAAATTGAGATTTGTGTTTTTTTAGGATTGGAATTGTGTTATTCATGAGATAGGAGAATAGCGAGTTAGAGCATTATTGTTGACTTTTAGCGTCAGTTGCTTGGAGATTGAGTGAAGGTGAATGCACCGACAGAGGATTTTGTATGATGGTGGCTTTTTTTAGTGGATGTTAGGCGCTTAGTGCATCTTTGTCGATGGTACCTTAATTGAATTGGTCCATGTAGATGCGTTTTAAAATACATTGTCTTGTTCCTGAAAATAATAAAGGCTACAGATCTGGTCTCAAATCTCGGCTCTGGAAGTGATTTTCTGTCTTAAAGCTGAAATTTGAATTGAAATTTTATTATTTATTTATTTCTTTGAATTTGCCACTTGGGAGTTGGAAACTGAGATTGGAGATGCAGATGAACCATTGGCTAGCTAGTAATGATACGGCTCTTTCTCCATTCAAATTCTGGATATTTACTACTTTCTAAATGAAGGTGGGAGAACAATCTAAAATGAAGGTTTCTCTCAAGGAAACTAATCTAAATTCTATCATCAATTTTTAGGTTATAAGTTTGTTCTGCATCGAAAAATGAGAGAGCTGGGAATTGGGACACATCTGATACTAATGTTTCTTAATTTAATTAACAAGGGATTAGGTTGTTGATTTAAATTGAGTGTTATGCTCTTCATTCTTTAACACATAAGGAATATCTCCAGCAGAGGCACTAAATTGAAATTTACTAATTAACCAAATTACTGGAATTATTATATGCATAGACAGAAAAAACTTAAGAGCCTAAGATGTACAAGTTAATTGCTATGCAGTCTACTTCAAGATGGACCAAACCTATAGTTTTTGCCGTACTTCTCTGTTTTCAGTTTGAACTGAATAATTGTAGTGAATTAGTAATTGTGATCTATATTAAAGTTGCAATTAATTGGATTTTTCTTAACTAGACTGGCTCTTCATAGACCAATTAATCCAGTGATTCCACAAACTCTTCAATGCTTTGAATGCAATCTTGAGCTCACCATGCAATGTGGAAAGAGTTATTGTATAGGCTATATATAGGGCTGCTTCTAAATTAATACCTTGATTTTAGCTTGTACAATGTTTATGGGTTGCAGTGAAAGGTTGATTTCAGCTGCAATTGCTGATGGAGGATTCTCAATTTTCCTTTTATCTGTTAAGGCTGCTAGATTCATGTGTGACCAATAATTATACATTCCAAAAGGTGTCTGCACCAAAACCTTTAAGGAGATGGGGTCCAGATATGAGAGTATTTGCTGTGCCGACCATGTCCTACTGATCTTCTTTTAGCAGCTCTTTTAAATGAGGCCTAATTTTGTGGCAATCCAAAATCCTTATCCTACTTCTTGTCATGTCAAATGATCTAAACACTACTTTGGTTATATAGCAATAATTTTTTTTTTTTTTTAGCAAAATATGGTGATGGTGAGTTTCATGTGTCTAGGCTACAAAAACATTAATCTTACCAATTTGGTAATGTGTATTCTATGAGCTCATAAGCCTCCTATATTATTTTTTTTTGTCTAGAGTGGATATTCATGAACCAATCCCAATAATACTTACTATTGTTACTTTGCATACATTGCAAACTATGATTGGATTATTCCATGATGAACTCAGTATTGACAAGCATTGCCCTATTCTACTAAGAAGTGGCAAAAGTACTATTAATGTGTGGCAAGGCTTCAAGCCTTCATCTTAAATTGCCCTATATTGTTGGAGGAAATCTGACTCTGTAGATTACCATGGTTGAAGTTACTTTACAAATCATTTAGAGAAAGCTAAACTATTAGAGAGAATTAAAGTTTTGATCATTGCATTTCTTGCTGTTGTAGACACATTATTTTCTGTTGCTTTGCTCCTTTAAAGAACAACTGCAACAACATGTTCGAGTCCATGCCATGGAAGCAGTAATGGCCTGCTGGGAGATTGAGCAATCCCTACAAAGCCTAACAGGTGATTTCATGTTGAAATATATCTAGCATATCTGGAAATTGATAATATTACTAGAATTGATGGACCAAACTAATGATAGAATGCGCATTTTGTCATTAGCTTGGTGCATCGTAAACCCAGATTTTGATAACAAATTTCCTTTACAACAACACGGAAGAAGATTTTTTATTTCTTAATATAACATTTGATATTTCTACCACATTGAAACTAAAATTAAATCCTTGGTACTTTCCATGAACAGGAGTTTCCCCTGGTGAAGGAACAGGTGCAACAATGTCCGATGATGATGATGACCAAGTAGATAGTGATGCAAATTTGTTCGATCCAAGTATGGACGGCTCGGACCCCCTAGGATTTGGTCCCCTCATTCCAACAGAGAGTGAGAGGTCTTTGATGGAGCGAGTGAGGCACGAGTTAAAACATGAATTAAAACAGGTAAATTTAAACAAAAAATTTTGATCAAATTATTGGATTTTTCTTGCCTAAATCGAATCTTTATAATCAATTCAATTATATTCTTTCATATTCAGTGTTACTGAATATGATTGAATTGATTCATAATAAATCATCAATTGATCTTAACTTGTCACAAATTAAATGGATTTGCAAGTGTCCTTTTTTTTTTTTTCCTTCTTTTAGAAAAGATATTAAACTTTTTCTTTCCTTGGTAGGGTTACAAAGAGAAAATAGCTGACATAAGGGAGGAAATTTTGCGCAAGAGAAGAGCAGGAAAACTACCTGGGGACACCACCTCTGTGTTGAAATCTTGGTGGCAAACACATTCCAAGTGGCCATATCCTACTGTAAGTGTTGCTGCTTAAATCTTTCTAATTGAATAGAAATTATCTTTCTAATTGAATATAAATTTCTTGTTTAAATTAGGTATATATATATTTATTTATAAATTGAAATAATTATAAGATTCAGCTATATAAAAAATAAATTTGAATTTTTTTTTTGTATTAACTTAATTTATAAATAAATGTATAAACCGAATCTAAATAAAATTCTTTCTGGATGAATTAAGCAATCGATAGGTTTTATTCTGGGTGGAAATGGATCTCTTTACCGTTATGATAAGAGGAGAGCTATATAATAGTCCTTGAAACCCCACCATGGTTAGTGTGTCGGGAGACAAGTCAAAATTAATGTGCTTAAATTTAGGACTGTAAATTTCCTTTAATTAAGGTACTTGAAAGATATATATATATATTTGAGTGCAAGCACATGCACAGATAGGCAAAGAAAGTTTTTGAAAATTGCTTCTGATAAGACATTAGTGGCTGTGCCGATTGGGTACTTAATAATGCCAAAATCTTTATATCCATTCATAAATCAAATAAATTATACATTATCATTAAAAAAAAAAATCGATCCTTAATTTACAAATTCAGAAAGCTTTTTCATGAAGATATGAAAAGGTCCGAGTAACTCTCATCTCATGGACTTTTCATATGGCATTTTTATGAACAATTTTCAGGAGGAAGATAAGGCAAGATTGGTACAAGAAACAGGTTTGCAGTTAAAGCAGATAAATAATTGGTTCATAAACCAAAGGAAGAGAAATTGGCACAGCAATCCTTCTACTTCAACAGTCTTGAAAAGCAAAAGGAAAAGGTATAATATTTTAATTGAAGCATGGTTTCTTATCTTTATTAATTCCCTTCCTTTTTTTAGAGCTTTGTACCAACCTTGATTTGAAAAAGAAGTAATGCAGGTGATAACAATGGCGAACGTTTCATGTAGAAGAAAGAAAGAAAGAAAATTCAAGAACCAAGCCCCTTGTGATCTTTACTCGTGCTTCTGCCCTAGCTGCTGATAATATGATATACCCCACGAATTTTACTTGACTAGCCTTAGATCCATGCTTTCATTCATAGACTGAGCCAATCATACATTGCCGCATAAGAAAGTAGTTTTTTATCATCACTTTCATATTTGCAAAATAAAAAAAATTTGTTTTCTTATGTAGTAAGGTATTATTGTCTCAGTCAATGAATAGATACATGTATACATAGATATGATCCGAGCAAGATCAACAGAATTCGAGTGAAAGATCGAACCATATATTGTTTCTTTATAAAAGTCTAACATATATAGAGGATCGATGAGGGAGGCTCAAAGAAATTCGAAGATGGTTGATTGCATGTGATCATGCAATGTTATTTATTATTCAATTTTTTTTAAAAAAATTTTAGACATAATATTGCTGAAACTGAGTTAGATTTGCAGATGTACGATTTTTCTTTTTGTCTGTGAATAAGATTAGCGACTAGCGAGGGTGGTTATGGGCTGTACAGTGCAATAATCTTTGCCTGATTATAAGATTATAGCTTCTCTTTTTCCTTATAATTTTGGCATTATGGATGTAGAAATTAAAATTTGCAGCGAATATGGAATCTGAAGTCTGTTGCAGAAACTATATATATGTAATATAGATTCTGTTGCCTTCAATTTCTTGAATTTTATTTTTAATTCACAAAAAAAAAGTCCATGTATTGAGTTCCGTTTGAAAAATTCTTGTCTAGACTAATCATTAACTTGATCTATGTAAGAAAATTGATTTTTTTTTTTATTTGCAAGTATGATATTGATTGCAAAAACTATTTTATGAGATGACAGTCAAATCATTTGTTCATATGAATGAAAGCATTGATTGGGTTTATTCAAGTAAAATGGATACGAAGTTTGAATTAGCTAGCAATGATGATAATGATGAAGAATTAATTACGATTAACATCATTAATTAGAATTGGTAGTGAAGGAAAAGATTATTAAATTGGAGGAAGATGATATATGCATCTTCTTAATCATGGGTAATTAAACATTGTTGAATGTTTAAAACTTAAATTTCTTTCTTAGGGTCCACAATTGTCTAAAACAGCATATCAACAGTAGTTGATACATGATGTTTCTTGTGAGGTGAGATTCTTCTTTTAGTTTCCAACTTGAGGATGAAGGACTGAATGTAATCATTATTAACAAACAATTAATCAAGCATTATAGCTAAACTGCTAAGAAGCAATATGTCCTTTTATAGGGTCTATAATAAGTTTGTTGGTGGTCTCACCGGTTTCCGAGTATTAGCGGGGCAGAACAGAGAATTTTGTAGATGACAGCCGTAATATATTATTGTAATTGGCAGATTGTGCCTCTACAAACTTTGATATAACTATACTGTTTCTGATGTAATATACAGATTAGTGATTTTGTATATTAAAAATGAATTTTCTTATTATGTACTGGTTCAAAGATTCAAAACGCAAATGATTACAGGCTCTTACTTCTCTGTCTCTTTTTGAATTGAGCTTTTTTTCCTCTCTCAATTCTAAAATATTATAAATTCGTCTTTACACTTGGTGGATACTGATGGAGAGATCTATAGCGGAAATCTGACAGATCTCTCCCCCAGGATCCCATACATGCTATTTAGAACACAAAACACATGAGTTTAATTGAGTAAGAGGAAAATGTGTACCTGATTTGACCGAATCCATCGTCTTAGAAACGATCCAATAAGCTTTTGCATCAAGATCTTCTCTAATTTTCTAACCCCAAAATGATGGAATTTTTATATCGTAATTTTTCTTATTATCTATCATCCTTTATATAGAGGAGATTAATCATTAGGGTCAGCAACAAGAGAGACTTAGCTCACCGGTATATAATAATCATGAGCTATCCATTATACCCATATTATTATCTGAGCCCACATTAATTCTCCCACACTTAATTAATAAATGAAGTCATGCCTAAATAAAGAATTGATCAAATTCTTAAGGCCCTTTATTTGTAATTTATCCTGACATCTCAATTAAAAGCCCATAAATATAAGATATTAAAATTAAAATATCTTACATTCTCCCACTTGGGCGTATTAATTGAAAACATATTACAAAAGACTTCACATTCCCGCTCGATTCAATAAGATTATTAACATAGGATCATGACGGAAACCGCATAATCAAGAACATGACACATTCCATAGTCACACATGCCAATAACCCTATCAATCATAATGAGCATCAGTGTGGTAGTGTGGTAAGAATTATTCAACACTAACTTTATGATCAAAACTTTATGTGTTGATTTTCTTATCATCTAGATTTCTTATCTTTATGTAACACAGTTACTCCATAAGAAATCCATTATTACTTCAAATTGAAGTCTGTATGTCTTAAAACTTTATATCTCGAGATAATTTATGTGTCACAAGACATACACCAAGGCTATAAACAGTAATGCCCCAAGCCTCCGCTTAAGATGACATTAATATTAAGACTTTCAAACATTTAATCTGATATATCACATAATATTTTCCAATGAAAATACAACAATGTATTGATAATCAGAAATACAATAATGTACATTTATACCAATGTATAAAGTACGTACAAACATTACATAAAGTAATATAAAATTCTCCACTAATCCAAGGGATCAAAACCAGACTTTAGACCCATACTAATGACATGTCTCACATAAATAATGGGCCGAAGTCCATTGGTAAGAGGATCTGCTATCATATCTTCTGTACTGATATGATCCACCTCAACGTCACCTTTCTTTATCAGCTCTTTTAATGTCAAATATTTGACTTCCATATGCTTAGACCCTGTGATATTCTTGTTATTTTTAGCAAACAACACAACTAGAAGATTATCACAATACAATTTTATGGGTCTGTCAATGGAATCAACAATTGACATTTCCGCAATGAGATTTCGTAGCCATACAGTCTGCGTGGCTGCACCATAACATACTACAAACTCAACCTGCATTGTGGAAGAAGAGATTAAGGACTGTTTAACACTTTTCCAAGATACAGCCCCACCAGCCAGCATAAAAACATAACCTGATGTGGATTTTCTATCATCTGAGCAACCGGCAAAATCTGAATCTGTATAGCCAATTAACTCCAGATGCTCAACCTTTCTGTATGTTAAGATATAATCACTAGTTCCCTTAAGGTATCTCAAAACTCTTTTAGCCGCAGTCCAATGGTCCATTCCAGGATTAGATTGATATCTACCCAGAATACCAACTGCAAATGCAATGTCCGGCCTAGTGCAAACTTGAGCATACATCAAGCTTCCTACTACACTAACATATGATATTGCTTTCATTGATTCTCTCTCAATCTCATTATTAAGACACTGTGTCAAGCTTAATTTATCACCTTTAGCAATTGGCACATCCCAATTCATGCATATTGAATTTCTTCAATATCCTCTCTATGTATGCCTTCTGAGAGAGACCTAAAAGGTTTTGAGATCTGTTCCTTAAGATTTCAATTCCCAGGACAAAAGATGTTTCTCCAAGATCTTTCATATCAAAATATTTAGATAACAACTGCTTAACCTCATGCAGTGTACCTAAATCATTACATGCAAGCAAAATATCATCTACATATAATATCAGAAAGATATATTTGCTCCCACTGATCTTGAGATATATGCATTATCAACTTTGCTTTCAACAAAGCCTAAAGAAGTGATTACATCATCAAATTATAAGTACCACTGTCGTGAGACTTGTTTCAAACCATAAATAGACTTTTTAAGTCTACAGACAAAATGGGCTTTACCATCTTCATGAAAACCTTTAGGTTGTTCCATATAGACCTGCTCGTTTAATTCTCCATTCAGGAATTCGGTTTTAACATCCATCTGATATAGCTCTAAATCAAAATGAGCTACTAGTGCCATAATTACTCTAAATGTATCCTTAGAGGATACAGGAGAAAATGTTTCAATGTAATCAATTCCTCCTCTCTGAGTAAATCCTTTGGCAACTAATCTGGTTTTAAACCTCTCAATATTCCTTTTGAAGTCTTTCTTGGTCTTATAGACCCATTTACAGCCAATAGGTCTACAACCTTCAGGTAATTCAATAAGCTCCCACACGCCATTACAATCCATAGATTGCATTTCATCTCTCATTGCTTTCCACTACAAATCTGATTGGGTACTAGAAACAGCTTCCTCAAATGATATAGGATCAGAAACATGACCAATGTCATAATCACTCTCTCCTAAATAGACCACATAATCTGATGAAATAGCAGATTTCCTTTCCCTGGTAGACCTCCTGAGATGAGTCTGTGCAACTGCACCCTGTGATGATGAAGCCTCATTAAACTGTATAGGTTCATCCCTTAATACTGGATTAATCACAGGTGTAGGAACCAACATTGCAGGTTGCTTGGGAACTGATATATGTATAACCTTAGTCTGCTGTTCCTTACTAGTAATCTCAGAGTGTTCATACTGATCAGCTATATCAAATTCTAAAAATTTAGCTGTTTGTGATTATACAATTCTAGAACCTCATTCTCTACAATAAAATTTGTAGCCTTTAGAATGATCTGGGTATCCTATAAAATAGCAACGAGTAGATCTAGATTGCAATTTACTTACAGTAGGATTATAAAGGCGTACTTCTGAAGGATAACCCCAAACATGGAGGTAACTTAAGCTAGGTTTCCTATTAGTCCACAGTTCAAACGGCGTTCTAGCCACAAACTTACTGGGTACTCTATTGAGGATATATAATGCCGTTTTAATAGCCTCACCCCATAAAAAGTCTGGGAGATTAGATCTTGACATCATGCTTCTAACCATTTCACTTAAGGTGCGATTTCGCCTTTCAGCCACACCATTCTGTTCAGGACTTCTTGGCATAGTAAACTGAGCTACTATTCCACAGTCCTCCAAGTATTTGGCAAAAGGACCCTTTAATTGTCCTGCTATACCGTATTTGCCATAATACTCACCACCCCGATCAGACCTAACAATTTTAATAACTTTTTCCTGCTGTTTCTCGACTTCAATCTTAAAAATCTTGAATTTCTCAAGAGATTCAGACTTTTCTTTAATCAAGTACAGATAGCCATATCGGGAAAAATCATCAATAAATTTTATAAAATACTTATTATTGCATATTGTGGGTGAATAAGGTCCGCATATATTTGTATGGATTATCTCTAAAAGATCTGAACTACTGATAGATCCCTTTTTCTTAATTTTGGTTAGCTTACCCCTACAACAGTCAACACATGTTTCTAGGTCACTGAAATCAAGGGCAGACAAAATATTATCTTTAATTAGCCTATCTACCCTTTCCCTAAAAATGTGGCCAAGTCTTTTATGCCATAACATGAATGACTTTTCCTTTATTAAGGGTCTTTTGACAACAATATGTTCAACATTACATGATGTAGAATATATTTCATTTGAACTTAAAGAAACTTGATACAAACCATATGACAAAATACACCGGTCAACTGCCTTTGAATTAAGAGTTATATTAACAACTCCATCTTTAAATACAAAAGCATAGCCAATTTTGTCTAATTCAGATACAGATACCAAGTTCCGTCTAAACGATGGTATGAACAATACATTAGATAAAAATAGTTCATAACCACTATCTAAGTTCAAACAAACATTTTCAACTAGTTGAACATCAACTGTAATATTATTGCCAACTGTGAGCATTAACTCTTCTTTATTTGGCTTCCTCATGTTTGTGAATCCCTGTAATGTGAAGGCAACATGTTTAGTCGCTCCACTATCAAGCCACCAAGAACTGGATGTGGCATCAGTTAAATTAGATTTACAAATAACAAAACCAAAAGAGTTACCTGTAAGCTCACGTTTCTCTAACCAAGCTTTATATTTAAGACAATCCGTCTTTTTATGACCTTTCTTTTTGCAAAAGAAACATTTAAATTTCTTTTTTCTCTATGCCTTTAAAATCACCCACAACACTAGATCAGGAAGACTCCAGTCCCTGAACAAAAGAAGCATTAGTTTTAGCTTTCTTACCTTTCAGTTTACCTTTATGCTGAGGTTCGAATACAAGAAGCGCGACACTGGATTGTCTTGCCTTTAGCTTCTCTTCCTCAGCTACGCAAATGACAATGAAAGCATTGACAATCCAAGGATCCTCCCTAAAGTTGTAAGTCGTAATAAGCATCTCAAACTCAGGAGGTAGAGTATTGAGAGCTTGATGCACAATACAAGCATCAGGGAGAATAATGTCAAAACCCTTTAACTCATTCTGTGTGTGGACCATTTTTAAAATGTACTCCCTAACACCTCCAAGTACGTTATACTTCATGGAGTATAACTGTTTCAGAAGGGTACCAATCTCAGCATTGATTGACACTTTATAATGCTGAGACAAAGTTGTAAGAAACTCTTTTGCTATATGAGTCTCAGGAAGACCGCTCAACAGATGCTTTGGAATTGACCCTTTAAGGGTCAAATAACACATGCAGTTCATCTTATACCAGGTTGAGTATAACTCTTTTTCCACATTAGAACTCTCAGGAGTTAAGTCAGTTGGTTTAGGAGTAGTCATGGCAAGATCAATATCTGCCAACTCCATAGCCATTTCAACATCTTTTTTCCACTCTTTAAAATTAGAAGCTGATAATGTCTGAACTGTAACAGTACAATTATTGATTGAGAAGGTGACTGAAAAATCAACAATGTAATACTTTAGTTCAAGACAATAATAATACTCAAAGCCATAAAAGAGTATTAATCCGAAGAATTTCAGCACATCATTATATAATCACCTTTGGGCAGAAAATATAACATGCAATAGATAATTCTCCAATATAAGAACGATCTAGAAATTTACACAGTCTTTGCAAATTTAATCACCTTTGGGCAGAATAAATCACTCTGACCAGTTCATTCCCAATCAAATGTCTTATATTATCATCTCAAAATTTGAATTTATAATAAACACATTTGGCCCGAATAATTATAAACCAAATCTGAGACATCCCTAAACCATATAAGTCTGTATATTTCTTAAAATCTCAGCTAAAAAGGTCACTTTGTCAACTATATTTTAGCCAATTTTAAAAGAAATACTTATATAGGGATACACCTTATTTATTGTCTTGGAAAAATATAATTTTTCATTCCTTATGGACATGGGGCTTAAATGTCTCAAAAAATTATGATCACAAAAATAAAATTACATTGTCAATTTTACCTGAGAAAAATTAATTCCATATGTGACATTTTATGTCAATGTATAAATAAAACAAATAATGAGATACCAATTTATTTTTAAAAATGTCACAAATTTTCTCAATTATGGCTTTTAAAAATTAATTTAGAAAATCTAAATTAATTCCAGAAGAAATCGGGTCGAAAATAGCCTTATGGAGTAAAAAATCATGAATTAGGGACTCAATTGAAAAAATCAGAAAGTTCAGGTGCCAAATTCGGAAAACTGGAAAGAGGGAGAAGCGGCGCGTGCGTGCAGTGCACACGCTTGACGCGCCTGCGCGTGTATCACACGCGCATGCAGCTGTCACTCTGCACGTGTGATACACGAGCCTGACAGCTCCCCATTGTTCTCTCCCAGACGCGCCAACGCGCGACTCTGGCGCTTGTAACACACGCGCCAGACTGAATCCTTCCCAGCTCCCGCCGCGCGACACACGTGCTGCTACACGCGCCAGTCGTCTTCCTCCTCCCGACCTGCAATTTTTCTTCGAAAATTTCCCAAAAAATTCAATTCACTCCTAAAACCGAAATTTCTTCAAAATTTTGCTTTAAATCAACATGCAACAACATATTATTATGATTTTATTAAGCAAAATTTACCGAAAATCAATAAAATCAGAAAATCAAGCATGCGATTAACCAAATCAAAATTCCTAAAAAACTCAATTAAACTCATTTTTTCTCTAGATCCTGATGAGAAAAACTCAAATATGGTTCTAAGAACATGTATTTAGGCTCTGATACCACTTGATGGAGAGATCTATAGCGGAAATCTGGCAGATGTCTCCCCCAGGATTCCATACATGCTATTTAGAACACAAAACACATGAGTTTAATTGAGTAAGAGGAAGATGTGTACCTGATTTGGCCAAATCCATCGTCTTATAAACGATCCGAGAAGCTTTTGCACCAAGATCTTCTCTCGTTTTCTAACCCCAGAATGATGGAATTCTTATCTCGTGATTTTCCTTATGCTCTATTCTCCTTTATATAGAGGAGCTTAATCATTAGGGTCAGCAATAAGAGAGACTTAGCTCACCGGTATATAATAATCATGAGCTATCCATCATACCCATATCATTATCTGAGCCCACATTAATTCTCCCACACTTAATTAATAAATGAAGTCATGCCTAAATAAATAATTGATCAAATTCTTAAGGCAATTTATTTGTAATTTATCCTGACATCTCAATTAAAAGCCTATAAATATAAGATATTAAAATTAAAATATCTTATAGATACTCGATGCTGAGAGAGCTGGGTAGACCTGTTTAATATCGGGCTCGATTGGGTTCAATGGGACTTGTGCATTTTCGATTGTGTCCATGTTGGATTGCGGATGTAGTTGAGTTAGATTTATGTCAGCTGTTTGAGATTGGCTGTTGTGATATATTTATGACTAAATTATTTCAAATAATAAATATTAGATAAAGTTATACTATTGAATCTTCAAGAGAAATTTGGTAATTGGAATGAGTTTTGAACTTGTAAATAAGGCTGGAATTAAAAACAAAAAGACTACAGAGAGATAAGGATGTTCGATATTTTTACCATTATAAGTGGAATATTGAGTTTATATAACATATTGGCATCTGATCTGTGTTGGGTGAGCCTTTAACCATTTGAAAGATATTCCTTTTTACATGTATATATTTTTAGGTTTGCCATCGCATTAACAACAATATAAAATTAGACTTTGATTTGGGACTTCACATTTACCCAATGTGGAAGCAGTCCATAACATTAAACAAAATAAATTAAGTGAATTGCGTCAGACTCAAATCAAAAGTGTAGTTAGTGATAAGGACACCTTACCTGCCCGATAATTCTTCCTGCATTTCCAGTGAAGAATCAGATCGAAGGCATTTTGACCCAGTTCGATTTGGTTAGGGTGGTTCACGGGACGGAAGTGGCTCGTGAGGCATTTTTAGTAGCCAGTTCAGGAGGGTAAGCTTTTGAAAGTTATTAATAGTAAGCAGTTAGTGTTTAAATCAGTTGATTAGACTATCCGATTTGGTTTTACACAGTTTGGTTAAGCATTCTTTCAGTTTTTTAATTATTAAATAATAAGTAAACATTTTATCATTTTCTCAAATTATAACTAAAAAATCAATTGTTAATATTATAATTCTTAAACTAAAAACCGAAACAAATAATGGAAATAAAAAATGCAAAACTTAAAAATTTAAATCGAAACTAACGATCTATTAACTTTTCTTTCAGTTTAGTTTGGGTTCGATATCTTTCAATTTCTTTACTCCCACCTGGAAGAAAGAAAAAAGAGCCAGTTTCCTATAAAAAGCCAGCCTAATTATTGTCAATTTGCAAAAGTTTTCAACCTCAACGATTATGCTTTGCAATAACAAATGTACAAAGAAAATTGCATTCAAAATAATAATTCCTATATGAAAAGATTAACTATCAAAGCAACTCTATTGCAATTCCATTGGTCACCTCCTTCAAATTTTCTTTCCCCGCCATCCTATTCCTCTCTCTCTCTCTCTCTCTATATATATATTCCATTGGTCACCTCCTTCAACTCTCTCTCTCTCTATATATATATATATATATGCGCAGCAACAAGGAGAGCTGTATGCTAAGCAGAAAGAGGCAGAAAGGTTACTAGCTCTAGCTGAAGCACAGGGCAAGTATTTACGCGCCCTTTTGGATCACTGGGTAGTAACTACACAGCCTTGAGGGATTTCTTGATGATCAATGGTGGAATGTATCAAGAGATTGCTGAGGTTAATGCAGAAGGTGTGCGTGGATTGCAGCTGAAGATTAGCATATGGAGTAATGGAAGTAGTGGAGAGATGAGTACTGATGGAGCTATGAAAGAAGTTGGTGGTGTTTACAAGATGTTGCCTACTTTGTTTCGGATTGTTTATGAGCAAACTGGAATGCTTCCACTACCATGGATGGGCACCTTGCTTTGCCCTGCTACCCACTCTACTAGTAAAAATAATGATTGAAATCATAGTGATAGGCTACCCCCTCCTATAGACTGTCACTGAGTCTACGAGATGCTTATGCCCCAGATAAAAACAATGATTTGAACCTGATTTTTTTCCCCATAGTGGAGCACATATACCAGGCTGCCACTCTCCTCAATAATGGAGATAAGGATTAATCTGAATGCATATATTCCCACTAATGAGTATTTTGCCTGTCAACAATTTTGTCATAATTCAATGTTTAGAGATAAAACAAATTCAAAGTTGTATTGATTTGATATGTATCTTCTTCTGTTCTTCATTTAAGTCCTCCTTCAAAGAAAATATAATAATAATGGCTCAAAACACTGGCCCTTCATGATTTGTCAATTTACACAATGGTATTTTTTTTTAATTTCACAAATACATGCATCTATTTTTTTATAATTAAATACACGCATTTGTTAAATTTATTAAATGTCTATATGCTAATAAGAATACAAATTTTTACAACTCTTATACACTCGTTTATATCAATATATGAAAAATCCAAAAACAATTGAATTGAAATTCAGATGTGATATAAGAATGAAATGAAGGCAAATTATCCTCTTAATTAAATATCTTGTCTTGTTGCCTGGGGCCAGTCAAAACTGAGTTCTTTTGGTCTAAGATGGATCAGCGTTGGCTCAAGCTCCAAAAAACTATAAATCGCCTAGTTTGGAGTTAGCATGTTTTGACTGGACAGGGCCTGGCTCTTGCCCAGGTTCTGCTGTTTTGCGGGCATAATTGTTTGTATGCACGTCTACTCTCCTACTCCTAACTATAGAACATAGTATATGTAAGTTTGAGCTTGAGTGTTTAAATTCTCAATATTTCGGTTAGTTCTCATTGTATATATATTTTTTTATTAAAATTGAATATGATCTAACTTCTTTCGGGGTGAAAGAATGAAATATTCAGAAAATTTTGGGGGGAAAAACAGGTGGATCTGGAAATTTATAGGTTATTTTCTAGTTGATTAGTTCAAAATTTTTCAAACTGATTATAAATTAATTTGAAAATTGATATTGGAATGAAAAATTAGTACATACTACACAGGAAAATCTTATTCATATTGGTCTCACCAAAGCAATTTTTTCACTCCATTATCAAGGGAGAAAACTGCAATTACTCTAGAAACAAGTAAAATTCGGTCTGAAATTGAAAGTAATTAAAAAAAAAAAAATTAGAATTCCTAACTAGCATAAAGTCGCTATCCAGGACAAGGATCTCCTCCTCAAAGGTGGGGATGCAGGTTAATGTCCGTGGCATAGGATTATGCCTCCCATCATCCAAACACCCCTTCTGGAGTAGGACCCACGCAGTACCCACCACCACTTATACTTCAGTACACGTGTCTAATTTCTATAAAGCAGATCCCATCAAGTTCTCGCGCTCGTTCCCCCGTCATTTAGCGCCTCGCGAAGGAATGATGCTACAGTTACACTCTTTCTCTGTCAAAAAAAAGCAACCAGCTGTATTCACAATCAACGGTTCATAATCACCCGTCAGTCTATCTGAAACCGAATCTTTAAATCCAACGGTCCAAATTTACTTAATCTATTACACGCGTCAGAATGTCAGTGTCGGGTAAATCCGTCTTGAAATAATGTAATTTGCTGATGTATGTTTGAAAAGTATAATTTTTTTAATTTAAAAAAAATTATCTATTTATCTCTAAAAATATAGTTTTTAAAATTTAAAAAAATTAAAAATAAAAATATTTCTTGAAAATTACTTTTTGTCAAACTCACCAAACGCAAACTATAGCTATCGGCGTCTTTTGTCGGTTCCTTTTCAGACTTTTATCTCTCTAAAAATGGCTTTGGCATTGCTTAAAAGGATATTTTGGTCATTAAGCCACGATGAGAACTGTACATGCTCTATTACTGTTGGATTTTCAAAATTTTTTTGGTGGTTTTTGATGGCGGAGGACTGGGGTTTTAGAGAGGTATTTGGAGATGGATAGCTCATGGCAGCTCAAATGTGGCTCGGCATTGCAATCATCGATGCCTGCCATGGCTTCTTCAGCCTCGCAGGAAGCTCGAGATCAGTATGTTTTAGGGTAATGTCTATGTTATCGTCCCAATCTCTCTCTTATTTGTGTTCGGTGTCGGCATTGCCTCAGTTTTTAGTTTCTGTAATCATGCTGGAGAATACTGAATCATTTAGGAGTCAAACTTCTTATTGCTATAATGGTACACAGTGCAATAATATACTGCTCTTTGCTGTATTGAGGTAATGAGGGAAATTGCTTTATATTTCACTATTTCAATGCTATTCCATTCAACGCTTTTATCTAAATACGCGTGATGCAATGAAAGTTAGCTAAATGCCTGTAAGGAAGGAGAGTAGATGAGTGGTTTATAATATTTTTAGGTTAGATTTTGATATTTTATTTAGACTGGCGATATAGGAAGTGAAGGAATTTTGCAATCATGTTGAGAAAATTTTGATGTTATATGGCTTTTAATGCAACTTTAGAGAAAAAATATTTATTTACAATGTTAAAAACTGTGTTTCCTTGTTAGTATGCCTAATGGTTGGCGTGTGATTCCTCTTTCCTTCATTAGGATTTTTTGGTGCTCCAGAATGTGCAAAAGCACCAATTATCTTTTCCCCTTTTACTGTTTGGTTCAAGCTACAGTAATTTGGTTTTATTTTTTCTTCCTCTTCTTTCTGCTAAATTAAATGTAGACAGAGACTAGTTCTGTGCACTATTTTTATTCACATGCTGGACAAGACTTGAGATTGCAAATGCATGGAAGGATGCCAGATCCCACAGTTCCCAGCATTACTAATATGAATTCCTGCAGCTTGACTCCTAGTGATGTAAGCAGTTCATTTCTGGCTCTCCTATTGGGGCCTGCATCCCTTTTGCAGTTTGATTTCCAGGAACTGTCAAATCCAAAACTATTCAATACTTCTAGTAATCTGTCTAATAAGATTGGAAGTGTGGCTGTTAGTCCTTCTGGACGTCAGGTTTCTTTGACATCTGGTAGGCTACCATCAGAAAATGTGATCTATCAAAAGCTACGAAGTGGAGATGATCTTTACCCAATTTTATCATCCAGGGCTGTAGTTTGTTCCAATTCTGGTAGCAGTTCTGTATTTCAAAATCATCATCCAGCTTCAAACATTAGTCTTCAGGATTCGAACCTGGCTAAAACAGCCGTTCGTTATAATGTTAATGGTAATGAGAAAGTAAAAGATTTTCATTCTCTAAGAGAAGAAAGGCATAGGAGGTCCCTATTAAATGATTTAAAACTCCAGAATGTGGCCAATCAAAAGCTGCAAAAATTACTGCTAGAAGTGAAGTCTTCTGTTTCTAATAATTCATCTATTTTTACAAGTGGGTGCCCTCGTGTGTTTTGCTTGGATAGAAGTAAGTGCTTGATACTTGTTGCTCCTGTTTTTTAGTTTGCTGATATCATCATGTCTAGGTGCAACCTCCTGATATTTGCGTTTGATTAACCTGAAAGGTGGCGATCTACTAGTCAGCAACACAGGACTACTAGGCATCCTTTGTTCGTGCCATTGCTTCCACATGTCTGTCTCTAGATTATGCGAGGTAATTTATTCTAATATCATACAACTCTTCACAATTATTATTACATGGCATTTAGCACGTCCTCCTTTGAAATTGATTTAACTGCTTTTATCTGACAGCATTCAGAATTATGTCAACCCTGGTGATGCTGTTCGTTTGGAAAGTGGAGAGAAAATTAATCAATGGCATAAGCTCAATTTCCAGAAATTTGGGGTAAGCTGTTCACATTGCACTCAGATCTTGTCTCTCAAGAATTTAGCTTTGGTCACTTTTGAATGCATATGCATCTACAATCCATGTATAAAAGTGAGTCTGAATGCTAAAAAATGTATACATGTCCTAATGCAGATCATTTAAGAAATAGATAAATTTTTGAAGATTCTTTTTTATTTATTTATTTTTACTATAACAGTATATTGGCCTGAGTTATCTAAGAATGCGGTTCTTTTTCAAGCTGGTGCCCTGCATTACAACAAGTGGGGACATGTGATTATTAATCAGTGCACGACAAAGTCTAATTTTTTCAGTAAAAAGATGTCAAATTTCATTTTTTAATGAATGTTGTCGAGGATTATTCTGCATGTTTTAGTATCTATGAGCAAATTGGCACAATTATGTGTATAAAGTTTCTACATCATTGTTCAACTTTTCTTGTGCAATAACTATGTAACAGTGTGTTGATACATCTATATATTAACGTAGGCAATCAAATAGGTTTGCTTCTCTTTATATTGATGCCATTGAACCTTAGCTTTTATTCTACACAGTAGCTTGTCATAGAGTGGATGGTGATGTTTCTTATTGGCATGTGTTTGAAGCAACGAAAACACTGGATGGTGATGTTTTTATGATGCTTTAGATTAGGATTCCATAAGATCAGAGTGGGTGGGACTGGCCTGAAGGATTGTCTTTGACTGCCAGTTTAAAGAAATCTGGTGTGTCTATGTCCAACATGTTCAAGAATTTGAACTGCAGTAATCCAGTTGGTCCATCTGGAGATTTACTAAGGTCCAGATGGCCTTTAGGCGATGTTTCTTCAAAGAACTTTCTTGTGAACCAGAATTTGGTTAGTGATGATTTACATGATAAACAACATAGAAATGGTCAGGGTGGTAACAAAGTTTATCCCAAAGGTTTATTGGGCAATTCAAAAAGCAACTCATGTGATGTGGGGGATAAATATGTGACTGCTTGCTCTATATCTAGGTGTTCAACAATGCCGAAGTTTGCTTACGGAGGACCAGAAAGCATATGCCAATACATATATATTGATGCTATTGTGAAGAGTGGAAGTTTGGCAACAACTCATCCTACCCTGCAAAATAAAAGAACCCCTATTAAAAATTCTGATGTTAATAGAGGTGAAGATGTTCAGGACTTTGCTTTAATAGATAAGGTTGCTTCATCTTCAAGCATGGAATTGAAGCTTGGACAACCATATCAGGAGAGTCATTCTCCAGGAAATCCAGTGCTACCAGTAATAGGACCGCAGTTCGACAACACAATTGTAAATTCGCATAAGGCATTTTCCCAAGAGCAGATTATCCATAATGGTGTGTTTTAGCTTGTTCTTCCCTACTTGACTCATTACCTTTATCATGTGTATTGCCATATTCATCTTTTCATTGATCTGATTGTTATTCTAATGATACAGTAATTAGTTGCAAGGGAGAGGAGGAATCCAGACATTATCTTCCCTGTGCTGTTGGTTTGTCTAATTTTACCATAAGAAGGGAACAAGACCCTTTAAACCAATACAAACTGTGCCATCAATAATACTTTGGATGCTGCCAAACTTGAACAACTTAAAGGCAACACAGCTAAGACTTCAGCAGTTTCACTATTTAAACACTGCACTTCATCTGAGGGGAGTTCACAATTTAGAGCTCTGATAATTTGCATAATGTTAGTAAGCATGTTATACCCAAGACACAGCATTGTGAATCTCATGCTGTCAGGTGTGACCTTATTAATGCCCCTGGGAATGCCAGCAATCATTTAAATAAGCGAGATATGATCCCGGAGTTGAGTATTTCCAAACTTGCAGACAAGGGCAAAGGAGTAGGATGTCTTGGTGGTAACTCTTATGTCCAAACAGCTTCTGGGTCGATATTGCAGAAATGGATGAAAAATGCAAAATCTTCTACTGGAGTTGTGGATGGAAATAATATTTCTGTTTTTCTACCAATGCATGATGGAAGCGTTGTTCTTCTAATATGCCACCAGATGCATCCGATGCTGGAAATTTCTTGAATTGTTTGGAAACCGTTCCCTTTTCTGGAAGCTGCGGGCGTATGGATCATGTGTTCCTTCGATCTATGGGATCACCCAGGGATTATAAGCAGAATTTAGCATCACAGGGAGTTCGAATAGGCTCTCCATCATCTACTTCAAATCCGAGTACAGGGTTTCTATCAGCTATGACAAACCAAGGCTGCAGTGGTATAAGTTCTCGTTTGTTTGATGATAATCTAAGATTGCTTGCATTACGGCAGATGTTGGAGTTATCTAAGCAACATGTGGTGTCTTCCCTTGGAAAAATCCTAGAACAAGGGAAATGTAATAATTCTTGTAATGTCAAAATGCAACATTCTTTTGTTGAACCATCAACATTTGAAGAACAAAGGCATGCGCCTAACCCTATTAGGAGAGAGGATATTTCTGAAATTGCCATGAAAATGAAATTGGACCAATCTGACTCTCCTTGTAAGATGGTTAGCGATGTTGAAAAATTCACATCTGTGACGGGCAAGAGTAATGGACTTTGTAATCATTCCCATAGTATGTCTACTATAATCTGTTTATGATTTTTCATTAAGAATTCAGAAAATTGTCTTATTTTGGTGTTGATGGTGGTTTAATGATAAATTTTTTTTCATTCAGGTTTCAACAGGCGGTGCAACTACTCGACATTGAAACAAGGAATGCCACTGCGGTGTCAGGAATTTTGCACACATTATCAACTTTCTCACAATCCTCTTTATCATGAGCAGTCCTTTCTAAGGTTAGTTAAGGGAGTGAAATATTTATCTTAAATCATTTTTCATTTTTTTTCTTTTCCTTGGAATTTAGCAGTGTATTTGCTCCCATGACCACATCTTTATAATCTTAGCCTTATTTGTTATGTGCCAAAAAACTCTATTAAAAACTTTGATGATGTTAATTTAGCCAATATTTGTATTAAATTGGTGAAAGACTAAAAGCTGCACTTTTATGAACTCAAACTGGATTTGAAATAATAAATTTATTGTTGGTGCTACGAATTGTGTTGTTTACTCCAATCTTCTAGGCTCAATGAAAGTCAAAGCATCAATTGTTCAAATGGGCATGAAAGCTGCTGTCAGAAAATGGGAAGTGTGAGTTGCAAAGCACCCGTGCCAATAGCTTCCCAATTTGCTAAAGATCATGCTATTCCAAACGAAAATGTAGTTTCCTTTGATCAATGTGGAACGATAAAGGGGCAACTACCTAAGAATGCTAATTGTTGTGGTTCTCAGTGGAAAGACATGCCAAGCAAGGTAAGAAAGGTTTTTGAGTTAGCATATGTTAAACAATCAGCTGATGAATTGGATGGAAGCAGAAACGAACTATTTCAATTTGAAGATAGTGCTGCTAAGCATTCTGAAGGAGCAGTAAGTGGAACTGACTCATTCAAAAACAAGATTTGTCTAATATATCTTCTGGTTGCTCTGCTCAGGCATCAATTGAGGTTACAGATTTTGATTCTTCAACTATTGTTGGGAACACTGGATATGCAAACAATATAATAGTTGACAAAGGATCAGGTATTGATAAAAAATGCTGGTCATCAGATGATGCCATTGAACGTGATAGAAGAGCCGACTTCTATGGATTTACTGGTAAGTCAAACCTGAGAAGACATAAATCTTGTAAAGTTGCTGGCTATAAATCAGCTCATAGTCTTCTTGATGAGGTCAAGCTCATGGATTCCCTCACATGGAAGAAAAGGCAAAATCAAAAGCATAATGAGATTACTGTTTACGAGAAAAGCAATCAGCCACAAGAGTCTGAAAAAGCTTCAAAACTGGGAAGAGAAAGAGAGATGCGAAAATGAAGGCATTGGATTCATTGTCAGGAACTGCAGTCCTTTATTACATGATAAAAGTTCCGAGTGTGATGACACTTCTGACTGGCATTGTTTATCGAAAAATGTACAGATTGTTTCATCTGGCCTAGAATCATCTTTGGCATCTGGTGCCTACTCTATCAAAATTAATCAAAAACAAGGAAACTCCAAATTAACTGTCACCAAAACACTGGCACGTAAAAGAGATGTTCACCAGTGCTATGATGCAGGAGATGCTGAAGATGATCACGAGGCAGAAGTAAATCATGATAGCTCTTCTAAAAACCTTAGGATCCCTGGTAGAAAGAAATTGAGGAGCAATCAGACTGCTGTAATCTGTATGCAGTTTCAGATTCAAGAATCAACTCAGGCAGTAAGTGAAAAAACTGTAATGTATGATTCAGAGAATTTTACCAAGACTTCAAGTCAGCAGGTGAATTATTGTGATATGAAGCAAAAGCCGGTTGTCTTTGGGAGATATGGTGAGATAATTAATAGAAACATGACTGGAGATGTGCTGGAACCTGTTAAAATTGTTTATCTTGATAGGGTTCTTAAAACTGCCGAAAGATGTTCCCTTCCTAAAAGCTATAAAGCTGGCCTAACTTCCTCCAAGGAATTGAAAGGAAAAAATTTTAGCTGGAGCAATGCATGCTTTGAAAAATCCTCCAGTTTCACAAAAGAGAGAGAAATCAGGTGAAATGATGCATCAGCATGTGAGAAGATGAATATTCACATTTCTCTGGAGGAAAAGGATAATACATTTGGCTGTGGTAATGAGCGATATGTTGATGACTTCTCAATGGTGGGGAAGAAAGATCATAAAAGTGGAGAAGGTCATTTTATACAGGATACTACAGCTCATGCTTGTTCAAGACCAAAGCATAAGGAACGAAAGCGAAGCCTTTATGAGCTAACATTAAGAGGTAAAATTATAAATATTTCCTCTCTTCTGAAAAAACTACAACCCTTTTAAGCAATTCATTTTTCCTACAAACTAAATAGAAAAATCACTATGATTAGAGATATGCGTTATAGCATAAGTGACTGGTTGAGGCACTTGACCTCAAAGTGGATATGCTTTCTCAATATATGGAAGTTCTGAAAATTGACAAATATCATATGGGTTATAGAAATTTCTTAGAATTGGAACCTTACCGATAACCCTTACATGCATTGGCTTATGTACTTGCAAATCACAGTTCTAGGTATGTTAAATGAGGTGCTGTAGGAGCTCTTTTTAGTCATGGAAAAGTGAGTATGTATATGGAATAATTAATTGCTGGCTTGTACTTGCAATTCACAGTTCTAAGTTTGTTATATTAGGTGCTGTGGGAGATCTTTTAAGTCAAGGAAAGTGACTTTGTATATGGAATAATTAAATACTGGTTTGCCCTACACGTTTTGAGAATTTTCTGTTCTGAGTATGTTTGTGTGTCTGCAAAGAGGTTCCAGAATTTTGACAAAACCTTTATTTAACTAGCAATAAAATTGTGAACTATAGGGCTGAAAATTAAATGCATTTGCAATTTTGCAACCATGTTGAAATTAATTATTGCATTTTGGAATGCAAATAGCACTAACATAATTTTGAAGAGTGGTGATTGGATATTAATAAATAAATAAAAGATCAAAAGGATATGGATATGACAGAACCAGCAGTTGAATTTAAGTTCCAGAATTCCGTAGCCTCACTTTTGCTCTATGTTTTCCAAGTGAATCAAAGTCTACCATAAATCTGAGCTGAACCAGCTACTGAAATTGGTTTTTGATCATTTGATCATTTTAGCTTAACAGCCTTAACTGTCAAGCGCTGTAGAATGCATTTTATCTACTTCTCATTTCAACAATTTCCTCAGCTTCTCATAGGATCTATCTTTGATGTCATTGATCTCAATTCTTTTTCAGGAAAGAATCCAGGTCCTAAAATGATTTCCCAAAAGAAAATTTTCAAATGTGCACCAAAAATACACTGGGAAAACATTTTAAGAAAGCTGATGAAAGTCACCATCACAAATCAGGGGAAGTTAAAAGGTAAGCATGCTAGTTTAAAATAATAGAGGGATTGTTCTGAGGTTTTCTCATATATATGATGCATAATCAGAAAGCATTAGAGATTTTATTCTGGCAGCCCTTATGATCAAATATAACTCTTCAGTTATTAACACTTTGATTGTAATTTGTCATATGTTAGATGTATTAGACAGCAGAAGCACCTGTCTGTAACAGATATAAATTTATTCTGCTGTCTGTGGAAGCTCAAACAAAGATGAAGTTAATTGCTTACTGGAGTGATCGATGTTCAGTAAAGGGGTTTTTGGGATTGCTGTTGGATGTCCAAAAAGCAGGTTTAAAATTTTTTTCATTTAATTGACTGATTTTTTTAATTTTTTATAAACTGCTTTTCTCAAATCTGCTTTTATAAAAAACATCTATTTATCTGTTTCTTTTCAAAAGCAATTTTCAAAACTCAAAAAAATTGAAAATAATTTTTTTTTTCTCCAGAAGAACTTTCCCCAAATGCAATATTAAACGGACCCTAATAGTATGTAACTGTCAGGTATTGTAAAATTCCATAATTATGTTAATGATTCCATCACATTGATCAACATCTTAATAAGTAAGTACATCAGGCTTGCTATGGTGTTTCCAAGGTGCCTAAAGGCAACTGGTATTGTAGACCTTGCAGAACGAATTCAAAAATATTGTAAGAACTTTTATAACTAGTTTGACGCATAATTATACACCTCTCAAGTTCTCAATGAAATTGGTTAAATGTTTCTCCTACATGTTTGGTTTAAGACAGATGTTGCCAGTGTTTCCTGTAAAATTCACACACATACGCACAAACACAAAAGAAAAAAGTTGTTTTGTCCATGGATTGACATTTTTAGCATTACTAATGATGCTTCCCTTTGTACTCTGTCTTTTGTGGATCTCCATCCACTTTCTTATGTTGGGTTTTAAATATATAACTACACAGCAAAGAAAGTCTAGAAAATCAAGGTGCCGCTTGAAGGTAATAACTTTTGTTTGGTGTAGTATTGTTCAAAGAGTGAATATAAATGGGTCGGTATAGAAAGTTAGAGCACTGTGAGTTCTATTCTTACCTTTCTGAATATGGTGGGCTGCATTCTAGGATTCTTATTGGTGTAATATATTCCCACATGTACAAAATACTTTTAGAGACTTGTAGGTGAGCTTAGGGTATTCATCTCCAAGGGTTATAGTTTACTCTGTACATTTGTTTGCCGTCAGATGAATTAGATTTAGAATCAGTGAAGTATTTGGTTTGCTCTAGAGCTTTGTTGTCATGCACCTCAACTCAACTGGCTAACTTCATGCAAGATGTATTTTTGTCAGCACTTTTTCCAATGTGTATCTTGTGATTCTAATGCCTTTTTTGTTCTGATTTAACATTTCCAGGTTTGTGTTCTCTGTGGTTATGGTGGTGGGGCTGTGACGAGAGCTTTTCGGAGCCGTGCAATTGCCAAAAGCCTTTTAAAAGCTTGGAATCTTGAAACAGAACGCAAGCCTAAGAATGCAATTTCTTCTGGTGATCTGCAGGATGAACAGAGCATGTGGCATTCCTCAGGATCTGTATCTGGAAATAATTCATATCCTGTTCTAAGGCCCATAAGTTCTGAACCACCAGCTTCTACTGTATGCAGTATGGACACACAAAACCAATTTGCTACTATACAGAATCCTCTGTGCCCTCTTAGTGATCTAAAAGTGCATAACAGTATAACAGCTGGAGCACTTGATTCAACTGTTAAGCAGTGGGTTCATGTGGTCTGTGGTCTCTGGACTCCTGGAACACGGTGCCCAAATGTGGATACCATGAGTGCATTTGATGTGTCTGCTGTTTCATATCCGAGAGCGAATGCGGTAAGGATTAAAGTAATTGATGCATATAATATATGCTAAGTCGCATGAATTAATCTAAACTTGTGATGAAGTGATTACTTGGATTAGGTCTGAACTTGTCGAAATAACGACACTAACTGGATAAATTAGGGATAGTTATGGCTCTGCGACCACCGAAGACAAAGCCCAGGGCAAACCATGATGAGTTTTCTTATGGTAAAATTAGAGGGCACCCATTTACCTACCCATATCTGCCCATTATGATTGGATATGGGTCGTGAATGGGTATATTATATTATACATGGTCGATTAATGGGGCAAACCCATTTCACCCATCTATATGAGTCAGTTGTTAAGGATTGGGTACGGGGTACCCATCTAATCCATTAACTAGAGTTGAATAAGCATTTGCATCCTTTTGTGATGTTTTTAACAAATTTTTGTAATACAATAACACTTTTCATGATTTAATTTAATTAAATTCTTAGGGGGTATTTGGGATTGCTGATAAGCGTCCAAAAAGCAGGTTTATAATTTTTTTGATCTAATTGACTGATTTTTTTAATTTTTTATAAACTGCTTTTTCTAAAATTGTTTTTGGGAAAAACATCTATTTAACTGTTTCTCTTCAAAAACAATTTTCAAAACTCAAAAAACTTAAAAATAAAAAAAATTTCTTCAAAAGTGCTTTTGACAAACTCAATGTTAAACGAACCCTTAGTTTTCTTTTTTTTTTTCAATTCTTTTGTGTCAGTTCTTTATTTCATAATTCCTGTACTTCATGTAATGATAACTTTTCAAAACAAGTAAATCTTTAGGCGCTAATGTGGGTTTTTTAAAACTATTGTGACTATTAGATTTAAAAATCTTAAATTTTTTTGCATATATTTTATGAGAAAATAGGAAAAAAAATAAGAAAATAAGAAAAAATGATGTATGATAAGCTATGGAAAATAAGAAATGTTGGTCATAGTTGCATTTTTAGAAGTCATTCATTTCTTTCTTTGTTTGAAGTGCTGGATAAAGATAGTTTTTGATTTCATTATCTTATGCACTGTAAAATCGTTAGACACATCTTTATGAAATATTAAATGATACTCTCAAATTGGATTTGAAATTTCATTTTCTTTAATTAGAAAATCACTTAAAAAATCATGTCTTTGGAATTGAAATACAAACAAAATAAATATTTCATTTGCATGTATAAAGTAAATTATTTTTATATTAATTGGTTATGGGTGGGTTTGGATTGATTAGGATTAAGTGGGTATGGGTACCTGTGTAAATTTTAAATAGCATAAATAGCCTACCCACTCAAACCCACCTACTTGCCACCCCTAACTGTGAGAGTTAACAGCTCACGCATGAAATGAATGATAAACTGCATATGAAACTTGTGATATGCAACCAATTGAAATTGCATAGCCTGTAATAGTCACTAACAACTGCAATGCTGCATAGATAAGGTCCATGACTGATATCGCTGAGTACCTTATCTGGACTGTAAATTTCATTCTAAATTGATAGAATAGATTTAGCAATTCAAGCTAAATGCCAATTCAATATATGCCAATTCAATATGTTTGACGAAGTTTATGCTTGTACGAGTGAAATTAGAATATAGACTAAAAAATGTAAGTTCATCAAAGCTAAATGTATATTCTGAGATACAATGTTATTGCGTGCTTAGCTGGCATGAGAGTTGCTCAATTGCCAATCTGAAGTACGAAGAGCATCTTTTTATTTTTATTTTTATTTTGTTCATTTTATTACTGGTAAAAATGCATTATGCTATCGGACTCACCTGTTGACAAACAGGCTCCATACTTGCTAATTTTTTCAATTACTTATCAGATCTTTCTTGGTTTTCCCAATCAATTGCTTCAAAGATAAATAACCTTTCTTTATCCGCTCCAGTTTTCCTCGGCTGCTTATTGAAACTAAATTATATTGAGTTTCAAATCTTATTAGATTATTGCAGCAGTGATATGCATGGCTTGCAATCTTAATTTTCTCTTTCTTGCAGAAAGAATATACCTGCTACAGACAAGCAAAGGGTTGGAAGCATTTGGTTGTTTACAAGTCTAGCATACATGCCCTTGGCCTTTACACATCTCGGTTCATTTCTCGTGGTGAAATGGTTTGAGCTTTTGTCCCTCAAGTCATGGAAGCTCACTCTATCCATGATTTTGGAAAATATAATGTACTCATTGACAATTTTCAGGTAGTTGAGTATGTTGGTGAGATTGTGGGCCTACGCGTTGCAGATAAAAGAGAGAATGAGTATCAGTCCGGAAGAAGGCTGCAGTACAAGAGCGCTCGTTACTTCTTCATGATAGACAAGGAGCATATTATTGATGCAACCTGTAAAGGAGGAATTGCTCGTTTTATCAATCATTCATGCCTGGTAATTTTCTTTAGTCACTGTTATTTTGTGCCATTGCACGGGACGATTTCATATGTTTAAGTTTTGTTAATGTTCTTGACCAGCCAAACTGTGTTGCCAAAGTTATTTCCGTGATGAATGAAAAGAAGGTAATGTAAAATTATATATGATACTTGCATTGGGGAATAAAATGGCTGTTGTCCATGATATTTGTTAGAATATTCCTTGGTGATTTTACTTGTTTCATTTCGCATAAGCTTATAATTGGATCGGTATATGAATTTATTAGTGGACCTTATATCGGCAAACAAAATCCTGAAGGGATTTAAGTACGCAAATGGGCTCTACTATTTCCAGAATCCATTTTTTTTCTTTTTTTCCCCATTAGATGGGGGAGAGGGAGTATATGGGATGTGGAGATCTCAAACCTAAGACCTCTCCTTTATGAGCAAAAATGCCTTGCCACCGGTGTAACCCTATGGGGACTCCAAAATCCAGTCAAATTATTTCTCTTGTATTTCGCACTCCAGGGCGTGACCTTGGACTAAAACTAGTGAGTTTGCAGGTTGTGTTTTTTGCTGAGAGACATTTATCCTGGGGAAGAAATAACATACGACTACCATTTTAACCATGAAGACGAAGGTAAGAAGATTCCTTGTTTTTGCAATGCTAAAAATTGCAGGCGGTATCTGAATTGAAAGTCCACTTTCACGCCTTGTAAATATATCATTTCTGTAACAAAGAAAGACCAATTTGGTTAATTCTTGGCTGCTGTCAATATGATGTATGGTCAAGATACCACTCCAATTTTTTTCTCTGTTCATCTGAGTTGCGCAATTAGGACTTTGAACAGACATTATCAATCACCTACAAGTGTAATTAAAAGAATGCCCTAGTTTCCTCCGCAAATATTTCAATATGCACCTTAAAAATCGAATCAGAAGCAAAACATAAAAAGATTTCTGAAGATAATGGTGTTTTTAGTTAGGTTTTTGGTTGAATGAGACTTTAGTAGGTGAATAAGCAGGCGGAGAATGGCTAGAAGATAATAAAATTGCTTATATGTTTGTCCTATAACATAATTAGGATTTGAACTCCCGGATGTATTATGATTTCCAAGAAAATGCAATGTTCTGATTCGCAGCTTTCAGTCCTTTGCCGTTGCCTGTTATGTGCTCGAGTGACCACCAATCCCCAACTATGGTTATTACGCCCTGCAGTCGAAGCGGTTTGTCCATTAACACAACCGAAAATTCTAATTATGCATAAAGAAGAAATCTGATGTAAGCAAAACTTCATTACATGTTAGTGAAAAGGCAACCGATTCTATTCGTTTACAAAAGAATACGTTGTATTGCGATACTTCGCTAGTTTTGCTTACAGCAGATTAGCAAGCAACCCGTAAAAGTAGGTTTGTATTGAACCCAAAATGTTTAAGAAGCTAAAGAGTTCCATCATTCAATAACTTAATGCCAATTAACTCTTTCAGTCTCCCTTACTCCATTGCCTTCCATCTCCTAGGAATTAACAGTGCACAAACACATCTACTTCTCACATGCACCAAGAAATAAAAGATCACCCAAAACTAAAACTTCAAAATTGCAGAAAAAACCAAGAAAGTTGGAGGCTTTAATGAGCACTTTGACATCGGTAGGATCATCAACTACATGAGGCAACCAACATATTGAGCTCGAGGATATTTGCTTTGTAATTGTGGCCATTGAACATAAAACTGATCAGCTATATGCAACTTGTAAAGAAGCAAACCACTTAAAGAGAGCCTTCTTACTCTAGCTACACTCTCAACATAAAAAACAGTTGACCACCTAATCCCTACCACCTGCAGCCATAGCTGAAATTGAAAGTGATTAAATCCAGAAAACACGCTCCACAGACTAGAGGCTGAAAGAAAAGGTATCTGACCTTGAATAGGAATGCGATAACACATAGAGGGACACAAGTCCCAGGACCATTGCAAAGAATCTAAGGTTTCAAAGGTAAATATGTCAGTATAAGCCAATTTTTAAATGCATTTTTCAGATAATCACCAGAAGAAAATTGCAAAATTTACACATTAATCATACCACTTGGGGTCTGATTTTAATCATCAGCCACAATGCATGAGCCATAGCTATTAAAGTTGTCCCAGTGGAAGTTATATATGACTGACCAACTTCCCTGCTTCTGTAGATCTGCAAGAACTTCGGAGGTACCCCATGACACCCAGTCTGCAGCAAAAGGCAATTCAAAATTCTTCAACCCAAACTTCCTTGGGGAAAAAAAAGTGCAAACCAACATAAATCAGGAAAAACTAACAGGAAAACAAGATGCATCACCAATTTGATTCATGAGAATCAGAAAATTTATGCACTTGATATGGAGGCAAAGAAGTAAACAGTACCATTTTAAGGCCTATTTACTCAGAAGCTATACAGTATTCTTTGGTCGGGTCAATGCTAACTCCATTTCTCACCGTTCGTAATTAATAATTTATTTGCAATATATTCCAAATCTTCACATAGATATTGCAAAATGGAATATGGAAAGTGAAAGAAAAGCCTATATAATTGATAATAATACGAACTAAAATCACCTGAAACAAACTACAACCAAAGATCAAAACAAAACTCTGAAGCATAATAACTTATCTACCGTATCAACTAAAGAGTCCTCTAAGACACGAGCTTTTTGCAGACTCATATTATCAGTGGCAGCAGCAATATAGAATCTTGGCATAAACCTATCCTTCTGCAGTGCAGACAACACATTAATCATCTCTGCAGTGTGCCCCCCTACAAGAGCAGAAATACCCCCAATGTCAAACTGATGAGAACTAAAGCTTCAAAAAACCAACAAATTAATTAAACAATCCATCATGAATATGATGAACTTACCTGAACCCAGAACAATCAATGTGCTCATTTGCTTCAGGGATTTAGGGTGCAAGGGTTTGCCCGTTTGATAAACAACATAGATAAGGCGAACAATTGCAATGAAAACAAGACTAATGATGGTAATCATAGAAATGAATAAACAACTTTCATCTTTTCCTTCCATTAGCTAAAATGTATGACCATACAACCTGCAACAAAATTTTGAGAATGAAACTTAAGAAGCTCAGGAAACAGTCTATCATCAAAGAAGTAATGTCCTCTCATATCGGTATTATATACTGCATTAAAGCTAGGTTGGCGAGTGCCATAGTGAAGGTGGTGAAATGAACAGTAAAGCTACTGCTGAACAGGTATTAGAGATTTATCATTAACATGCAGCACACTCATTTAGAATGACAGGTGAATCTCTTCCTTGTGTTTAGAGCTTTGAAATTGACATGAAAAAGAAAATTATGAGGCAATGTCAATTTTCAAGCAATTTCGTTGGCATTGATTCACACCAATAAATTGCTAGAAACAAACATAAATCCATAGACGAAAACAGAATATCACAAATCTTAGCTATTCCTCCAACCATTAACAAAAACAATCTGAAGAATAATCCAGGTGAGTTAATTCTATGATATTCTACTCAATTACACAAATACACCATGTTTACTAACAACCGATAAATTTTACAAATTTTGAGAGATAAGTACCATCTGAGGCAAATTCTAAGTATGATGAGGTTCTACCTTTCCGGTCGCGGCGGCACAGTGACTGGAACAATCACCGGAAATTCGTCGAGAAGTATATCTCCGGCTGGGGATGATCTGAATGAGGTGAACAAAGTCCTTGAAGACGGATTGGCGGAGGAATGGAAAAGGGAATTAACAGAAAATTTAGGTCTCCAATGAAACTATGCCGTTTAGCTATAGTAGATGTATCGAAACATAGCAGAGTGAAAAGGGCGTGCAAGTGTCACATAGAAATAGACGCAGGGATCAGAGACAATGGAGAAGAGAAAGATGGCGCTGTATTAGCGTATTGGCGAGCTTTGTAGCCGTTGGATTTGATCGAGTTGATGGATGGATGGTCGAGATCTTCTCACAGATGTTTAGGATTTTCGGATAGGGATAGGGTATAAAAATGTGCGTGAAGAAAAATTGAAGTCTAGAGAAAAAATTGAAGCATACCCCAAATCCCCTTATCCAAGATCTATAACCCAAACACCCCCACAATCGTCATCAACAAATACAGCGAGAACCCTTTTTTTGGACCCAACAGCAAGAACCCATTTAATTACAATGCCAAACACTGGAATCAAGTTGTACTCAAATGTTTACAAAAATAGCAATTACAAGACACTTTCTTCCTCTCAAAAGTTTTTAATTCAACAGACCCATCAAAGAAAACTGAGCTCCTTCTGTTTCTTTCCCTTTCTGTCTCATCATGCTGTGTCACAGCTGGTTACTCTCATTTTCTCTTCTGTTCACCTTTCTTTTCTTTTCTTCATCACCATCTTCTTCTTCTCCTTCATATGGTGTTTCCTATTTGCAATTTTTCCATGCTCTATCCCCTGCAGGTACACTGTTTTTCGGTCAGGTTTTGTTGCTAGCTTCCTTACCCAGCTTGTTTGCTTTCCCAGAAAAATATAGGGAAAAAGAATATATTGTTGTTTTTTTTTTCTACACCTCTAATGTGCCTTAGATTTTCCATTTTTCTCTATATGGGCCCCCCAGAGTAATGTACCTTAATTAATGGGAGTTTTTATGTTTCTTGGAATCCTAAACAAAGTTAGCATCAGTTTCCAAATTATGTTTTCCTCTCAAGTTTGAATTTAGAAGCAAACAAATTTTCTTGCTGATTATCCACCTAACAGGTAGGGAAAATGAGGAAAAGCATGAAGTGGAATTTTCATGGGGGACAAGGAAGTCCGTAGTTGAGGCACCCATTAGTGAACCTGTTGAGAGCTCGACACTTGTGTTAGCTCCAAAGAGGACTTGCAGAAGAGACCCTCTAAATGGCTTCAAAAGATACACTGGTGGGTGGAAACCATGGAATATTAGCGACCACCATTAATGGGCTGTAAGTTTATAACCAATATTTTCTTTTGGGTACTTCATCATATATGATATGGTTCTGAAGGATTTGTAGTGTCTCAGTCTCACTCTTTAATTTCCACTCACCAAATTTGGATCTTACACTTCTCGCTAACTTTGAGGATTGATGGGGAAAGAAGAGTGCATGGATCCTTAATGCTGTTAGAATGCTTTACAAATTAGGAAGTAATCATCAACTTTTTTTGGTAGAATTAGTAAAAGTGAGTAGCATTTACAGCTTGTTTGGTTACTAGATGGTGAAGGGAAAAGAAAAGAATTCTCATTTCCCCTGCTTCCCCACCAAATTAGTGGAAAATGATTTTGGCATTTGAAGGGACATTGAGAATTCAGATTTCCCTTCTATTTAATAACCAAAGAGGAGAAAATAAAAGAAACTCGAATATCTTCTGCTTAAAATTAAAAACAAAAAATTAAAACAAAAAAAAAAAAAGAAAAATTGTGTTGAAGGATGTGATGAAAACAGTTTTTTTCATGACTTAGTTCAAATTATGTTATGCTTTAATATAATGATAAATACTTGTTAGCTCTGATAAGGCATCCGTTAATTACCTTTATAGAAATGCTTGTGATAAGGAGATTGATGATGATTCCACATGTAGGAGAGCTTATTTTGTTGTCTATGATGTGCTATACCATAATGTCTAGACCCTAGAGGTGAAAGTGAGTCTTTTGAAGGTACATGATGCAAATTACTGTAAATAAAAACAAAAATTCAATCAGCTGTTGAATTACTAAAGGTGAGTAGTTTATCGATTGCAGGACAATGTAACAATGCAGAGTTAGCTTTTCATAAAATTTGACAAAGTGATCATTTATACAGAAAAATGAAAGATAAAATGATGATAGGATTACCATCTGTCATTTGATCTTACATATAGGCATGTATAATTTGTAATTGAATTTTCTCCACCAATTTTTCTCTAATTTCCTAATTAACCACACTCCAATGATGTTAAGTGCATCTGTAGAATTTACTGCAGTTCCCCTTTTTGCCATTTAGGTAATATGGTTACTTGGCTTAGGTCTGTGCTTACTGCTTGTTGGCATCTGTTATTTCTGTTGTGGAAGACAGTCTTATGGCTACTCTTGAACGACTTATGCTCTCTCTCTCTCTCATTTTCCTCATTGTCTTCAGCATTGGTGCTATGTAGATATCTCCTTTTTCTCTTATATTTCTCACTGACTCACATTCACAAATGCATTCTAATGTCACATTCTGTGTTTGCAGAATTGGATGTGTAGTTCTGCACACTGGTCAAGGAAGATTTCATAGAAGTACAACAGAAATTTTGGAGTATGTCGTTGTTGTGGCTGATAATATGTTCAGAAACCTAGGGATGTATGCGTTATCCCACTTCAGCCAAAATAACAGCGATTGATAAAGTATTTTTTCCTTCTAATGTCCAAACTGATATTGACCAAATCGAAATAAGAATCGTTTCTTCTGCTAGCACCCTTGCTGATAGAACAGCTGAGAATTCGGAAGATATACGTGATCTCTTGGATTCTGTGTGAGTGATCTATTCTAAGACTTTGTTCATATTTCCTGCAGCAGTTCAGTGCTTTATAATGGTGCTTTAATCATACAGTGAAAAAATGTTAGTATTGATGCAGGAGACTGGCACTTACTGTTATTGCTGCTATTATGCTTCTTCTTACATTTCTTGGATTCTGTAAATCCCTCTTGATTCGTTCTACAAATTGTTCAGTTCTTGAGATATTAATACTATATATCACTATCCTATTAACATTTGGGTTTCCTGATTCAGTATTTTCAATTTTTGGCATCCAATTGCTAGTGTACATGTAAGTGGGGAAACGATTTTACGGATTTTGATCTTCTAATTTGATTCCTGTTTCTAGTAATTTATGTTTTCTATATCGGTTGTGGTATTTCTAAGTGCATTATTCCTTATAAAAATTGTTGTAGCCTGGTCATAGTTGGATGGATACTTGTTGCTGGAACATTTATTTTATGTGGCACATTCCTCCTCCTCCATGAGTCTCTGCTGCATAACTGTGCATATAAATTACTACCCTTATGTTATTAACTACACTAAAATCTTGCTTGGTCTTCTTTTAGAACAGAGATGCTTGACTTAAAATCTTATAAGGCCTGTCACTGAATTTCTAACTATCCTTTCATTTACATGTTAGTGTGACTGGAGATACTTGCATTGCGATGAATCACTGGGTGCAAAACCCAACTGCTCATACAGCTTTAGATGATATACTGCCTTGTGTCGACAGTGCGACCACCTAAGAAACCTTACAACGAAGCAAGGAAGTTACTCTCCAATTCGTCGATTTGATTAGCTCAGTTATCACCAATGTGTATAAGATTAACTTCTCCCCCAACTTCCCGTCAATGTACTTCAATCAATCCGGTCCTTTGGTGCCAATACTTTGCAACCCTTATTACCATGATTTCGTGGATCGACCTTGCAGCCCTGGCAAAGTGGATATGAACAATGCATCACATGTAATGTTCATCTACTTTTCGGTAATGTAGTATGGCAAACAAGCTCTTCCCCCCGAATTGTACAACCAAATGACAGCTCCATTGCAGGTGTGTGATGGGCTGCGAGGTTATGGTCCTTTCTTGGTTGACCTAGAAGAGCACATTTGTAAGAGAAACATTCAGAGACATATATAGGAATCACTGTCCAAGTCTGCAGCGATACAGCAGGTGGATCTATGTTGGGCTGGTGATGGTCTCTGCTGCTGTTATGCTCTCCATCATCTTCTGAGTTATATATGGGAGAGAAAGGAGCCACCGTGTGCATACCTAGTAGTTGCAGGATGAATCAGCTAAGGGTTTGGAAGAGGACAAGCGTTCCCAATCCTAGGAGTTGACTCATTGTCTCTTCTGCTAGCGTTTAGGTTTCACATTCGATTTGGTTTGCAGTTTTGTATATGTGTCCTGTAGTGTTTCTATATTTTACTTGGAGGTGGACTATTACTTCATATAACTTGCAACACTATATCTGCAGCTTGAATGTTAGTTTAGCTATATGAGAAAAAATAATTTCTTTTCTTTTTTTTATCCACGACAGCTACTTGCTATTCCTTGCATTAGCGTGGTGATGAGAGTTGTAAGATGTTGAGATCCAACGCCAGTAGAATTCCCTTTTTTTTTTTACCTTACATTGGTTAAGGAATATGAATTTATTTATGGAATACGACAAACGGCCAAGTAAAAAAAAAAAATTGTGATTAGTTTTCACTTATGGTAATTTGTGATGTAATTAATTTTGTATTTATTTGAAACCCAAATATTTTTGACATTTTCATCTTTCTTCCCTATTATTTTTGCAAATAGTTTACAAACTCAACAATTTATATCAAACATAAGAAATTTTTAATTAAATTCAGTTTATTATATCATTTATAAATTAATTTTTTCAAACAGAAATATATATTTAATTATTTTATTCGATTGATGTAAATATAACAATTAATAAATTAGTATACATATTTATATGATTGAATGAGTCTAATATATTAAATCTATTTAAAAACTTCTTAAAAAATTTGTCAGGAAATATGTAATTTGTTTTATTAAGCATTTTCCAGTAAAACAAGCCCAAACAACTAAAAGGATCTCATTTTACATACGCTGTCGGTTTACTAGGAATCCATCAGCTTGAAACGGCATCATTTCATTGTTTTGCTATCAAATCAATCCCTCGTTCTTCTCTGTTTTCTCGCGGATTTTTTCCCGTGATTTCCTATCAGAAAATCCTCGCTATGCCTGCGTTAACATACATGAGAAGATCACGACCATCCATCCATCTACTCTACCTAATCCAACGGCTACAAGCTCGCCAATACTCTAATCCAGCACCATCTTCTTTGTCTCCATTGTCTCTGATCCCTGCATCCACAAGCAAAACCAACAGTCAACATGAAAACTTCTCACATTGCTCTTTCACTAGATGGTTATCGGGGATCGCTGTCGGGTCCGGCTTAGGATTATTTTACTGGTCTATTGATTCGAACAGTGATTCTGAATGTGCATTATTCCAGAGATCACGATTCTCTTTCTCCGACTGGCCAACGGCCGCCGCCGCTCAATCGAAGATCAAGAATCTGTATTCTGCTTCGACTTTTGGCAAACTTTCATTGCCGGACTACAGCTCCAACTTCCTCTTTGGAGGTCATTATCCGTTGATTAATTCTTGAATTCGTGATTAGTCTTCAATTAATTATTGATTTAAACCTCTTTAATTCATTAATTCATGATCATCGCAGATGTGTATAGAATAAAAGTTTTCTTTAACTTTTGATTTAAACCGTTAATTAATTATTGAATTCGTGATTAGCCGTCAATTAATTATTGATTTAAGCCTTTTCAATTCATTAATTGATGATCATTGCAGATGCGTATAGAATAAATTTTTTTTTTAATCTATTGATTTAAGCCGATGAGTGATTATTGAATTCGAGATTAGCCCTCAATTAATTATTGATTTTAACCTTTCAATTCGTTAATTGATTATCTTCGCAGATGCGTATAGAAGAAAAGTTTTCTTTAACTATGAGAAGAGGATAAAGCTGCGAAGTCCTCCTGAAAAGGTATTAATCATCTAGCAATCGTTTTTACCTTTGCTTTCTGCTTCTTGAATGTCTTATTTTGGCCTGCTTCCTTACCACTTCCTGCTCGGCCCTGTATATGCCTGCACTTACCTTCCTCTATGGTGGCAGGGTTAACGCTTTAGTGGAAGTTAAATGATGGCTTAGACTCGTTTAGGAAATTAAATATGGTAATGATTTTTAAATACTCAGGGTTGATATTAGTGACTTTTAGAGGCCTTTTAACGTGTGTTCTTGATACCTTGCTTTCAAGGTCTTTGAGTACTTCGCATCTGTTCTAGCACCAAATGGAGAGCTGCTCATGACACCCGCAGATTTGATGCGGCAGTTATTCCTGTTTTCCCTCCATCTGAATCCCACCTTGTTGGGGGGGGGGGGGGGGGTGAGGAGGCCTGGGGAGCTGAGATGTCTGCCTTCAGATTTTTTTATGCTATTTGATTTGAACAATGATGGGCTTATATCATTCAAGGGAGTGAGTTTCCAATATATCAATCTCATGCAATTTTATCTCGTTCTAATATTTATAGGTCTTTTAAATATCCCACTTTCATTTGTATCTTGTTCATGCACTCTGTTCTTAGCTTTTGGAGTAGTAAATTTATTATATGTTTCCTTGTAACAGGTATATCTTTTTTGTTATGCTCCTCAGTATTCCAAAACCAGGCTTTTCTGTGGCTTTCAAGATGTTTGACTTGGACAACAATGGGTGCGTATGGAAACCTTGAGCAGTGAGAAATACAAAAGTTATAGCTAGTACATACGCATGCATTTTTTTTCTTTTTATGTCATGTATATTGAATTATCGGTTATTGATTCATTGCATTCAATTTCTTGATCCACATTTAACTTAATAACATAGTTTTTTAATATGGATAACTTTTGTTGTAGGCCAAAGCTAGACTTTAGGCTTGACCGTTTGTCTCCTTATGTATGGAGATAGATAAGGAGGATTTTAAGAAGGTGATGGCCTTGATGGAAGCTCATAATAGACAAGGGGCTGTGCATAGGTATGGACTTCGAACAGGATTGAAAGTTAGTGGCGCTGTAGAAGAAGGAGGCTTAGAAGAAGGAGGCGTATGGAAACCTAGGATCTTGTATGTTAGTGACTAGGGGTGAGCATTGGTTCATTTGGTCAGTTAGCCGCATCAGAAATTTTTGGTTAACCCGGTTAACCGACCAAATTAATCGAAAATTTTAGGTCAGTTTGGTTAATTTTGCCAATTAACTGAAATTTAATTAAATAACTTTATCCCTAATTTTAACAACCTATTTTAAAATTTACTTTCGCATTCAATCCACATCAAAATTCAAAAACCCAAAAATTAAGACAATTTAGCATAAATAATTTAAAAATTACAATAATAATTAAACATAAACAAAAATTTACAGGACAACACAATTAAATCTAAGAAAATTTAACAATTCCAAGTAAATTGGTTAATTGGGTGAATTTTCAGTTAATCGCAAAATTAACTGAACCGAACCAAACTGCACGAAAAACCAAAAATCCTCAACTCTCTTAACCATGCACTGCACTGAAATCTCCTATGAAAAATCAGTTGGTTAACCGAATTATGCGGTGCGGTTAATTCGGTTTTAACTGAACCATGTTCATCGCAATTAGTGGCATTGATGTGACATTGGGTAACTAAGCAGTATTGTTTGGAATTATGACCTGAATGCTATCGGTTTATGCATGCTGGATTATGTGGTGAAAAGCTGGGGCCATAAGTCCATGACTGATTGAGTGTGATGAAGAGAGAGTATAATGCTTAAAGCTATATACAAATTGGCTTTCAGTTAGATGATATCATCACTTCTATGTTGATGTGACTAATGTGCTTGTTTGATCTACCTGAGAAGGAGACGAATAGTGTCAAAGAAGTTATATCATAATGGTTGTTCAAATGGGAAATTGAATAGGATGGATTTGCCTAGCTCTCAGATTTAACGAAAGCAAATTGCATTGTTGTTTCGTCTTCTTTTTTTTAGACTATTTTGTACTTAGAGGATTTCAGGTTGTATGAAGACAATGATGCATCACATTCATGATAACCTTATTCATGTGTCAGGTTTGAATAGGTCAGCAGGAAACTAGCCTCTCTCCCTAACCCCTTTGGGTGCATACAACTCCTGCTAGGGAAGGGTAGGCTTATAACAGTTTTGATGTCATGTTCAGTCAAGTGGAAATGCTTGCCTTCACTCATGGCATGGTTGGGAAAGTGATCCATGGATTTGAATTACCTATATGCACTCTTAGTGATGTGTAGCATTTTAGAACCTCATTTTTGGGGTCTGCGGCACTTAGTGTCTTATTAACTCCTAAATTACTGTCTTTTGTAGATGGTGAAATTAGAATTTGCACATTATGACTATAAATCACAAAAAAACCATATCAGCTAAGGATTTTGCGTTGTCCATGGTTGCTTCTGCTGACTTGAGTCACTTGGATAAGTTTCTTAATCAGGCCTATGAATTACATAATGATGCATGCTTTAGTGACATGCCAATAACATATGAAGAATTCAAAGCTTTTGCAGAATTGCGTAAAAAGTTGCTGCCATTTTCTCTGGCCCTTTTTAGCTATGGGAAAGTAAATGGCCTGTTAACAAGGGAGGACTTCCAGAGAGCTGCATCCCATGTAAGATATACCTGGGTTTGATTTATGTTGTAGCAATTTGTTTTGATTTTACATATGGGTTCCATCTTATTGTTTGTGCGTTGAGATCGTTGTAAATATAGTCTTGCAGTGGACTACTAAAAATGGTAGCACTTACATGAGTTTCACACCATTTTAACCAGCTTTCAATTGAGTCTTAAATGCTTGGTCCTAAATATTGCTTAATAGCTTCAAAATTTTATGTAGCAAACCAACTAGTTTGGGACTGCTGCTAAGATGAATATATTGCAAATGATGATTTACACTTGTTCTTACATCATTTATGAACAACTATGCCAAATTTTCTGATGTTTATTTCCCCTTGCGAATATCAGGTTTGTGACATCTCACTACAGACAAAGTTGTGGATATCATCTTCCATGTGTTTGACTCAAATCATGACAGACATTTAAGCGCAGACGAGTTTGGAAGAGTTTTACACAAACGGGAAAGAGACATCGCTCGACCTGTGGAATAAGGAATCATGGGATTTCTGTCTTGCTGCTTTAACTGTGGAAGTGATCATTACTTTGGACGGTTCTTTTGTTAATCCACATGATTGTTCTCAGCTGCTGAAGTTTATAAAGCGCAAGTGCCTCATATATCCTACAAAGATTAGTGAATTTATTGCGAAATGGATTGATCAACATCAGAGTAACTTCAGGGTGGAAGAATGAATGTAATTTAGCGAGTTGTAACAAGTCGTTGCTGGAGGGTTGGCCCTGATATGTGGCAATTTGAGATCGACTCTTCCTTTAATTTCCAACTAAAGTTTTGACTAATTTATGGAGCAATTCTGCCGCTACTTATCCAGTTGTATAATTATGTATCCTTTTGGATAATCTTATTAATATGTTCATAACATACACCTGAATGTTTAATTATTTCCGGCAAGCAGGTAAACAAGTTGAAAATCTGACTACTGTTGAATATGTAATATGAAACTGAGATGTTTCTTCAGATTATTATTTTTCCTGGCAGGAGTCCATGTAACATGTGGGTTTACGGTGTGAAGAAGAAATTCAGTATTTCCTTTTTGTCTTTGATTTATTTTTCTTTTGTTGAATTATACTAATTGCTGCAGGATACAGAATAGCTGATCCCATCGGGTAGGGAGGGAGAGAGAGAGAGAGAGGTTCGTTTCAAAGAAGGAAGATGCTATGCTAATAAAAAATTGATAGAAACTTCCACTATTTGAAGGATATTCTATTCAGTTCTTGATTGTTCCCACTAATATTATATGTTAGCCCACTTGCATTTTATTACCATTTAAAACAAACGTTTTGACTGTTATTATTACCACCTTAATAGAGCACAGGAATTGTGCAGGTAGGAATTAGAATGTCTACAGCTTTTCTAGTCGGCTACGCATTGGCTGGCATGCCAGGTGTCCTCGGGACGCGTGGTTCTTTTTTCCCATTCTTTTCCGGAAATTTCTTTATTCAATCCAACACAAAATAAATTTGTGACCACTTTAACAGAAAACAAAAGTAAATATTTATTGCGTTTTTTAATTTGTGAATGAGACCTATATATTTAGTTTCTCTGAAATTAGTAGATTTGGCAAAAAAAAACAAAATCTTAGTGTAGTAGCAAATAGGTTGAGACTTTCCGATCGATTTCAAGTGTTTTTTTTTTCTTATATTGAATTTCTTATTCATTTACTAAAATGTTGTTATTTAATTGTCGTTCAAAGTTTAAAATATATTTAATCCTTAATAAATATTATACCCAAAAACAAAATATTATGCTATTATCACGCTTTTATGAACATATTTATTTAAATTGTATTTAAAAACTCATTTACAAATTAAAGTAATAAATAAAATAATATGTAAGAAAAATAATTAATTAACTATTTACAAACATTTTTTTGGTATATGATGATTTATTATCAATTTAATTAAAATAAATTTATGAATATTGTATAAATAAGTGATTTTTTTGCACAACCAAAAATGATTAATATTACTAGATTGTTATATCGTGAATTCTAGCTCATGTTGTATTATAAAAATAAAATGTGAAAAAATAGATTTTTGTGAACAATTGAATATAAAATATATTTATCAGTTATAACTTACAAGTTTATCATTTTTAATTTAGAGATTTATTATTTAAAAAAACTACAAATTCATTATTTACAACTTGTTATTTTATTATTTAGAGATTTATCATTTACAATTTACATATTAATCGTTTACAACTTACAGATTTATCGTTACAAATTATTATTTCATCACTTATATGTTTATTATTTAAAATTTACAGGTTCATTATTTATAATTTGTTATTTCATCACTTACATATTTATCGTTTAGAAACTATAAACATAATTTATAAGCTACAAATATCATTTAGAACTTATATGTTTATTGTTTAGAAACTATAAACATAATTTATAAGCTACAAATATCATTTATAACTTATATATTTATCGTTTAGATTTTGTAAATTATGATCGTTACAACTTGTAGATTTATCGTATAAAAACTATATATTCATTATTTAAATTTTACAGATTTATCATTTACAATTTGTAAATTCATTATTTATATCCAAATTTATTATTTTTAATCTCGAATGATTCGATTTTCTTTCTTTATATATCTTCATTTTTAGTTGCACGTTAATTTTGAGTTCAAATATTTTTATTTTTAATAATGTTATTCCATAAATATATCAAAATTAATATTTTAATTCTAAACAACAATAATAATATTTAAAATAAAATCAAATATATAAATTAAAAATTTTCTCTCATAAAAATAAATCTAAAATATACTGAATTTTTTTTCAAAAAATAGATAGTATAAGAAGAAAGAGAAAAAAATATGGATCCATAAAAAACACTAAGAATACAAAATATTTTATATGAAATATTAAATAATACACTGTTTTGAAATTGAGAATAAACAGAAGTTCGTAATATAATTTACGGATTTATTGGAAAGCGGAATGCTGCCAGCCCAACAGCATATACTGACATTATAATATTGGAGCGTGTTCTCGGGGGAAGTCTTGTCATATCTCCAGTGAGCGTTGACCTCCTTCGCCTTGAAGAATTGAAACCCTAGGAGAGAGAAACCCGCAGTAATGTTTGTCTTTCTCCGCAATTGCCACTTCATCCAGATCCTCCAGATACAATACACATATAACCTTTTTAATTCTCACTTATCCCATTAAAGTCCCTATATATATATATATATATATATATATATAAGCCACTGGGAGAGATTAGAGATTGAACGCTCAATCTCTCTCTGATCAGCTCTATCAATACAGAGAGAGGTAGGGACAGATAATAAGTTTTTGTTGTTTTTGAATTTGGGTTTTTGTTTTCAATTTGTAACAGAGCTGTATGAATTTGTAAAGTTCGCTTTTTTCATTCCTCGCCTATTTAGGGGTTAGGCAGCTGTTTGATGATTAAGCAAGAAGGTTTAGATTGAAAACTATTTTCAGAGTTCGTACCGAAAGCTTTGATTTTGAAGGGTTTCTTTTTATCTTCGAATTATCTGTGAATTTATCAAATGGGAAAGCCAACTGGGAAGAAGAATCATCTGATATCACCGAGAACAGGCGACGCCAATGGAAAGCAAAGCAAACCCTTGACAGATCGGACATCGAAGGCCATTGATGAAGACACAGCAATGTTTATTAACATGTCACAAGAGCTCAAAGAAGAAGGGAACAAGCTCTTTCAGAAGCGTGACCATGAAGGCGCCATGTTAAAGTACGAGAAAGCTGTCAAGCTACTTCCGAGAAACCATATCGATGTTGCCTATCTTCGTACAAACATGGCTTCTTGCTATATGCAAATGGGTCTAGGTGAGTACCCTCGAGCTATCAATGAGTGTAATTTAGCTTTAGAGGTTTCACCTAAGTATAGCAAGGCCTTGTTGAAAAGGGCAAGGTGTTATGAGGCTTTGAATAGACTAGATTTATCTTTCAGGGATGTTAATAAAGTTTTGAATGCGGAACCCAATAATTTGACGGCTTTGGAGATATTGGAGACCGTCAAAAAGTCTATGACTGAGAAGGGTATTGATTTTGATGAGAAATTAATTGATTCGGGTAATGTAGAGCCCGACGGTGCCTCCCCTCCAAGGAAGGTAATGAAGGACAAGGTGAAGAAGAAGAAGAAGAAGAGTGATAAAATGGTGGAGAAGAAGTTAGAGGACAAGGAGAAGTTAGCAGTGGAGGAGAAGAAGGTGAATGCTGTTATCAAAGATAACGAGGTGGTAATGAAGACTATCAAGGAAGAGAAAGTGATAACCAAAGATGTGAAGGAGGAGAAAGTGATAACCAAGACAGTTAAGTTAGTGTTTGGTGAAGATATTAGATGGGCGCAACTACCTGTGAGTTGTAGTATTGGTTTGCTGAGGGATATAGTCCAAGATAGGTATCCTGGATTGAAGGGTGTTCTTGTGAAATATAGGGACCCGGAAGGTGATTTGATTACAATTACTACCACAAAGGAGCTAAGGCTTGCTGAAGAGACAAGTGACCCTCAAGGGTCGCTTAGGTTCTATGTTGTTGAAGTTAGTCCTGATCAAGAGCCTGCTTATGAGGGAATGAAAATCAAAGAGGGGCCCAAGATTGATAAGAAACTGAGTGATACTGTTGACACCAGGAATGTAGATATAGGCAATGAAGTTGAAAAGGGACCAATTTGCATTGAAGATTGGATTGTCCAGTTTGCGCGCTTGTTCAAGAACCATGTTGGCTTCAATTCTGATTCATATTTGAATCTTCATGAACTAGGGATGAAATTATACTCAGAGGCAATGGAGGAAACTGTAACCAGTTCTGAAGCCCAAGAACTTTTTGACATTGCTGCAGATAAGTTCCAAGAGATGGCAGCTTTGGCTTTGTTTAATTGGGGAAATGCTCATATGTCCAAGTCAAGGAAACGGGTGATCTTTTCTGATGATGCTTCGAGGGAGTCTATACTTGCACAGGTTAAAGATGCATATGAGTGGGCTAGAAAAGAATATGTGAAGGCAGGAATGAGATACCATGAAGCTTTAAAAATCAAACCAGACTTCTATGAAGGTCTTCTTGCACTTGGGCAACAACAATTTGAGCAAGCAAAGCTTTGTTGGTATCATGCTATCGGAAGCAAGTTGGATTTGGAGAATGGGCCTAATGAGGAGGTCCTTGATCTTTATAACAAGGCTGAGGACAGCATGGAGAAGGGTATGCAGATGTGGGAAGAGATGGAGGAGCAGCGTCTGAATGGGCTTTCTAAATTTGACAAATACAAAGACGAGTTGCAGAAATTTGGGTTGGATTGTTTATTAAAAGAAGTATCCACAGAAGAAGCAGCAGAGCAGGCATCTAACATGAGTTCACAGATATATCTATTATGGGGAACCATGCTATATGAGCGTTCTGTGGTGGAATATATGCTAGAGCTACCAACGTGGGAAGAATGTTTAGAGGTGGCAGTCGAGAAGTTTGAGCTTGCTGGTGCTTCTCCAACTGATATAGCTGTTATGATAAAGAACCATTGTTCCAATCAAACTGCACTTGAAGGTAAAGTACAAATACCTGCGCATATGTGCTTTTTGTATTATGTTATAAGCTTTACACTGGAGATAGTAACATTAAGTGTTACCTCGTTGACATCATCACAGGTTTGGGGTTCAAAATTGATGAGATAGTACAGGCATGGAATGACATGTATGATGTCAAGAGGTGGGAGACTGGCATTCCATCTTTCAGGTTGGAGCCATTGTTTCTTCGGCGGGTCTCAAAGCTTCACTCTATGTTGGAGCATATTTGATTTTTGCTGCTGGTATATGGTTATTCTTTAGGAGCATGGACAATGTTTCAGTTTTCAAAGGTTCATGTTCCAGATGTCATGTTGCTATTGATTGATATAGGTAAGACTCTGTTACTCAGCCCTTTGATTAGGGAATTTCATGAATACCTGTCCATTTAAATATTTGAAATACTAGTCATTGATGCTGTATGATTCAATTATACTGATGCTGCATAATTTGGTTATATCCTCAAACTAAGATGTGTGCTTGTGAAATGATATACTTTGTATGCGAAGTTCAGGTTGTAAAAGAATTTTAATGGAGGGGTTTTAAGCTCTTTTTTTATTGGGACTCGATTTTTAATTAATACTCACTGATGAACATTGATGTGGGAAATGGGACTTGTGGTGTGTAATGTAAGAGAAGTACAGGAAAACCTAAAGTGCAACCTAACTGGCATCATTATGTAGAAGGGGCTTTTAGATGGAGCTATTTTTCAAATTCATCCTTATTACATCATGCCATTTCATATATTGGAGGCAGGTGAGAAATGACTATGATAACTGACCTCAGGGTTGAGGATCATTTCAGTAATGCTACTTGATTAGTTAAGATGGTTTTCAAGATTTTGGGGAGAGAGGACAAATCATTTTTGGAGAACCAATATTTTACTTCCTTTTTAGTTGTTGGAATTGATTAGATGACATGGGTTAATTGCTACTATTGTCCTGTTTTGATAATTATTATGGAAAAGATTTACTCACTCGGCTATCCAGACAACTTTTTTTTTTTTTTTTTTTTCCAATTCACATTTGAAATTTTTGGGTTTCTTTTAGGCTAGGGTTTGATACTTTTTTTGGGCTGGTAAAAAGGGTGTTGAAATAGAAAGGAAGCTTGATTAGCAAATTCTGCGCCTAGTACTTATTGGCTATAGGTAATGGATCTTTCCTATATTGGTTTACTGGTTAAACCATATTAGTGCGTATGAAAAGGTTGTTTGGGATAAACCTTTTCATATTACTGCATATGAAAAGGTTGTTTGGGATAACTTTCTTAGTTTGCTGGACATTAGGCTATGGATATAATTTTTATTTTGAAACTTAAAAAGGATTAGACATTTGGGTGCTAATGCTGCATGGACTGACTCTTTGATGTTCTCCTAATGCAGGTCATTTTGTTCCTTGGTTTTGTATACTGAGCTCGTTCTTTGCTACGGGGGCAAATAAGGACGAAGTCGGTTTTGCAATGCAATTGAGTTGAGCCTTGTATTTTTACAGGTTATTTGAAGGGAGTTGTTAAACTGGATTTGAGAGTTGTAGGTTTTTTTCCTATTGTGTAGTTGATGTAATTCACAGTCAAAATAGTGGGTATATGATTGATTTGTTCATTCTATAGAATAAGTTGTAAAGACACAGTGATGCTTTGTATATAACGCAGGCGCGGTGCCTGTTTGCAAGATACAGCTTTCTTTTCTTTTTGGTAAAAATTTGTTGGTTTTGTAAGGAATAAAGATGTGTTCTTCCCACCTAGTTTTCATTGATTTGCAAAATGGTATTAACACTATTAACTATTTGGGGCTATTTCATGCCAATCAAAGAACATTTGTATGAATACAAGGTTGGCTATTGTATTTGTTGTTTCGCTTGTTTTATGTTGGAAGCTTCTTTTATATATATATATATAACTAGAACCCATTTATAATGAATAATATCATTATACATTATCATAAAACAAAATTAAATGTATTTAGGTTCTAATTATAATGAATTATTATAAATCAAATCAGTATAGATTATCATAAAATTAAATTAAATGCCATCCATGTATTTGACTAACTCCAAAGCTCATTTGCTTGCAAGAGCTTTGAGATCGTATGCTAGTAGTCATTACTGGGATTATCCTCCCAGTTCCTATGTTCATTTCTGATCATGGTTAATAATATCTTCTAAAAGAAAAAATTAATTTATCTAATTTACCCAACAAATTTCTTTGGGCGTGAGGATCCTCATAATTATCTCAGATTTTTTAAAATGAAGAAACAAGTTTTCAAATATAACTAACTAGAACATTTAACGATGAGTACTTTCTATAAAAACGTGGCAGCATCGCAGGTGCGGTAGCATGAAAGACCAATGCACTTTAATTTCACAATATTCTAATCTCCCTGCAGGGAGGTGGTAAATTTTATTTCTTTTTGCTCAGTCTTCCTCTTTTCTTCCTTCCTGAAGCAAAGAATCTGTGTTTTGGCTTCGATTATCAGGATTAGGGCATTTTACCAGATCGCGAAATCCTTCAGATTCACCAACAAATCATCAATGGAGAAAATCAGAAGAGCTTCACATGCTGGCTCGTGGTACACTGATAATCGTAAGTCTCTTCAGACTTGCATTTCAAGGCTTGTCCTTCAAATTCATAACAATCGCAACACAGAAAGCAAAGGAAAAACCAAACGAACTTTACAGTTAAATTTTAGCTGATCCGATAATCTACAAATAATTTGGTCCTGGGAATTGAATTCAATGTTTGTTTATGGTGGGAATTGAATAATTTTAGGTAATTTATCTTTCAAGCTTATCTTCCTTCAAAAAAAAAAAAAGCTTTAAAGCTTGTCTGGGAACTCTGATTGTTCAGCTAATATTATTATTGTAACTTTTGTTTTATCATTATGAAAGGAATGTCAGAGTAGATTGTCTCATTTAGTTGTTTGATTAGTTATAGCAGTTTTGGCATCATTGATACGTGATACTTTCTTGTATGGTATTGTAAGCTAAAAATTTGAATGACGAGCTTGAAGGATGGCTCAATGCTGCTGCCTTGGATAAATCTTCAGATGTTCGAGGCGTGATTGCTCCGTAGGTTCCTATTGGTTTCTGTTCGTTCTTTTTAACCTTTGAGTATCCATGTAAATATCACTCTTCTTTCTTGTCTTTTTTTATGACACTGGAACTTCAGGCATGCAGGTTACTCATATTCAGGCCGTGCTGCTGCTTATGCATTTGGGAATATAGACCCATCAAAAATGTGTGTATCCAGCCTTCTCTTTTCCTTGTTAATCATGTAGTCCATTTCCTGAAGTAATACATTGTTTAGTAAATACCAAATCACCTATTGTGATTATTATGTTTTAGGGAAATTTGTTGCATAGCATACCTGTAATTGACATGTTAGTTCTTTCAGCTGCCTAGTATGTTGCTGATATGTGAGAAAATTTCATTTCAGTTCACGGGTATTCCTGCTTGGCCCGTCTCACCATTATTATACTCCAAAATGTGCTCTTTCAACAGCCACAGTTTATGAGACTCCAATCGGAGACTTGCCTATTGATTTGGAAGGTAAAATATCCATGCATAAGAGTGTGCTTCGATATGCATACAGCATTGCTTTTCTTCTATACTTCAGTTTTTAGCCTAACGAAATTATATTATTGTTTGGCTTGTTATTTGATCTTCTAATATATTTCCTTAAGGAGGCATGACAACGGTATTCTTATGAATGTGGTGTTCTCAAAGTTGATACACTTGTCTCCTCAAATCATGCAAACATGGACACAAATGTACACATATACATCTATATATGCATATGCATATATCTCATCATTTTTTTATCGCATGTGGAAATATATAGATGCCTAAATGATTAAGTTGAATTCATGAGTTATTTAAGTATTTGAAATTTAATTTGCATTGAGTTGATGAACAAATGTCAAATGATTTATTAAATAATTCATTCTTTTAAGGTTTTGAATATTTTATAAGTAGTGGAAGTTTTTTTTTCATCATATCGTTTTCTGCAAAAATATATTCATTGTTACATTTTTCAGTCATTGAAGAACTTAAAGCTACTGGAAGATTTGAGTTGATGGATCTTCGAGTTGATGAAGCTGAACATAGCATGGAAATGCACTTGCCTTATCTTGCTAAAGTTTTTGAAGGGTAATCTGCATTGTCCAGTGGAATTTTCTTTGTTTTGCCATCTGTTTTTGGCTGACTTTTGGTAATGTTCACTTAGGCGCCAAGTAAAGGTTGTACCCATATTGGTTGGTGCTGTTAGTGCTGATAATGAAGCTATGTATGGACAGTTGCTAGCAAAATATGTAGATGATCCAACTAATTTCTTCTCTGTCTCCTCGGATTTTTGTCACTGGGGTTCTCGGTATGTACACATGCTGACTTATGAAGAGTTAAATTATCTTGGGTTTTGCAGTTTTTTGTCCTCAGTGTCTTTTTTGATTATCCTTTCCAAGTCTTGAATTGGGCCAACCCTTTTACTGTCCTTAATCTCAACCCTAAGACACACATGAGCTACATCAATTATATGATTATTGTAATGCTCATTTAATCTGCTTTTGTGTTGTGAGTCTACTCAGAAGACTTCTATAAGACATTACATACCTTTTAGTTGGATCCATGAATCAAACTTTAGAAGCCGTAAAGTTATGCTTTATATGTTTACTTGTTATTTTGGATATGAGATTGTGTGATATATTCCACTTTATATGATTGTTCTAAATGTGCCATACTTGACTAGTTCGATAAATGCATCATGGTTTTTCACCTGATTAAACCATCTTACACATCTTGAGATGATGTCTTGTGTTAGGTTCAATTACATGCACTATGACAAGAAATATGGGGCTATATACAAATCCATTGAGGCATTGGACAAGATGGGCATGGATCTAATTGAAACTGGGGATCCTGATGCATTTAAACAGTATTTGCAGGAATATGACAATACTATTTGTGGACGCCATCCAATTAGTGTTTTCCTTCATGTAAGTGCCTCAAGTTTGAGATGCCTTGCAATTACCTTTTCAAATTATTTTTTATTATTATTATTACTACTACTACTACTTTAGGATACGAGTTCATTATGTGTAAAGCCTATTTGATGTCCACATCTGCACTTCCTCCACGAACGCTTAGGATAGTATGTGAAAGTTGTCCATGTAGTATACATTATTTCCCTTTCCAAATTCAGAAAAGGGTAGAAATTCTTTAGCCATTTAAGACTCTGATCCAAAAAATTTCACCCCTGCATTTTCTCTTGCTCTTGTGTACCATTAAACTGCATGTACAATCCGTGTTGGTAGTTTTGATTTTTAATTTGGTTAGAGAACTACATATAGTTGAATTAGCGACTTTTTTATCACCTGCCCAATTTATCTGGAATGCTTCAGATGTTAAAGAATTGCTCGACAAAAATAAAGATCAAGTTCCTTCGATATGAGCAGTCAAGTCAATGCAAAACAATGAGGGACAGCAGCGTCAGTTATGCATCTGCAGCAGCAAAGGTGGATGCTTGAGATGCAGTTAGTGATAAAAAAATGTGCTTGTATTTGAGAAAATTCACAATGTGAAAGTTTAAATTAAATGTATCATCTGACTCGATCAATCGCATTTGCAAAAATCTAATAGTAAAACTGCTTCCTTTCTTTTCCTTGTTGATTGCTGTAGACTTTTATTGTACTGTGTAACAGCATGGAATGCGAGGCTCATGGCAATTGAATGGTGGAAACATTGTCATAGCTGCTATTTATGAAGCATAAAAGCTAGCCTGAAGCAGGAAGTCGCAAAACATAATTTGATAAAGAAATGTTAGTTTTAGTGTAAAGAGTGTCTAGCGAGGGAATGGAATGATACAATATTCCTGTAAGATTTTAGACTTGGAACTGAACTGAGTATGAGGTGGTTAATGTGGTGACGAAACTTTCCTCCTTGGAATAACTATTTCTCAATCACTTAGAAGGCCCTATACCTGAAATTAGCAGACACTGTTCTAATTTTTAAATTAAGAGCCAAGTAGAGAGCCAGTTTCCATTGGTTTATTTAAGACTATTACAATCCTGTCAAAATTAGGCAACATTATGCAGTCTATGCCTCCCATTTGGATGGTAAAAAGCGTCATAGTTTAGAAATCAGGAAGCTTCGTTGGTTTAGTTTAAGGCTTGTAGCCATTTTCTCTATTCTAGACACGGCTAGCATCCTCTTCCACAACGCTTTGTCACAGCGGCTAAAATCCCCATAGAATTGACTATCAACAAAGCAGCACAGATAACTCGGTAAAGTTATCACATGCTGAAATGTCATAGCCAACTTTGAAATCAAAAAGGAATCCAATTGTCAGAACCATTTACAGAAAAGCATGGATAATACGATCCATCCTGGAAAAGAAACACAAACAGCTTCTGCATATTTGTTTTTATATATATATGGTTTTCCCACTGCCCCTTTTTCTGAACTGTTCCAGTTGTCCCCTTTAAGTAAAATTTTCATGTTTATTTCATCACACTCTAAAGTCATTTAAATAGTCAAACACCAGATTGGATAGGCAGGGTGCTTGCAGACCCATCTTCGTCTGTTGGCGATGTACTCCACTTGCCAGGAGTATTCAGAGGCTCAAAGACAACCACCCCACCATTTGTAAGTCCCACCACAAACTGGTTTGGCTTCTGTGGATGTGCAGCAATAATTAGTGGATAGACATCAAGACTGCAGTCAGCAATAGAACCACATGATTAGAGACATCGGCTAGTTATAGCATAAGCAACAAAATACGAGTATGTGTGTGAGATTATGAGCCAAAATCTGTGTGTGTGTGTGAGTATAAGAATCCCGATCAACATCCTCATTAAACATCTGTTATGGCATGAAGCAAATAGCATACCTTGAACTCGGCGGAAGATAGGCAGTGGAAATAATCTGGCAGTGTAAGCCAAGATGTGAAGCATCAAATATAGATATAGTTCCATCCACAAAGCAAGCATACACCATAAGACCATCACATGAGAAGGTTGCGTGGGAAATTGATGCAAGTTCTGGAACCCACTGGAAAGATAAAGCAACAGACTTTCATTTATATCCTCGACATAAGTGTCCATCAGTCACTACATGGCACAAACTTACCTGCTTTAAACATTCTAAAGTTTTGGCTTCGAATATTGAAAGGCAAGTGCCATGCACAGCAAGGAATTGCATTTGATCTGGGTGAAACTGGATGCGGGTGTCCAAAAATGCCAAAGTCTTCTTCTTGTTAGGAATCTGCAAGAATCTGCTTCTGTGTTTTTTCCACCCTTCAACATTCCATGCCAAAATCTGCAGAAGATGAAGGCATATGACTAGAGTGCTAAAGTTGATGTATCCATGAAGTTACTTGCATTGGAGGAAAGTATTCTTGCCATTGTGGCATCAGCAAAGCAAGATGCAACCGAAGAGTCTGAGATAGAAAAAGTAGCATAATATCTGCGTTCAATATCATTTAAATACTAACCTGGGCATCTGCTCCAGAAGAAAAAAGCATATTTAGAGCCTTAGAAAAGGCAAGGCTAGATACTCTCTTGGAATGACCAACAAGCTTGCTAATAACCTGCATAAGTAAAGTAAATGACAATCTTTGTTGAAATTCTATTAAACACTGCATTGGTACAAATCAGACTTAAGGTATACCTTAGCTGATCGAACATTATATATTATAATTGTGGAATCCTCTCTCCCTATAGCAACTATGTTGTTATCTTGAGGAAGAAAAGCAAGACTAGTTGTTGCAGGTGGTGGAGGCATGATAGAAAGCATCGTCTGCAATTGTTCAACAAAATTCAAGAATAGGCAATTATATACTTTCATGATGGAGAGCAACAAACCATTGGTAAATCAGAAAAACTTTGTCACTGGGTTGCATATAGGAAATACAATATTTCACACCAATGGGATTTACTTTAATGGAAAAACAGACACTAAAAACAATCATCAGAAATTTCACGAATATCCCAAGTAAATTTAGAACAATTTGACTCATATTACAGAATTACATAGACAATGAGAGGTAATATAAATCAACCATGACATATTAGAAAAAATGGTACGCATGATTCAAAACTTATTAATTTTGAAGAAATTTGTTGAGTGAAAAATCAGTTTACCTTGAATGTCATCATGTTGAAAAGGGATATTTTTCCTCCTGATGCTGACATGAGATAGGAATCATTCCTAGACAAAGCAAAACAGGGAAGAGTTCCTTCATGGTTGGCGCCTGGAAGCTCATTTTTCATTGGCCCTGAGCAACTCTTTGGTTGCCATAATTCAGGGGAAACTTCTGTGGTTGCCTAAGATTAACAATGACATAATTTCTAATACTATTGTACAATTTTCACAAAACCATTTAGAATGGACATAAAAAATTTCAAATGTGTCTGGCTTGCTCACCTTCCCACTCAAATTAAGTTCATTGACTGGCCATTTCCAAAATAGATGAATGGCATTTGATGCTAATATCAGAATGGCATTACCCGCATTGTTGTAAACCAGCCCTGATATCTGCATTTTTCAGAGAGAGAGCAAATAAGAAACTTCACTTTTTTTTCTAAGGAGCTATATATGTGAGAAGGTTTCAAGCATTTATTATTTCAGAAAGCCAATATTTTTATTACATAATTACCATAAATTTTACAGATGTCACAGATATGCACATCCAAATCGAAGTGCAGCAACCTTATGAACTTATGATTTAGGATATATCAGTTCCAAAACATTCCACACACACATACACAAATTGGCAAGCGAAAACAACAGGAAGCTTAAACCAACTGTAGCTTAAAAGGAGTTGAAAACATCAAGTTTTGCGATTTTGTTATGTATCTATTATCATGGTGTATATGTGAAAACAAAAATAGCTTGAAAAATATGTCGAAGGATGGATGAAAAGTGAACATTAAAATATGAAAATGTAAGAGCTTACTCATAGAACACAAGAAGCAGGTCTAACCTTGTTTGATTTTACATGGGAAGGAAGCCACAAGGTCTGGCACTGAAGGGGATTGTTTACTTCGAAGAGTTTATGACCAGCTTTTCCAGTATATTCATATTTCAGTCTATCTGAGGTTTCTGAATCATTCTGCAAAAAAGCCAATATATCCAAGTGATAGTACTTCAGAAGTAATTTCTTAATATCTTACCATAGTAATGAGGCATACCTTGTGCCAAGATATTATAAATAGAAACATATGAATTCCAACTAAGATTATACAAACTGCCCTTGTTAAATGAGAAAAATTAATATCCAGAAAAACCAATCTGATATACACACCTTTGGTGCTTCAGCAGCAACTCCAGCACTATCAACAGTTGAAGTTGGATAGGTTGCTAACTGCATAAACTAAAAGCATCAGGCAGGATACATTTTCTACTGCTATATCCCAGAGAACAGTAAATTTTCTGACCTCAAAAGTATCTGAAAGCACTCCAAAGGCATCACTGAAGCAGTTTCCAGAAATATGTAACAACTGAAGACCAGACTCAGAAGCCAAAATCTTGATTGTGTTTTCATTTGCAGAAACAGCCAACAATGTACCGTCCTTGTTGAACCGAATATGTGGATTTGCCTTCAGGTTAGAAAAGGACTCCAATCAGATAATTATTTATATTACCCTTCTTCTCACGTGGAATAGTTCATGGAGATTTTATCAAAATTATCCACTTGAGTAGTAAATTGTTGGAAATTTTTGTTAAACTTATAGACAATTGAAATGTAAAGGACATAGGGCTCATCCATTTAATATAATCACTTAGGAACTTACTGGTAATCTTCCATCTGCATCAATAGTTGTGAAAAGATCAACTTTGTCCATATCCCAAATTTTGATTATATGCTCATCACCAGCGGCCAAAAACTGATTTTTCATGATATCAAACCGCACCACCGCTAAAGAATTCTTCTGCAATCCATTAAAGATTCTTTTTATTGCACCTTCACTTTCATTCCATTCAACAAGAAATGACTCTCCATTTTTACTGGTCCCGCATGAGAAAAGCCTGAAAAGTTTCCAATTTGAAATCGGCAATTTTGTTTATCATTAATTATAATTAGAATCTGAAACAAAACCAAGCAAATGAAACCTTCTAGAATCAGCACTATATGCAATTGATGTACACCCCAGTCCAGGAGCATCATAATTAACTCTGGCTCCAAGATCATCATATAGCCATGCTTTTATATTGCCATCCACTGATATTGAAAAGATAAACTGATTCAAAAAGCAAATTTAGTTACATAATCTCAAACTCTTATCCAAACGCTATAAATTCTCAACATCATTGAAAATCAGCAGCAAGTAGAATTAAGAATAATCCTTACATGAATGTTATCCTTGCTGTGAGGGCAGACAGAATAAACAGGAGAGTTGTGACCTTCAAAATTATACATTCTGACACCAGTACTCACATCCCATACCTAATACAACCATCAGAAAATACAACATCAAGTACTCCACTATTTGAGACAGCTGATTATGTAACATAAAAGAAAGCCTACCTTAACTGTCTTGTCATCACCACATGTTATGACCAATTGTTTGTTCAGAGGAGCAGAGAATGCTAAATCATTTACACCACCGACATGAGCATCAATCTAGAATAAGCAATGAATTTTTTTCAAAAAAGAAGATTTAAGAGAAAACAGAATGCTAGAGGGGAAATGAAAACATGAAATATATTTCAGTGAGAGAGTAAATATCATAAGGCCACCTCTATTTGCTGCCGAGCATCACCTAAACCAAGATAAGAATATATTTGCACCATGTGTTTTGAATATGCAACACCTGTTTTATGAATTGCAATCAAGTTAGGCTTATGAAAATCTAGAATCACTTACTTAAGTGTTCCAGTATCTCAGAACCACTTACTTAAGTGTTCCAGTATCTCCGAACTTACCAAATAAAGAGCCTTCAGGGCTCCAAGCTATACGATTGACAGAAACAGAGGGATCCTTGATTATAGTTGCCTGCTCATAGGTGAGATTGATTAGGATTTCAAACATTGGGTTGTAAACGAGCTACACCGAATATTGGTGAGCTCGAGCTTATCTCGTTTAAGTTTATTATAGGCTTGAACTCAATTTAAGCTTTTATACTTGAGCAGCTAGAGTTCAGCTCGTTTTAAAATTATTAAGCTCATGAGTGGCTCGAGCTCAGTTCGTAGAAAACTCATTTATTATGCTCAGCAAGCTTAACTCAAGTTCAAGTCCTTAATCAATAATGACAAAAACTCAAGTTCAACTCGTTAACAAATAATAACAAAAGCTCGAGTTCGAACTCGATAACAAAATATAATATAAACGAGACTTAAATGAACATGTTCGTGAGTTTTAAACGAACATGTTTGTGAGCTAACGAATCAAACAATATTAAATTCGAGCTCGAAAAAATTTCTGAACTTAGATTTGAGCTCGAGCTTGGCTCATTAACAATAACAACCGATCTCGAACGAGCTTTTTCTGAACTGACGTATGAATAGCTCGCGAACGGCTTTGTTCATTTACAGCCCTATTCAAACATATAATTGCTTACCAACTAGTAAAAAACATAGTATGGAAAGGATCAAACCTTGAACTTCATTGAGCTTGCTCCAATATTCCAAACCTTGAAACTCCTTGAAAGCAACTTTTCTCTTGAAGAGACTTCCCACAACCCTATGTCCCCCGTACTAGTTCCAACTGAAGCATTGAACCATCACCTTCCATGAGTAAGGATCAATTTGAAATATGGTATATATCTTGAAATTGAATAGAAATGAGAAAATAGCAATGGTCCTTATGTGTAAACCTAGAAGAAGAGTTTGTTGAATAGGATGAAAATCCAAGCTCATCGGAGATGATCCCTCGTTCAATATCCTTGCAACCGTCTTGGGCAAGTCAGCATTGCTTATCAGTCCACAACTTTCAAATACATTGTTCTTTAAAGGACTCTTTGTCAAGTGATTAGGATGTGTAACAACTGATGTTTCCTACAGATACATAAATAATGGTTAAAAAGGAAAATATAAGTTGATCAAGGCTGCAATAAAATTTCATCCAGCTACCTCATCAGAGGTCTCAGAGGTCAAAATTTTGGATACAACATTAGTGCCTTCCAAACCATCTGTCGTCATAGCTACCAATTAGTAGGAAGTCAGCGAAACATGGCCTCTTCCAGACACGCACAGAATGGTAGGGCTTTGACATAACATAAGATCAAAAGCAATACCAATATTAACTGAATATCAAGACCTGGGCTTCTTGAATTACCAAGACAGAAAGTTCCTCCAGAGATTTCAGAATTAGTCAAAGTCGATGGAGAAGATTTCAAACTGGCAGAGGATATTGGAGCTGGCATTGATGTGCTCTAAACATAAAAATTGAAGTACTTTCAGAACCAATTTGTTGGGAGAAGAAAAAGGAAAAATACTAGCTTTCATTTCATATCATACCAGTGGATTGTCATTGTTTGATGTTGAAATTAAATTATCATTCGGTGGTATACAAACATGATCCTCAAAAAGGGTGCTTATAATAGGATTTGGGTGAGGATGTCTACAATGTATATGCTGCCAATTTAAGCTGCCAGATTAAATAGAAATACGTTATCTATGAAAAAATATATAAATATGTGAAAAAATTATGAGTATCCAAGATGCTAAAACAACAGCGTTGATTAACCCCATTCACTTATTCCTTTCCAATATTTACACATACATATAAACATCTGCGTACAAATATAAACAACCAATGTATGAATCAATCATCTATTGGAAGGTGTGTGCATGTGCGAAGTAGATATTAGAAAATGAGAGAAAAGAGAAAAAATCATTACGCTTGGTTTATGAGACGACGTAGCCTCTGACATTTAATGGTAGGAAGTTTCAATTTGTTGCCGAAATTGGGGTTTGCCTCAATAATTTTCTTAAGTTCAAGCATTAAGCATTTTCTTGCAAACTCTGTATCTCCATATGTGGAGAGTGAATTATGTTCCCTGTTCAACTCACAAAAATGAAATCAACTTCTTCTGAGTATGCTTAATATGCTACTGAAACAAAACCTATATAAATGGGGAGGTCAGGGCAAAGTAGAATAATTCACACCTTATGTCATTTAATGTCAAAAGCTGAGTCATTTCCGCGTAAAGCTCCTCATTTTCTGGAGCAAAAACTTTCAAATCCTTCAGAAGAATATCTAAAGCCTTGGCACGATCATTCCTTCAAAAGAAAAACAATCAGCACTCATGCATAAATAAGGAAATAATATCTGCGTAGGGTTTATCATACGAAAGGAGAGAAATAACATGCTTACTTATCCAATGCCTCAAGAAAGTTCTGCTTTCTGATCTCAAAATAGATCTTGGTGGAGTATCTATTGTCATCTAACTTGATGAAACCTGAAAGATACTTCTCAGCCTCATCCCAATTCCCAGTAAGTATCATTTCTTCAAAAAAATTTATATTGAAGTAAAACCCACTATCCTGCTCTAGCCTGCATATCCAATGACAGAAAATAAAAAATAAAAAATTTCAGAAAAAAAAAAGAAGGCAAGGCATAGTATTAAAGCACAAGGAGAAAGAAAGGTAAAATATAAAAATTTACATGTGGGCAGTTTCTTGAAGACCTTCCTCATTGAGGAACTGTAAAATTAAGAAGACCAGCTCTTTATTTAGAGAAGACATATCCACAGCACCAAAACCCTCAACCGCCGAAATCAGAAATCTGATACAATAGAATTCATAGATTAAGCAGCAGATCGGGTTATGATCAGAATATATCAGATTTCCATAAACAAATTCAAGATTAATAAAGCAACAAACTTTAGACTTGATGACCAGAAATACAGCGAATGAATCGAGAAATTCAAGTTTTTGACCGATGAAATTGCAACTTTTTTATCTTAAGATTAATTTTAAAATAAATAAATAAATAAGATACACAATGAAAATTGGGTAATGAATGAGAAAAAATGAGAAAATAGAAAAAGATCACCACCTGATGAATGAACAGTAAAGAATTTGAAGGGATTATAAGAAGAGGATCAAACAATGGACAGTCTGTTTCTATCTCTAACGCACACAGTATCAGTCACTCTTTATTTCTTAAACTGGTTGGCGTTATGGAAATTTGAGATAGGGCAGAGGGATGCTGGCGGTGATAATTAACAGTTTGGCGAGGTTTACGAAATGATAAGTTAATGTGCCTATAACGATAAGACAAGGTGCTTTTCGTTGAAAATTATACGATGCAATATGAAGAGAGCGTTGTAACGCTATGGACAGCACAGCTGGCTCAAAAAGAATACATAAACGCCAAATGTTCTCTCAAAAGAAATATTTTATTTAAATAATATCCACATTGATTTAAGGAATAATTACTAAAAAAAATAACTAAATTAGCGTTTAAGAATTTTCAAAAAAAAATTTAAGGAGTAGTATAAAAATTAATGGTGATTTTTGTTAATAGGATGAATATGCAATTTTCCCATCAATTTTTTTTAGAATAATTACTATTTTAATCAATTTCATTTTAAAAAGTAAGAAAATATAAAAATTTTCTGGAGACAAATTGACTGTAATAATAAAATTTTAGATCAATTAATCATATAAATAAATTTTATTATATTAATAAGGTCCATATTTTATTTATAAATTGAATTAATAATAAGATATTATAAGAAAAATTATAAGAAAAAAATTTCCCAAAAGTTATCTATTTGAGAAAATGCATAATATAAATTTTATACAAAATAATCTGTATTTTAGCAATAGTGAACTTACTGCCGACTTCCGCGGGTAGAAATGAATGAGCCTTTACTTCTTAACATGGGCCTAAAGGTGAAAGGAAAGCCAGGTCAAGATGGTGTGGCCCTTTTCATTTCTCATTTACTCTTCTAATTGAAATTAGGAGGCAGTATCAATTTGAATCTACAATTTCTTTTATGATGATTAATTTATTTTAAATTTAATTTTCGAAGGTACATTAGTATATATTTTTTAATTTTTTATTATTTTTCCTTATTTTTTTAAAAAAACACGTTTTTTAGTTTTTTCACAGCATCCTTATTTTTCATGAATTCTTATTGTTGTTGAATATATAAATTTTAAATGATAGAAAAAAATTTATAATTATAGTGCAACTAATTTCAAGCTATTTTAAGTCATATTGAAATAATGGTAAATTTATAATTATCAAATTTAACTATCTAAATCCATCCAATTTTAATAATTGCAGTCATACAGTGAATGGTGTATAATATACACAAATTAAGAAGAAAAAAAAAGTAGATTTTTAAAGTGAAATGAATTAAGATGATATTAATTAAAAATTGCATCCGAATGTAACTTAAAACTCGATTTTTGAGACAAATTGATCGCCACAAAAAGAATTTGATATACATTTGTAGCCATTGGATTTTTTTTTTAATTTATATACATCTCTAGCGATTAGATTTTCTAATTTATATGAAAATAAAATAAATTTTAGTTTTGTTGGATTAACAAAACAATAAGCAAGGAGAGAAATTTTCTGAAATCATTTCATAAATTTTTTTTTCTTAGTTTTCATGCTAGTTGTGACATTGCTAACTTTAATATATATATATATATATATATATATATATATATATATATATATATATATATATATATATATATATATATATATATATATATATATATCAAGGGCTCAACTGTATACAAAAACATTTGAATAAAAATTAGCGGTTTGGGTATTCAATTAAATAAAAAAAATACAGTTAAGAGCCTCAAATGCTTTTTTTTTTAAATTAATTCAAGATCAAACCATGCATCTTTCTTATTCAAATTTTAACATTCTTTTTTTTTAAATATAACATTGTTTGGTGCTTATATAAATTTATTAAATTTTCGATATAGACATTTCAGTTTGATCAATTTTCAAACTATATTTTCTGGATTTTGAATATGCCCGCAAATATATCTTCGGTTTCATCCAATTAAAGAAAAATTCAGTTCCAGTATAAATAAATAATTAAAAAAATAGTAGTTCATGTTAACTTAAAACAAAATACATTAAATTTGAGGCATATTAAAAAATAAATAAAAATGCTATATATACAAAATTAAAATAGTAACAAATTTATTGTTGAAACTATTTAGTCAAGGTTTTAAATATTGATTGATGCATTACATATCAACTGCTACTTAATGATTTTTTAGGACACCGATATATATTTGTTAATTAAAAATAATAATATAATATAATCGTATCATTTATTGCAAGCGATACAAATTATATAAATTAATACAGATATTTATATAATAAAAAAATTAAAATTTTTAATTATTATTAATTGAAATTATAAATATAAATTTTTTAGATCTTTACAAATTATTGAATTTTACTGTTTTTTTAATTAATTTAGATCATTTTGCTAATTATTTTTCAAAATTTATGTGCTGGTGATACAAACTTATACCTATTTTAGCAGTTATACGTTAGGCCGTACCGTTATTTAGAGCCATGTATCCAATAACCATCTTTTCTAAAATCTTATTTGGAGAACTAAAATTTGGAATAGCGGCTTACACGTGGATTTTTGGGACCGGTGACGATAGAAAGTTCTGTGCTCCGACTTGTAACCGAAGCAAAAGTACTCAAGTACGGACGAGAGTGTCATCTGTCAGGCGACAGTTTAATCCCACTAGCATAAGACTTTTGTCTTTTTAGTATGTCGTTACGTGAGTTAGAGTCATACATGCACTGACCGAGGTGGGCCCCTAAAGTTCAGCAGTATACGTTACTGCGGGTGAATTCCCACGCGCTGCAACTAAGCATGCACTAGGATTACGAAAGTGTGCAATTATAACTTCTTTTAATTAATTAAAGCCGAATAATCTCACTATTGATTATGACATGAATACTAATAAACTAGTGATGATGGGATACTACACAAGGAATCCTGCTACTTATTGCCCATTCGTCCTTTGTCTCTCTCTCTTTCTTTTTCTGAACCTGCAAAAATATATTTTAATTGTGTGGATTTGAGTTTATGAAACAGAGTTGGAGCCCGACTCAGTCGACTACTATGCCAATTTGAGTTTTTTTTTTATTTAAAAAATTCACAATGATATTATCTTGACATCTGAAATAGTTATCGTAAATTTACACGTGTAAACTATTATAATGTTTAAAACAAATTTTTTTTGTCGCAACTCCCATAATAATATATTAATGTGGATGAATAGTTATAATTTATAATAATTTATTATAAGCAATTTTTGAAATTTTACGTAACGTCGCTCAATTGGAAAAAACTGCAAAATGGTCATGCATGGCTGTGCTTGGGTTTATGAATTAGAGTTCTAGCTTGGTCAATATATATATATATATAACAGACTTAGAAAGGATTAGACAGTGTAAAATAATAATAATAATAAACTTGACATATATAAGCTCGGCTCAAGAAAATATAATCGGATTAAAACAAATTTCTGTTTGTTTTCGGAAACATTTTTATTTTTTCAGAAAAATATAATATTTTTTTATTTGATTGTGCAATATTAGAAAAATAAAAAATAAAGTGATAATTTCTTTTTTTTATATCTGATAAATTTAAAAAAAGTGATTTTTTTTGTTATTAGAATTAGAAATTATTTTCTCTTACTTTTGATATATTTTTCATTAATTTAAAAAATATTTTTTTAACTTATTTTCTAAAAATAAATTAAATATTAAAAAATAAAAAAAATATTTTTGAAAAAATATTTTTAGAAAACAAACCAACCTTATATGTCTTTTTTTTTTTAAAAAAAAATTAAGCTTGATATAAGCCTGACGCAATTCTGCGGCCTATCATCATTAGATTCAATTTATAGTTGCAGAATTTTGGGCTCATTTGCTATAATTCTATTTCTGATTTTAATTTTCTATTTTAAAAATTAAAATTATTAACAATTTGAATAGATAGGAAGAAAATTATCACTTTTTTTTGTCAATGCATGTTTAAAAAAATTAAAATAATAAACATATGACAACTGATAATCAAAATCTAAATTTGATCTATTTTCTCCCTTTTTTTGGTTGAATTGAAGTTATTAGCCATTGGAACCTATAAGATAGAGAATCAATCGGACAATGTTCATTTAGATCGAATTTTTATAGATGATCCATCATAAACCAATTTAATGATATTTAGATTAATAAATGTGGAGATTTTGTAGAGAAAAAAAATTATGTATACAGTTCGATTTTTTGAAAAATTATATTGACATCTAAAAATTTATTTATTTTATTACTTTTAAATATATTTTACTAATGTAATATTATTTAAAAAAATTTATAATTTTAATGTAGTAAAAAAATTTGCAACTCACGCTTCCCTAATCAAAATCACATAAGTCAAACATGATTCTTCATTTATCGAACATAGGAATCTATTGAATAATTATTATTTATTAATAAAATAATATTTATTGAATTGATGCATATAAAATTGATTTTATGAGAAAAATCCATTAAAAATCACCGTCTCTCTCATGGCAGCCAGTTCCACGTGCCATCAATGGTCTTACTTCTGCATCAACAAATCGAATCGAACCGGAATATCGATGAATTTGAACTCGACTCGTTTAAGTTTATTATATACTTAAATTCAGCTCGAGTTCGATTTAAATTTTTATATTTTAGTTCAAATTTAACTCGTTTAAAAATTATCAAGTTTGCGAGCAACTCGAGTTCAACTCAATAAAAATTTATTTATTATGCTTAACGAGTTTAACTCGAATTTAACTTATTAATTAATAATGAAAAAAGTTCAAATTTTACTTATTAATTAATAATAATAAAAAATTTTAGTTCGACTTGTTAACTAATAATTAAAAAATTTGAGTTTAACTCGTTAATTAATAATAACAAAAGTTCAAATTCAATAACAAAAGTTTAAACTCAATAACAAAATATAATATAAATAAACTCTAAATGAATATATTCATAAATTTTTAAACAAATATCTGCATGAATTTTTAAACGAAGATATTTGTGAGTTTGTAAACAAATACATTAACGAGTTTTTTAAAAGAATGTTTATAAATTTGTAAACGAATATGTTCGCAAACTAATGAACTAAATAATATTAAATTTGAATTCAATAAAGTTTTCAAACTAATATTTGAACTTGAATTCGACTCATTAACTGTAATAAATAATTTTAAATGATTTTTTCTTAGAATATATATTTGAATAATTTGCGATTATTTACGGTACTATTTTTGCCACAGTGTGAGCATTAAAAAAAGGCGTGTTATGTACCCAAAAAAAAAAGCGTGTTACGCACTGCTCCACACCCGCGTAGCAGCACACCAAAATAGTCACTGTTGCCTTTTAACAAAGCAAAGACACCTGTCGTTAAGTTTCCTCGGTGGAACCCGCTTTCAGTTTTCATAAACAACAGGGACCTTATATGATAAGTAGTTGAACTTATACCTCGATAACGCAGCCTCCGCTCTATAAATTTTCCCTTTGCTCTATTGTCTCATAACTCAAAGCAGAAGCAACTTCTCAGAAAGAGCAGAGTGTTACGAGAAAGAGAGAGAGCAGAAAAGAAAAAGACAGTGTGAAGAGCTGAATACTGCTCTGTTTGAGTACCCTCTGTTTCAAGAGGTGAGCTCCGTTTCTTTTTCATGCCTAATGGTTTACTTTTTATTTTATTTTAAATTCTACCTATTGTCTGCTTTTGAGCATCTTCCATTTTAATGGGTTAAAGCTACTTTACTGTTTCTGATCTGTGAAGAACCCTAATTTTTCCCCTAATCTCCTTGCTGTCTTTTTTCTCGGAAAATATAAAATTCTGTGTTGTTTTTTGAATTATCTTCGTCTCTCAAACGGTTTTTCTGAGTACGATGATCAGAATTTTCTTTTCTATCTTGAATTTCAATGTGAAAGAGTTCTGATTTTTCTGTTTACTTTCTCTATCTTAAATTCAAGTGAGGCGTCTTTGCTGTTTCTTTGTCCGTTTGTGCTTTATGTTTGTCTTGTTTTCATTTGTATATAAAAAATTCAGCATGCATATGTCATGTGTTGTTGATTTTAATTAGTTTCTGTTTTTGGGATTTGCGTTAGACAAGGACTGGCAGCCGTGATGACGTCTTCTCTTAGTAGAGACCTCATCTTCCTAATTTTACAGTTCCTAGATGAAGAGAAGTTCAAAGGGACTGTTCACAGGTAAATTTCAAAGTTTTCATTTTCTTTTTCCTCTTTTGTTTGTTTGTTGGTACTGAGATCCCACATCGGCCGGGTATTCATGCTTCTTATGGTGATTGGGATATTAAGTCAAGCTTTTGGGGTTGAGTTGGGTCCGGTTCATTTGAATGCCGTATCAGAGTCAAACTCTCTATATATAATGATCTGGACAATTCTTCCCCAATGAACTAGCTTTTAGGGTAGAGATTGTTAGTCGTTTTAAATTTGGTGACGTTTTATGTTGTCTATTAATTTCTTGGATAGACTTGAGCAAGAATCAGGATTGTTCTTTAATGCAAAGTACTTTGAAGAGCTTGTTATGAATGGCAACTGGGATGAGGTTGAGAAGTATCTCTCTGGGTTTACTGGAGTGGATGATAACCGATATTCCATGAAAATATTTTTTGAGATCCGAAAGCAAAAGTACCTCGAGGCATTGGATAAGTAAGTTGCTGAATTTTAGGTTATTATTATTTTTGTTGAATTATAATTTTCACAATCTGCCTGACCCAGTTTTTCATTCTCATGTTGTATCTGCTTTTGATCTCATAATTGGCCAGGCTTGATCGGGCTAAGGCAGTGGACATCCTAGTGAAGGATTTGAAGGTGTTTTCTGTTTTCAATGAAGATTTGTTCAAAGAAATTACTCAGCTCCTCACATTGGATAATTTCAGGTATGCTTGTGCTTTTCTTGGTGTACAAGTTTTTCTTTTTCGCTTTAAGTTGGTGATCGTTATATGGTTAATTTGGCCATACTGCAGGGAAAATGATCAACTCTCTGGTTACAGAGACACAAAGACAGCAAGAACAATTATGTTGATAGAGCTAAAGAAGCTTATCGAGGCTAATCCCCTATTCCGTGACAAGTTGCAGTTTCCTAATCTAAAAGGCTCAAGATTGCGGATGCTTATCAATCAAAGGTGAAATAAAAGGCTATAGAAGATTGAAGAATAAAATTTTCTTGTCTTCAAATTGCTGCTGCATCCCTTTACTTTTTTTGCTCGATAGAATGTGGGACTTTATTATGATTTATATTTTCCCAGTATTTTAATTTTTGGTGCTATTTTTTTTGAAAAAAATTCTATGCAAATTGCAATTAGCCATGAAGAATAAATTGATCTTAATCTATGTAATTTGACAGTTTGAACTGGCAACATTCCTTATGTGGAAATCCAAGGCAAAATCCTGATATAAGAACTCTCTTTGTGGATCACAATTGTAGAAATGCCAATGATGCATATGCCCTTCTCACAACAAACAATCAGCTCATAGGTTCTGCTCCAAAAACGGAAGGTTTCCTTCCTATGGTTGCAAATGCGGTAAGCAAATGAATTTGCTTTCTTTTCAATCAAAATTTCATTCTGTAAGACTGATCAAAATTTCCTCTCTTTTTTCTGCATCAGCCCTTCCAACCTGCACTAACACCAGTCCAAACTCCTCTGACCACATGGATGTCTAATCCTTCTACTGTAACTCATCCAATGGTTCCTGGAGCTGGATTAAGTTTTGGCAGCCTAAACCCAAGTACTTATTTTCTTGTTAAATGTATATGATTAGTTTTGCTTCATGTGTATTATTTTCAAAAATTTATTAATTTGCCAGGTATAGCTGCAATGTCAAAGGGTCCTGGTGAATCTGATGCTTCTAGACCAAGGATATCTGGGGTTTCAGACAGAGTAACTCTTAACTACCTACATAAGAACATGGTCCCTATCTAGTCTGGTATCTAAATGAGATCTTCTGTGCTTGTTATTTTCCTGGCAGATAATGTTACTTGGAAATAATTCTGGTCAAAACAAACATGCTATGGCTTTTAACACAACTGATGAATTGCCCAAGATTGTGGCACGTACATTAAATCAGGGTTCTGTTCCCACAAGCATGGACTTTCATCCTATTCAACAAACTTTACTTCTTGGTAAGTTCTTGTAAAGGTTTTCTCAGTGCGATTAGTCTGTCAATCTGTAAATTATATTGACCTTTGTTTGTCAATTTTCAGTTGGAACTGGAATTGGAGACATTAGCTTGTGGGAAGTTAGTTCCAGGGAGAAGTTGGTCTCTAAAAATTTTCAGGTATGGGATATTGGAGCAAGTTCAATGATGCTGAAGGTATGATCCTTTCTGCACTCTAAAATCTTTAGAAAAAGTGTGATTCTTTCATCAGGACAATCTGAAATTTGATCCTGATCAAATTCAGGCTTCCATAATCAAAGATCCATGTGTTGCTGTTAAACGCATATTATGGAGTCCTGATGGTTCTTTATTTGGTAAGATTTTTAAAACAGGAGTAAAAAAATGTTCGTGGTTGTTTATGAATACAATTTGCAGTAGATAAAATTCATACATATAAATTCTTCAACCAGGAGTTGCACATTCCAAGCACATGGTGCAGTTATATACCTATTATGGGGGGCAAGATATCAGACATCATTTGGAGGTAATTTTTGTCCAATTGTGTCCAATGCATTTCAAGTTTTTATTAATTAGTTTATTTAAGAATTTACCATTTTGGTGTCTAGATTGATGCTCATATTGGAGGTGTAAATGACATAGCATTCTGCAACCCAAACAAGCAACTCTCTGTTATTACTTGTGGTGATGACAAGACCATCAAGGTTATAATTGTGAGGCTAGTAGTAATACTAATAATCATAGAAAAGTTAATCCTATAACGTGTAGTTATTTTCTAAATGTTAGGTGTGGGATGTGGCTACTGGTGCAAAACTGTATGCATTTGAAGGTCATGATGCTCCTGTACATTCCATCTGTCCTCACTCTAGGGAAAATGTTCGTGTAAGGACTCTGATTAATGACTGTTTTGCTTTTTGCTGATATGTGCTTTCCTTTTATTGAAATGTTGTGCTTCTGTCCTCAGTTTCTCTTTTCAACATCAGTGGATGGAAAAATAAAGGCATGGTTATATGACTCAGCGGGATCCAGGGTTGATTATGATGCTCCTGGTCGCTCGTGCACCACAATGGCCTATAGTGCTGATGGAAAGAGGTTAGTTACCAGATTGAAATATCAATTTACAAAAACCTTATATGTTTCAAAGACAAGCTGAAAGTTTCAATGTCTCGACTGAATACATTTTAGGCTATTTTCATGTGGGACAAATCAAGAGGGAGAGTCACACATGGTGGAATGGAATGAAAATGAAGGTATCATAAAGAGAAGTTACCAAGGATTTAAAAAACGCTCTTTGGGCATTGTTCAATTTGATACTACCAAGAACAAGTTTTTGGCTGTTGGTGAAGACTACTCGATCAAATTCTGGGATATGGATAATCCTAATATCTTGACAACCATTGATGCTGAGGGAGGCCTACCAGTAAGGCTTAAATTTACAGTAACATGTATTGTGTATAAAAACATATTTACTGTTTGATTAACATGTGTGTATTTGCTTTCTTTTGTTGAAGGCAAGTCCAAGAATTAGATTCAACAAGGAAGGCACACTATTGGCAGTATCCGCAAATGATCATAGAATCAAGATCTTGGCAACTATTGATGGGCTGCATTTGATGCGCACATTTGAAGGCCATTCTCTCATTGCCTCTAGACTTGGAATTGCATCCGAGACTTTAACAAAGGTCAGTATTTCAGTCCTACTAGGCACCTTTTCTTTATTTTTTCCTGACATAAACATCTTAGCGTGTTGTTCGTATGTATCGAAACTGATATTATTTGCTAGAATGGTGATGCTGAGAACTTGGAAGATGTAAAACCAAGGTTGCCTAAAGAACCAAAGCCAACGAAGGCATGGAAGTTTTTTGAGATTAACGATCCTTCTCGAGTTCGGTCATTGAGGCTCTCAGCTCATGTCAAAATAGATAAGGTATAGACAGAGTAATATTCTACATGCTTGACCAGATATCTTAAGTGATATTAGCTTTGCTGATATAAAATATAAAAACATTTCATTTTATTTCCTAATCTTAACGAATGCAGGTTGCAAGGTTGATATACACATATTCAGGCAATGGCATCCTCGCACTAGCCCTGAATGGCATTCATCTGCTTTGGAAGTGGCCACGAACTGACCCTCCGAGTGGGAAGGTACCAAGATCAAACTTTTTATTTAATTTAATCCTTAAGAATATGATCTAGCTAATGCTAATCCAAGTTTCTTTTGAAAAAAAATAAAAATCGAGTTAAGTAAATATTACATTTTGTAGGTGACAACCAAGGTTACCCCTCAATTGGTTCAACCATCTTCTGGCATATTAATGACCAATGATCTAGGTGATGCTAAACCTGAAGAGGTTGTGCCGTGCTTTGCCTTGTCTAAGAACGATTCCTATATCATGTCAGCATCAGGGGGCAAAATCTCCTTGTTCAACACCATGACATTTAAGGTTATCTTGGAATTTTATACAGCAAAAAGGGTTAAGAATACTAATTCTACATTTCTTTTTTTTTTTCAAAAAAAAAAAAAAAAGAGGAAGAAAACAAAAGAAAAGAAAGCATAATTTTGTCTGACCATTTATGGATTCGGCTGGGCAACTGCAGACAATGACAACATTCATGCCTCCAGCACCAGTAGCAACATATCTTGCTTTCCACCCCCAAGATAACAATATACTTGCAATAGGCATGGATGATTCCACAATACACATATATAATGTTCGTGTTGACGAGGTATGCTATATTTTTGGTTCATGATCATTGTTATTAAGAATGAACAAAAAAACAAGAGGATTTGATCATTATCTTTCCTGATGCAGGTCAAAACCAAACTAAAGGGTCACTCTAAGAGAATCAGTGGCCTTGCCTTCTCCAGTGGGCTGAATATCCTTGTATCATCCGGGGCAGATGCTCAGGTTAATATCTAATCTTGTATAACATGTGATTCTAAAAATATAAATTGTTCACATAATGTTTTATTGCTGCTTGAGTTTGATATTTACTACCACATTCATGTGTTAATTGTTTAATTATTACAAGATAGATTAATAGTGTTTCTTTATCAGATTATTGTATGGAGCTATGATAAGTGGGAACGACAAAAGAATACTTTTGTGCATATTCCAGCCGGAAAGATACCTACAACGATGTCAAACACGCAAGTTCAATTTCACCAGGATCAGATCCACTTACTTGTGGTACATGAGACTCAGCTTGCCATATATGAAACAACAAAACTTGAATGTACAAAGCAGGTACCCTAACGTCAACATTTGTTTTGTTGAAGGACCAACTTCGAATTAAAGCTAGCCCTGACCCGAGCTCTCTATATTCCATATAATTATTTGACCACCTTGTTCATTTATAATTCCAGTGGATTGTTGGAGAATTTTCAGCACCAGTCTCCGGTGCAACATTCTCATGTGATAGCCAGCTAGTATTTGGCAGCTTCGTGGATGGAATTTTGCGCATTTTTAGTGCGTTCAATCTTGAAGTGCGATATCAAATTAATCCGTGTGCTTATCTTCCGTCAGATATCAGGTACTATCCTGTTCTCTAATATGTGTTTATACATGCTAGCTAGATCTTCACTTAAGCCGATTCACCAAGTCATATTGAAGAATCTTCAATACCGCTTGTATTAGTTAACTCTAGGCTGTGTGATCAATTCTGTTTCTTATACATTCAATAGTCGAATGATGCATACGTTCATTTGTTGCAGTTCTATAGTCTACCCAATCGTGATTGCTGCGCATCCTCAAGAACCGAACCAGTTTGCAATAGGGCTAACGGATGGCAGCGTTATAGTCTTTGAGCCGCTTGAATCAGAGTGTAAATGGAGTGTGATGTTACCTTTTGAGAATGGGTCAGCAAACAATCATCCTGTTCCTACGCCTCCAATCATTGCCCTAGATCAACCCCAGAGCTTGGAATGAACAATCCATCTCTTCTATCCCTTTCATTTTGTATGTTATATAACTTTGTGTATTGTTTTATATCACTTTATTCTCTATATTTTCTTACATAAACAATGATATCAATATTTACAAGCTTATAGGTTAAAATTTTTAATATGAAATTCCTTTCTGACCTAAACAAGTAGACATTGACAAAATCTTCAATTACCATATGCTTGCTTAGACAATAATTATTGGATTTTATTTGCTATAAAACAAAATTACATATATTGTTGCTCATAAAATACTTATGACCGATTTATGATTTAATTCATGTAAAAATTTAGTAATAAATTGCAATGTAGAAATAATAGTATATATAATAAATTTCATTTTTGTAAAATAAAGAATGACTGTAAGAAAAAGAAATTACAGGGCAATCTCTAATTGGTTTATAGAATTTATCTTAAGCAAGAATATAGTTGTGTAACTTAATAATAGAAATTCAACCCTAGTTTCATTTAGCGGCAGCGGTATGTTTTTATTTTATTATTATGGTTATCCTCTTTTCTCGAATCCCATGCTACCCTTTTCTCTCTTTGTCCTATATTCATCCAAATCATGGCATGGACGAAAACTATTCTTGTATTTTAAATTTTAATTTTAAGTTCTCTTTCTTTGTGCTTTTCTTATTCCATTGTTGTAAGATATGAAAAAGGGTTTATTTCATGTGAATTATGCACATAAAAATGCTATTTTATTTAATTAATACTGTTAAAATTATATATTTTATTTTATTTTTCAATTAGAAGACTCAATTGACAGTGAACTATACAACAAATATAGCTTTTTGTATGCATTTACTGTAAAAGTGTTAAACTCCAGCAATATTATTGGATGGCAGCAAAAAAATTCAAATTAGAGACCTTTCTCAATTCTCATAAGAAAAAATATCAATTAAAGTTACATCTTAATTGACATATATTTTATTTAATATATCCTACATTATTTAAAAATATTATTAAAAAATAAAATAAGATAATAACTCATATTTGTTAACAAGAATGCCCATTATATAAAATAATAATATATTTTTAAAAAGGGTAGATTAGTTTTTTTAAAACTAATAAAAAAAAAGTCCATTGTCTAGAGTAGTAGATAGAATATTATTTATATGTTACTAAAATTACAAATCAAAATGCCAATAATTTTAACAACTAAACTCAAACATAACTTTAAAATTGATTCTAAAACAAATTAATCATAGCAAAAAGTTGTTACGTAATTATTTTTTATAATTCTATCGGGGGAATAGCATAATGTCATTGCTAAACAAATTAAAAATCGTGCCTTTTGGCTTTAGCTGGCACCTTGGCAGGAGCTGCCCCTTCCCTCTGTGTTAGTGGATTAGAAGGCTACATCGGCTATCCTCTTTGGACAACTGCATTACCACGGCATTATAGGGAAAAGTATTGGCAGCATAAAAAGATTAAATTTTTAAATCTCATTTCTCACCCTCACCCTCGCCGGAGACGGTGGTGAAATATGAGAGGAGAAACGAGCTCTGGCGGTAACACTACTGACTCTCCTCCTGCGAGAAGGAATTCCAGGAAACCCAAATGTGATTTCTTTTTCTTGCTCTTCCCTCCCATTTCTGTAATGTTTTATGTGCTCTTTATATGTTTATGCTTTATATAAAATTTTGTGGATGACTATCCAATTTTGGTATGTATTACCCTCTTGAATCTGAGATTGCGTTTTCATACCTAATGTGATATTTTCAGGTTTTGGTTTTTAAGGGTATTACTTTGTTGGTTTTCCCTGTTTCTGATTATAATTGTTCTTTTTTCTGCTGTACACTAAATAGTTTTCTTTTGTTATTTGTCAATGAGTTTCTTTTTATTTGCACAGTATTTTTTTTTATAATTTTTTTTTAACCATCTACTTGTATGCGTTGCCTGTTTGGCTGGTGATTCGATGTTTTCCCATATTGAAACGTCGGTGTTATAAGGTTTAATATTGTTTAACAGGAATCAAATAAAAGCTGTGTTTTTTTTCCCTGGTTTCATCTAATGAGCCTTTTTCTTTTATGGGTTCTTGATTCCTCCCTTTTTTTTCTTTTCATTTTTTATGGACAAGGAGTTTTAAAAGTGTTTACTCTGCTTGGATGCAGATTCTAGGTTCACACAACAAGAACTTCCTGCTTGCAAACCGATTCTTACTCCAGGATGGGTACCTAGTTCACATATAATGCTAATTATTGTTTGATTTATGTTGTGATAGCCACAGTTATCTGTTATTTAATTATCTTTTTGTTTTTAACACTATAATAATGTGTTCCTCAATTATCATTTTTTTTAATTTTTAATTGCTTTCAGGTCATTACAACATTTGTTTCTGTTGCCGTAATCTTCATCCCTATCGGTCTCATTTCCTTGTTTGCTTCTGAACATGTAATTTTTAATTTAATTTTCTCTCTGTTCTTTTCCATTTTTCATGTTTGGTAGATATAATAACATGGATCTATATCCTTCTTTTAAGCATTTTCATCTTTTTGGTAACAAATAGGTGGTGGAAATTGTGGAACGTTATGATGAAGATTGCATTCCTCCTAATTATAGAAATGTCAGCCTTGAATACATCCAGAGCAGTAAGACTAACAAGACTTGTACCAAGATTTTAAATGTTAGTCAAATTCCCATTGGTTTGATGTGCTCATATTTATTTTTTTACTTTCAATGCTAGTTGCACTTAACACTTATTATCGACCAAAGTGCAATTACTGAAGATATTTTTTTTTTCAGGTTCCAAAGCTGATGAAAAGTCCTGTTTTTATCTATTATGAGCTCGAAAACTTCTACCAAAACCATCGCAGGTGAGCAGAAGAAACATCCACTACTTTCAGTTTTTTTATTTATTTTCTTGTTCGTCTTTATAGAGTATGTGGAGGAGCATTGGCCTTTTCTTTTCTTATCCGTGCAAGGGGATTGAATTTGTCATCGTTACTTCCTCTCATTTATTGTCTAAGTTTTCTTCTTAGGACTCGAAATTAAAGTTGTAGAGAGCAGAGGTGTTGAACTTTTGTAACCAATAGATAAATTTCATGCAATGTTTTAATGTATTTTTTTCTTCTAAGGTTCTTTGCACCTTAGAAGAGCATGGTATGCAGTCTAAATATTGCTTTTTAGTATTATGATAAGATGGAAAAAGCGTTGGGACAAGTAATGAAAATATAAATGATGAAATTGATTGTTTGGAAGGGCAAAGATGTTTCATTACTTGATGAAATATGGATAAGATTATGGAAATAATGAAGTTTAATTGATGTTATGTTCATAATCTTATTCTTGTTCCATATTTTTTTATGTGAATTCAAAATTTATGGTTTCAATGCATAAAAAAAACATTCAAAATTTTTGCTTACACTTGCCTAAGTAATTACTCTTTTGATGTTTTATGGAAAATTTTTTGTTGTAGCTGATTATATTTATTAGCATTAACTTTTAGCTGCTAGTCCTTGATACAATCTTTTAGTAACACCTCTTGGAACCTTTATCTTCAGTTTCTCATTTCTCATTCTCTTTGAGACTAACTTTGTTTGCTTTTTAATATGGTTTTTAAGCTTGAATTTGCTTAAATTAAAGAAAGTTCTTCTACGAGAGAAATCTAGAAGACAAGATCCAAATTATGCTCATAGAGAAACGAAGGTCAATGTTACAGAAATAAAGGATGTGGTTATTGAAAATTAGATTGACAAGTTCCATTGCCAGTGAAGTGAGTATTAGTAAATACTTACTGGTACCGCACTTGTAGCTTAACTCCCGTATTTGAAGTTCCATATTTTCTTTATAGTCCCATATTTACTTTTGCGAGTTCATCTTTAAGTATTAGAAAATTTTGATACTTTGTTATTAAAGCATGGAAAGGTCCACATAGTTGTTTATCATTTTTGGCTTATGATGTCTCTGGAAACTTGGGAATAATATACTGCTTACTTGTCATTATCTTTTGCTTGATTTTTGAATGTTCTGTGATTGACATATAAAATATTTCTTCCAGATATGTCAAGAGTCGCAGTGACAAACAGCTACGGAGCAAGGCAGGTGAGACCGACACAGGTGACTGTAAACCTGAAGGAGTCACATCAAGTAATGCTCCAATTGTTCCTTGTGGCCTTGTTGCGTGGAGTTTGTTCAACGACACATATGGGTTTTCAGTTAAGAATAAGGCATTAGATGTCAGCAAAAAGAACATTGCATGGAAAAGTGACCAAAATTATAAATTTGGGTCTGATGTCTATCCTAAAAATTTCCAGAGCGAAGGCTTGATTGGAGGCGGAAAACTGAATTCAAGCATACCTGTAAGTGTCTCTACCTTCATTCCCTGCATGCTCATTTTCATTATGGGGTTTCAGTTCCAGTTTAAAAGTATTATTTCTTCTGCATTTTGTTGTTTCCCTTCATAAATGCTCTCTGGCAACTTCTGCTTTTCTAATAAAATTAAAATACTGGTTTTGCATGAAAAAGTTGAGTGAACAAGTAGATCTTATCATTTGGATGCGCACTGCGGCATTGCCTACTTTCAGAAAACTTTATGGAAGGATAGAGGTGGACCTTCAGGCTGATGATGCAATTATAGTTATTATACAGAACAATTATAATACATATAGTTTTGGAGGCAAAAAGAAGCTGGTTCTTTCGACCACAAGTTGGATAGGAGGGAAAAATGATTTCTTGGGCAAAGCATATCTTACTGTTGGTGGATTCTGTTTGTTCCTTGCAATAAGCTTCATATTCATATATGTGATCAAGCCAAGGTAAGTGGTAGTTCGAAGTCTTATTAATGATATTTTTATGTCAAACAAAGAATCACTTTTTTCCTGAAGAATGCTAGTTGCACTGTATAGATTGTTCTGCCTTACAACTTGTGTAGTTACTAAATAGTGCAAGGGAAAAGAAAATGATTCTGATTTCCCTTTGCTTTCTGACCAAATTGGTGAGAAATGATTTTGGCCTTCGTAGGTAAATTGAAAATTCAGATTTCCTTTATTTTAATGAATTCCCCAAACCAGAGACAGCAGAAGAGATGGAACTTCTTTTCTTTTCCACCCAATTCCCTCAAAACAAACAAACTGTAAATGTTTTTGCCTAATCATCACAAACTTCCATTTGCTTGTCTTGTTTAGATCTTTCCTTGAAGTAATTGTCATGGAAATATTTATGCTGTGCTTGTGTTTGATTTGATGAATGTCTGTTGCAGGCCTCTTGGTGATCCTTCCTATTTGACTTGGAATAGGAATCCAGCTGGAATATGAATTACAACTCCTAATGATTCTGTTCATTTCAAGTTGAGGATTCAACATGCTTCCATCTGCTCTTGTACCTCTGCAACATTCTCTATTTGGCATTCAACTTATTGTAGCTATAGTTAGATTAAGCTTTATTTTTGCTGTTCTAGTCATATTATATCATAATCATAATATTTATTAAGAGAGATGCATGGAGTGGTTTAGGTGCTGATGTGGCACGGTGTATGAAGAGAGAGAATCTCTAACTTTTCACCGTGTGGCACTCTATATAAATAAAGAGACTCTAATTTTTTAGCATTCGTTTTCCTTTTTCTACGGTATCTAAAGAGCTTAATTATAGTAGTTAATAGATAAATGAAATGGTTGATCTTCTAATGTATCTATAGCCTTTTCAGTCATTGGAAAATTGCCATTCCATATCTCTTGCACCTCTGCAATTCTTAATTAATCGTCCATAATCCGCACCTCCATCCATGGACCTTTACCTACGCTATTATTTCTGTTTGATGGTATATAATCTCTACACTAATTTACTAATGAACCTGCTGCCTCTCCTTAAGTGACCATAGCCATTCTCTTCCTCTCTCATTGCTGGTGCTGCCCTGCTAATTTCCCCAAAAAATGGCAGTCATTTTTTTTTTCTTGAAGAAAGAGGTAGTTTGTAATTCTTATTTTCTTATGAATTATGAAGCTCGGTTCTTCTTAAAAGCTTGTTTAATTTGAAAAAAAGAATAATCTTTTCCCTTATTATTGTTATTGCTCTTTCTCAGTTACTGGAGATGGGGTTTAAATTGCAAATTGTTGATTTGAATTACACTCAAGCTTTTAGTTCTTTACTTTCAAGTTGGTAGTGATGGTGATTGATTGTTATTAGTTAACAATTGGTGTAAAATTGTTACGACAATTAAATTAGCAAGGTAGATCAGATGATTTATTGAATTTGTTTTTCACTTTGCAGATTCTTTTGAACGGAAGCATAGTATTCATGCATCTGCAGAAGAAAGTGATGAATATGAGTTAAGTGACCTCGTTCAGCATACAATGTTTGGAAAAGGATATTAACTTATGGAGATTTAATTAACTTAGAAAAATTATATGGAGCAATGTTAAGTATATTCCATTTTTTTTGAAATATTTTTCAATACTCACTTTTTAATTGGTTTGTGAGAAAAAAGAAATTTTCAAAATTTTTTTTATTTTAAAATTTTTATCTTTTATCACCGACTAATCAGAAAATTAGTATTAAAAAATATTAAAAAAATGGAATATCTTTAGCATTCCTTATGCTTAAGCCTGTATTATTCTACCTACTTGTCAAATTTAAAATTTTATTTTGTCAGCGTATTTAATAAAATAAAATAAATTTTTTTTTATATATACCAATATATATTATACTATTAACCTTGGAACAGAAAGAATTCAACTATTAGTTCCTCGTTGCAGAAAAGTGCGAAAATAGTGAATTAATGATAGGGCTTTAAATATTAAAATCGCTGCTGATGATGGGGACTGATAAGGCAAGAACTCAATTTGACTTTGCTTGCTAAAACAAAAGGCCACCAAATTATTATTTATAACAACCCTCTCTCCCTTGCCTCCACCATATCCACTCTTCCCCATTTCTTCCCTAATTGATACAATTCCATTTCCCAATCTGACTTAAGACCTCTGCAAGTGCAACCTACTCTTTCCTTTGATTTGAGGCACAAATTATGTATTTAATAAATTTGTTAGTGCATCATTTGCTTTTCTAGTCAGTACTTATCTAATTTGGATTTTTATGGACTAATATAGTTCAAATTTTTATGAATTAATTTAATCGTATATAAATATTTTTTTTTTCACATTTAACATAATAAAATTAGATGGTTTCAGAGAGATTTGATCTAAATAAAAAAGGAAAATTAACCTTCATCCATTTTACAAAAATAAATTCATTTCTCTTTTAACATCATAAAATTATAAATTTTAATTAATATAACTGAGAATTATAAATTTTACTAGTAATTTAACATTAAAGTAGGGGTATATTGAAAGATAAAAAAAAATTGTTGATCCATATTGATAACAAAACACAGTAAATAATGATATATTAAAAAAAATTAACAAATCAACAATCCCCTAACAAAATTATGACAGTTATTTTCAATAGAAACTCATTAATTTTTTTTTTTTTTTTACAATTATAGATTCAAAATATACAATATCTTTCAATCAAGCCCATCTAATCAGATTTCCTTCCAAAATTAGATGAAAATCTGACCTGACAATAGCATAACCTGCAACTAAAAAAGGAAGAACCTAATTTTCTGTAATCTTGAGAAGGACCTAATTTTCAGATTTGAGAACAGGACAAAATTATCTTCAATTTGGGTGTCGAAAGAAATGAAAATTTAGGGGAGTGAATTTTAATTGGTAGTGATCAATCAAATTTTTTTCTCATCGCAATACACCAGCCTGATGGCCTCGCCGCTCCTGTTACCGGAGACATGAAATATCGCCGGTAATCGAGACGGCGGGTCAGATTTACATTTGATTATGGATCAAAATCTAACTGATGGGCTTGAGTGAAAGAGATCGAATAGGTTGGGCATGTAATTGTGAAAAAAAAATTGATTAGGGTTTTAATCGAAAATGGAGTCATATATTGGGATTTTTTTAATAGTTTTCTATTCTTTATACAAAATGCATGGGTCTTGAGTTAAAAAAGAATATAGAAAGCAAGGGTCTGGTGGAGGTTTTTCTACAGCTGATTTGATATAACTATAGAATAGCAATGGCATAACCTTAGTCAGCTTCATCCCTCCAAATTTTTTATCTGATAACTGAGAATCTCCTACCAGATCTTTATTAAAGATATCGACTTTCCCCTAGTTGTTCCATAGTTAGTAGCAAAATTGTTTTCTCTGGCCATGATTTATTGATTTAATTAGTACCCAAAATTTAATTGATTACATATGTTAGTCAAGTCCAAGTTTCCAACTTCCCTCTCCTTCTTACACACAACAAAAAAGATAAGAATAAAGAAGTCCTTCTGCAACTAATGATAGTGATCTCTAACTGCTCTTGATGTGCATGGCAACCTCAGAAGCTGATAAAGAGAGCAGGAAAAGGAAAGAGAGATTGTTTTACCTAATGGGTTCTTTATTCTGTCTCTTGTTTTTGGGTCTTTGTGTCTTTTTCTTGGTGGGTAAAAACTCTGTCTTTGTGGCTGCACAGAGCAGACAAGGTACTATTTTCATCAATGGAACGGCTTCCATTGGAGCAACTGACCATGATTTTATTTGTGCTACTTTGGATTGGTGGCCTCCTGATAAATGTGACTACGGAACTTGTAGTTGGGGCAGAGCTTCTCTTCTTAATCTGGTAAGGAAGTTCCTCTCTGTTTCCAATCTTTAGCAGGATTTTGGCAAACTTGAATTAAGCAGATGAGCATAGATTGAAGTTCTAGCTTGAGCTTTTCATTAGCTTTTCTAGTCAAAGGAGAAGTTCTATGAATTCATTCATAGACTAAACCAATCATAAATTGCCATTAAAACATACAACTGATCATAAATATTATTTTCTTACATGGAAATTTATCATTGATTTAGTTCAGAACTAATTGTTTAGCTTATTTCATGTTCCACATTAATTATAAAACATATAATTGATCATAAATATTATTTTCTTGACAGTTTATCATTAATTTAGTTCAAAACTTGTTATTTAGCTTGTTCCATGTGCCTCGGTAATTATCATTCATAAGCAAATTCTCAAGAATATGCATTCTACTATGGAGAATACTTATCTAGATCATTTATTTAAAGACTAAACTATTTTTCTTATATGCTAGTTTATCATTGATTTGGTTCATAAACGAATTCATGAACCTATAAAAAAAATTCCATCACTATAAAACCTGATTGTTCAAACCTAAATTTTTATCAATATTCTCGAGGGAGGAGGAAATAGAGGATATATGATGTTAATATTATCTTACCGTTTGCTTTGTTTTTAAATTTTTACAGGATCTTACCAATCCAATATTGCTAAATGCCATCAAAGGTAAGACTGATTTCACCATAATTTTGCATTCATACGCAAGTCGTGATGTATTTTGTCATTAAATGGCAGCTTTCTCTCCTCTGAAAATCAGAATGGGGGGAACCTTACAAGATAAAGTGATATATGAGACACCTGGAAAACCTTGCACTCCATTTTCCAAGAATGGTTCAGAGATGTTTGGTTTCTCACAAGGTTGCTTACCCATGTCTAAATGGGATGAACTAAACACTTTCTTCAAACAAGCTGGGTAAACCGTCTTCCAACTTTCTTTTGAATTCTCAATTGCTTTACTTTTTTTCTTAGAAACAAAATATTGTTCTTGTTTCCTGGTTTTTAGACTAATCCTCAAAATAAGTGCTGAAACCTTAATTTAAATTTTTTGGAAAACAGAGCTGTTGTTACTTTCGGGTTAAATGCACTAAAAGGCAGGACTATAACTTCTAATGGTTCAGCCATTGGAGCTTGGAATTCAAGTGATGCTGAATCTCTCATACGATACACTGTCAACAAAGGCTATAGAATTCATGGCTGGGAGCTAGGTAAGAAATGTTAATGGATGAGGTGTCAATTTTTTTTGCGAAGATCAAATTGCCTTCAAATGAAATTTTACACTTAATTGACAATTTTTATTAGAATGATATTAGATGGCCGTAAAATGAAAATTGTATTAATTAGGCCCAAAAGGTAATTTTGGTCTGATAAGGAATAGTTGGTCTATTATAATGCTGAACTTGAGAGTAAAAAATTTCTTAGTAAGAAACTCCTGCTTCTCATCAGGAAATGAACTGAGTGGGAATGGAGTTGGAACAAAAATTGCAGCCGCTCAATATGCATCTGATTTGGACACTCTACAAAACATAGTGCAAACTATGTATTCAGGTTTTGAGGATAAGCCATTAATCCTAGCACCAGGAGGATTCTTGGATGCAAATTGGTTTGCAGAATTCATAGATAAAACTCCAAAATCTCTTCAAGTTGTCACCCAGCACATCTATAACCTGGGTCCAGGTATACAAGTTTCATCTAACACTACCCTTGCTCAAGTTCTAGCAGTCTACTTTCAATATTTTTCAGAAAGAATGTGCTTAAAATCACTAGGAATGTTTTTGTTTCTCGCCCATAGGAGTTGATGATCACCTCACTGACAAGATTTTAGATCCATCATATCTCGACGGTGGCTCACAGGCATTTAGTACCCTTGAAGGAATTCTGAAGAGTTCAGGCACAAAAGCAGTTGCATGGGTTGGAGAGGCAGGAGGTGCATATAACAGTGGGCATAATCTTGTTACAAATGCATTTGTGTTTAGTTTCTGGTGATTCACTAATTTGGTCGCTGATATCTGTTAGCGTCATGTTCTGTTTACTTGTTTAAAATCTGGGACATTGATCAATCTTCTTTCAAACTACTTAAACAGGTACTTAGACCAGCTAGGAATGGCATCATTTTACAATACAAAAACATACTGCAGACAATCATTGATTGGTGGAAACTATGGTTTACTCAAAACAAACACCTTTGTCCCCAATCCTGATTACTACAGGTAATTCTGGAACTTAGCACACATACAATAATTTTTTTATGCTTTTGTTCACGATTAGTTTCCTACTTGCAAAGTAAAAGTCAGTTTTCTTACAGTGTATAATGTATTATTCCTTAGTATGTATATAGAGTTATCAGTCTAGTTTAGGTAAAAATTCCTTGTTATTTATGTTTTCAGTGCGCTTCTATGGCACCGATTAATGGGAAGAAATGCCCTGTCGACTACTTTTTCCGGAACAAAGAAAATTCGAGCTTATGCTCACTGCTCAAAAGCAACTGTGAGTAAATCCTACAAGACTAAGATGGGGAAAACAGGTATATTCGCTAAGCTAACAAAATGATTTGCATTCTTACAGCATGGAATCACATTACTCTTGATCAACCTGGATGGTAACACTACCGTACAAATTGGCGTTTCAACTGAAAATATAGGCAAGATTGAAGCATGGACAATGCCAGAATACCAAAATGGACGCGCAAAATTTGCTAGAATGTCAAGGAGTTCTACACTTGATGAAAATACAAAGGAAGAATATCATTTAACGGCCAAGGATGGTGACTTACACAGCCAAACCGTTCTTTTAAATGGGCAAATACTTGCGGTAAATTTATCTGGTGCTGTCCCCACTTTGGACCCTATAAAATCCAGTCTCCATGATCCAATTACTGTTGCTCCTTTCTCAATTGTATTTGTTCAGATTGCTAATATAACAGTTCCAGCCTGTGCCCAAAGCCAGTAAATATAAAATGTTTCTTCATTTATGGCAATGAGATTCAAAGAATTTATGCAATACTTTCCTACCTTCAGTATATGATATCATCTTCTCTCTATTTAACACATTCATCCTTCGTTCACATAGCAAATGAATGCTAGCCTGTCAAAAGACATGAAGGACACAAGTGCAGATGGCCTACTTCTTGAGATAAGATAAAATTTTTACAAGTAAATAATTTTTATTCAAAATAAAGAATAATTCATTGAAAATAACAAACACAACTTCAGTAAAAATCCATATGGATTAAGGACTTCATATTGACAATATAGATGCTCATTGATAAACAATTTTGGCAAGTGACCTTCATCATAATATTTGTGCTATAGTACATTTAAAGAATTCATTCAAAATTTCAAGGTTATCTTTCTCCTTCCACACAAATAATTCCAAAACTAATTTCCTAAATTTGATTTAGGCAGAAGTATGCTCTTATCTCAAAACATAGTAACACAATTGTAAAATTATAAATAAAATTCAGAAACCGTTCAAGTTGCAGCAACTTGCTATTCTTGCAGTGCAAGAGGAATAGCTGGTCTCCAACTTGTGCCATCGGGAGTATCCATAAGAGCAATGCCCAGCATAGCTAAGTCCATCCTAATGGCATCTGATTTTTCATAGTATTCATTCTTTCTTGCTACAGTCCTTTCTTCAATTTTCTGCTGTACTTGGTCTTCTGTTAATTTTGCACGCTTCAATGCCTTTTCTCTTAGTTGATCTAGAACCCGTGGCAGGAAACAGTTTATAGTAAACTACAAAATAGAGCAGATTTGCAGGAATAATTGAAGATACTAACAAAGGAGAACAAACACATTCTAGAAATAGAGCACTATTTTTCGTCACTGCACCAAAATAAGTACTTTGGGAATGACTTCAGTCTTGTCCATTAAACTTGGTAGGAGGAAGGGGTTTGGTAGATTCCTTCTAAAATAGTTGGATGCCAAGAATTCCAGATCCAGATATTTCACCATGTTGCAACAGGAATAACTTATGATAAGTTTACCTCAGAGTACGTAGTGGGCATCAATCCCAAGATGGATAGAACATTCCTGACTATCTTCTCTAGAGCAGCAAGGGATTCTATTCGCTTAATCTGTTTCTTTCCCTGCATGGATTATTTCATTCAATACTACAAAAAACACACAACAAAAAAATGGCGGAGCTGACTTATCTCAAGAAATAAGCTATCTGACATTGAATAATTTTACAATTAATTCAACAAAATTCAAGTTAGCAAAAAAGAATAATTTTACGGGATTTCTTTCATGGTACAGATGAATGTACTTAGATTGTTGCATATACCATGCCAAAATTTAGCAAATCAGTAGAGGTGTCTCCAGCCCATACATCCAACACCATCTCCAAGTATGTTCCAAAAACTTGTTACCTTTCGGTTATGCAGCATATCATTCATGATCCTTAATGGATCAGACAGTGCAGCCAACAGAATAGGAGTGTGAAGATCATCTGACATTGACCTGACAAACACATCAAGAAACTCATTGATGCTATTTAATGTGTAGTGTGGGACAGAATCCTTCTCAAATTCCACATCATGATGGCTGATAACAGTTTCACAATCATGTAATGTCTGCAAACAATTAAAAAATGCAATCAAACAACATGAAATTTGGTGAAATAACAAAAAGAAACCTTTCAGACAATATATCTGTGGCTTCTTTTCCTAGAACAAGACAATGACAGAAAGTATTCAATAAGTAAGCAGCAAGTTGTCAAAAATGATCTTTTAAATGCCACACGTTTATTAATGGAATCTGAAGGCAATGCACCTTCAAAATGCAGCATCTTTCTACATGAATCCAAATCAGAATACAAGATCACACAGCAGATGATGGCAGAGAAAAATAATGCTGATTCACAGGATCTGGCTCCTTAACAGAGGTGGAGAAAGAAGGCATGTGTACTGTAATACCTGATATATGTAATAAATACGTTCAGAACCACTCTCAAGCTGTACATCAGATAATTGATTGGAGATCGATAGTGGGTCCCCAACAAGAATAGTCTCAAAGCCAGTGGATAGTGAAGATCTATGACCTAGAAAGAAGTGTTTACAAGAATCACATTGACAAACATAGCGGTCGAAATGCCTAAATATGGATAGCAGAATGAGGAGCACAAAATGTCACTCAATGTTATATTGACTTCTTTACCTGCCTAATAGTGAAGAAATTTCCAAGTGATTTGGACATTTTCTCGGAGTCAACATTGACAAAACCATTATGTACCCAGTAGCTTATATTACTATCTCTGCACGCAGCATAACTCTGAGCAATCTCATTTTCATGGTGGGAAAACACAAGGTCCATTCCACCACCATGGATGTCAAAAGTGTGACCAAGATAAGCAGCACTCATGGCACTGCACTCAATATGCCAACCAGGTCTTCCAGGCCCCCAAAGGGCTCACCTTCCTTTGCAGACTGCATGATATAAATAATAAATTAAGGAAAAAAAAGGATACTAATAAGTAATACCGACTACAAAGATGACCGTTTCCTCTTTATTTTATTTTTTAATTTTGAGAGTATAGATATATCAGTCAATTTAGAGGGAATTAGACAATTGATTTCCTCACACATATTTGTTGCTGAAATTCTTTTAGAATATTCCAATGAAAAAGCTTAGGACGGATACATAGGGCAATGATCACAGTAAGTTTGAATTGCATGTTAAAACTAACTACAGCTTACCAAATCCTTTAATAGCTAAGATTTAAAAACCCAAGGGAAGAACCTATTACGTACCTTGCGTTGGGTTTGCTGATTTAATAACACAATTACTAACTAGAAAATATTGCAAAAATTCTGCATATACTAACACTTAGACAGGATTCATAGGACATAAAAATCATCAAATCGGACAGTCTTGTATAATATGAATGATGTTAACCATTGTTTCCTGATGTGCATCACTAACATCCCTCAAAAACACATACTTTCCACAATGCAAAGTCAGCAGGATTTTTCTTTCTCGAGTCCACAGCTACTCGCTCTCCAGCTCGATTATCTTCCAATTTTCGCCCGGATAATTTTCTATATTCAGGAAATTTGTCTACAGAGAAGTAAATGTCTCCATCAATTCTGTAGGCATAACCACTATCAAGAATCTGCAGAATGTCAAAAATAGGAAAAAACTAAGCATCAGATACTTAAAGACGATACATCCCAGAGAGAGAAGGACAGCTCATGATGTAATAACCTTTAAATAATGCAAATACAGAATTGAAATTGGCTCCTCCTCAGAAGGTTAGCTCCCCCTATAATATGTCATATGAAGGTCAATGTATATACCTGCTCGATCATGTCAATTATTTGGGGCATGTGATCAGACACACGTGGTTCAACAGGAGGCAGGCAATGAAGGTATACCATATCACGATGGAACTCTTCACAGTAATGTCTACTCAACCTGATTGGATTCTCGCCTAATTCATTTGCTCGAGCAATGATCTACAGAATTTGAAAAATGCAACTCAGCTATCATGTCATACCAGTACAAAAAAAAAAAGAAAAAAGAAAGAAGGAGTTGGCACGTAAACATATACAAAACACTTGTGCTGACACATACTGAAAAGAAGGTTAAAAGATTTTTAAAAAAATCAGAAAATGAGCATTTAGATGTGGCATTAATTCAGAATTTCACCCCAGAATATGTTCGCAAATAATTCCACAAATAACACGGATTAGAAGAATTCAGCCCAGAGAAGTTTAAACATAGTCATAGATACAAAAATAGAAAAGCTTTAAGCCATGGAAAGCAACAAGCAATCAAATAGTCTCGAAATTTACGAAATTTTTTTGCACAGTATATATTTACTTATACCTGGGCAAGTTTTCCGATGCTTTGCTAGGGGAAAAAAAAAGAAGTTACAACTTTTGAATGAGTAAAAAAATAAAAATAAAAATAAATCAACTCACCTTATCATCAACATCAGTGAAATTTCGAACATAGCATACTTCACATCCCAAATGCCTAAGATATCTGCCTAACCGAAAACCATATGAAAGTTCATAGACATAGTGAAAGAGGAAAGCCGAGGGCCTGTAGAGAACATCAAAAGTAATATAGACGCGAGCGTGGCCAATATGGCTAAGATCGTAAGCCGTTACACCACAAACGTACATTCCGACTTTACCCTCCACTTTGGGTTTAAAAAGCTCCTTCTTAAGAGTCATGGTATTGTGCAACCACAGCTCCTCCGACGATGGAGATGGAGACGCCGCTCCATCAAAGCTCCAAACTTTCTCGTTGATTAAGGACCGGTAAGAACTCAGAGAGTTAAAAAGGCACAGTAAGATCGTCCTTCTCGCGGTGGAGAAGGAGCGACAAGAGCGAGTTGTGATTTGAATTGAACCGAGAAGCGAGTAAGAGAGTGGAGAGGCAGATAGAGGTGAGGGGCTTGTAGCTCTTTAGCAGACTGCCCATTTGCTCCGACCACTGTTTCTCGTTGAGCCTCAAACCCCAAGGAAGTTAAATACCTGAGACTAATGTTTTTTTTTTTTTTTTCCAATGCTACCTAATATATTTTATTTTTTTAATTATAATCCTCCATCTAAATTTCGAAATAATGACAACGTGAATGACAAAAATATTATTGTCACTGAGTATTTTAAAATTTTGGAGGTGGATTTTTTTGCTAATAACTTTTAAGTTTTTACAAAAGAAGTTTTTTTGAAAATCTGTTCTAAATATTTAAATAATTTTAAAAATAATAAATTTTATTTAAATAACACCACAATTAGATTACAGTCAAAATGGCGAATTGAAATCCAATTAATATCATAATAAATTTTGCTCAATTAATACTTCACAAAAATTGCAATTAAATAGTTATAAAAATTTCTATTTTTTATAAATCTAATTTTTAATTTTTAATAAAAATAAAAATAATATTATTTATGTTGTTATTTTGGAAAAAGAAAATTTATTATAAATATTTTAATAATTTAAGAAAATAAATAAATTTTACTATTTTAACTCCTTATATATTTTTTTTTTCTTCAAAATAATGATATAAATAGAATTAAATTTCTGATTTTTTGTTCAAAATTAAAAATTATAAAAATAAATATTTTTATAACTATTTAATTACATTTTTTATAAAATTTATTATGATGTTAATTGTGGTATCAATTGGGAGCAAATTTTATAATTTTTAAATTATTTAAATATTTAGCGACATATTTTCAAGAAAAATTCATTCGCAAAAGCTTAATAATTATTGCAATTTACCAAAATTTTCAAATATTTAGTGACAGTACTTTTCTATTGTATTGGCTTTGGTGGACCCACATTTGATGACTGTATCAGTATTCCATCCATATTTAATAGAAATTTAAACGGGATTAAAATTGGAAAAAAAATTAAATATATTGAGTATAATTGAAAAAAACGTCAGTGATCTAATTGAAAATGAGATGAAATATTGGGAGTACTTTTAAAATTATTCCTAAAATTAAATATCCAATTCTTTTATGTTGATTTTTATTTATTTTATTTTTTGAAAAAAAAATTGATGCCTTTTTAGTTTTTACTAAATTAAATTTTATAAAATTATTAATTTGTTTTAATAAAAAAGGGAAATAAAGTTTAGAAGAATGTTAAACATAATTGCCTCAAAAAGTGGCCTTTAACACCCTGGTTGGTGAAGAGGGTGATAATTTTTATTTTTTTGTCTCTATATTTTTTATTTTTTTAATCAAATAATCAAATGATGAGTGTTAGACAGTCATTAAAAAATTATTTTCAAGCTCATTTAGTATTGCTCTAAAGTTTAATCTAGAAAGATTTAAAAGTATTTTGTTTTCATGTTTTGTTAGTGGAGAATTGAGAGAGAAAAATTATTACATGAAATCTCAATTTAGACAATCAAAATTATAATCTATATAACCCTCTTGTACATAAACTTATTTTTATTTTTATATGAATAAAAAGAAAAAATAAACTATTATTTAAAAAATAGAAAAAAAATTAAATAAAATTTTATGAGACAGATGAATCCCTTCTTTTATCTTAATTTCATTTTGTTAATAATTTATATTTGGTCTCTCTATATTTTTCTCGAGTAAAAGTATTGACCATTTTACATTTATTAATTTTTCAGATAAATTTTCAATTTCAAGATAAACAAATCAAATAAATTTTAATTTAACGAACTTGGCCTAGGGCATTAAAATCTTCAATTTGAACCCCAATTAAAATCAGGGAAAAAATTGACAAAGTTGAACAAGATGCAATTGTTTTGTTCCTGTTGCATTTGGTAATCTATGACTCCATTTACTTACGTCCTTATTTTTTATTTAATTTACTGCGGGATCTTGTCTCCATAAATTTATTTTCACTTCAACGCATATTAAAAATGTAACTAATATAATTGAAACTATACTTTTATATATATATATAGAGAGAGAGAGATGTATACCTCTATATTAATTAGAGACTATTAAACAAATATAAAATTATAATAGTTCATATATATTCCCCAATTAGCAACTAGAATTTTGATAGAATTCCCACCTAATAAATGGACAAAGAATAACACAATATTTGCCATTTATGATATTATTCCCACATGAAATTTTCCTAATAATGCTAGGTTACCCCATTTCTCCACGGTGCAACCTCAATTTTCCGGTCCATGCCAATCACACAACGAATAAAAAATTTTCATCTGGCATATAAGTTGATAGTGAAGTTGAAGTCGGCACAACCATCCAACAAGGAATCTAGTAAGAGAAACTTGAGAGAAGAATGCACATGGAAGCACTGATAGGTTGCAGTAAAAAGATATCTTGTTGACCACAACATCTAAGTATCTAAACGAACACCCTCGGAGTTCACAACTTTGTTAGCCTGTGGTTGTCCTAAAAGAATTTTGCAGCCAATCTCTGCGTCTAAAAAGAATTATCTAGTAAATGCTTCGGCGAAACTGACCATGAGAGGTCGCACAAACAGGTGTAAAGTGGATTACGAAACTGATCTCTACATTCTACCACATCTCAAATCCTTGTTAAAGAGAAGCCTCTCCCCACTGATAGTCTGATCATGCTACAGAACACACCTTGTCTGCAAGTGAAAGATTGGATGTTAAATTAACTTCAAAAAATAAAAAGAAAGAAAGAAAATGGTCGACATGACATGATGAGAGCAAGTTCACCTTGTTTAATGCTCCTGCAGCAAAGTCGATTATCATCTATGTAGGTTGCTTGGAGACCCATCATCCAAGATCCCACTGATGTATCATCATAAGCATAAGTCTTCAGAGATGCACTGTTTATAATAGGAATGGAAATACAATTAAATTCTTAGGCACGGGGTGATGAAATTGTATGACCATGTGGTAGCTCAAGTTTGTGTGAAATTGCCAAATCTCATGACTAAAAACAGAAACTAAGCAGCTTATCTCCTCATATATTTGATTTATGGTCCTTGTATCACTGCCCCATAAGCACAAAGAAGAGGATTTATGGAAATCAAATTGTTTATTCTTAAGCTTTTGACATATATTAGTTTGCACTAAAGCTCAAGCGCAAACAAACGTGTTTGAAGATTCTCACTATCAGCCAAGTTACAATGGATGACTAGTTCCAATCATAAACTACCCCTCCTGACCACTAAGAATTGACATTACAGCCAAAAAATTTCCCAGATACAGTCTCTAAAACGACTAACCTGTTTATGTTGATATACTGAGCCAAATTTTTGGAGAGTATCAAAAGTGAGCCACCTGCATGTCGGAAGTACCTGAAACAACAAAACATAAGTATGGTCAAATTTCATAGTGTTACCCAACAGCAACATTCAGAACAAGACCATTGATATGGTAAACCACTTACGATTTCTCATCCCCAAACTTCCACCATTCAGGCTCATACCATAACTTTCCCCTGAAAATAATTGAAAATTACGATACTGAAAAAACTGAAGCCTGAGGACCTGGAAATTCAAAGAATAGACCCTCCAGCCACTTATGAGAATAATCATTTTGGACAAATTGGCAAATAGAAATAATATCAAACCTAGCAGGCAGTTACAGGAAAAACATTAACAGAAACAATGGCAGTACATGTAGTTTCAAACATAATTTTCAACCACTTGACAGAATAACACCACCTATGCAAGAGACAGACTAAGCTACAACAATTACTCTGTGTAACACAAACACCATAACTGCACATGCATCACATAAAGAAATACACTAACTACAGCTAAAATTCTAATTAGCTTAAAAATTGAAACTAGCAAGTTCAGATGTTTATACAGTGTAGTACATAAAACAAGAAAATCACAGTTAGGCTCATAAGATATTAGAATGCACAAACTCTTCAGTTATCACTTCTCCAGACTTCATGCACCCAATATAGGCACTATCTTGACCACGGCGATGTTCAAGAAGTCCAATTAATCCCTCTGGCACAAAAGAAAAAATGTAAACAACATTAAAAGAAGTTATGAGGAATAATTATATGTACATAAGCAGTGATGTTTTTAGGCTAACTGGATAAGAAATTGAAGCAGTACCAAGATCCAGATTTATATTGTCATCAACTTTCGCATAAAATTCTGCATCCCAAGTTTGTACTGCAGTGCTAAAGAAGAATTTTGCTTTCTTTGGAAATTCTTCTTGTGCCTCCTCATGGCCCTCCTGAGAAATTAATAAGTGCACTCAAACTCTCAGCTTCAGCTATTCATAAGGTCCTTGTAATCAACAACAAGAGAACACTACTTCAAAGCAGACACATTAGCTCAAGGAAATGAACAATTGAACATAAGTTTTTTATATATACAGTTTTATATTCTCATCTGTAACGTCCAGAGGAAAATAAAACAATAACAAAAACTTCAAAAATTTTAAACTACAAAATTATGGCAATATATATTTCATAAACTGAATAAAAATGAGCAACAAAATTCCTTCACCTACAAGAATCAAGAAATCCTTCGTCGAGTGATTTTCTTTGTCAATATTACGATCTAAGCTATCACCTCGATTAGCACTGCAAGTTCCAAACAAATAAAGTTACTACAAAAGTCCATTGCATTAATGGTAGAACCTTTCAATGGTAATAAAATTGGAATTAAACCAAGCAAATTGATGAATAAGATAAAGAAAGAACAAGCTAAAATAAGGTTTGAAGTAAGAGAGAAAACCTCCGGCCAATTACAAAACGTATAACCACACCTCTTTCCTCAAGTTTTCTTAATGCATCACCTACAAAAGGAACGAAAGAAGCTTAAGAAAGATGTCTCAGCAATTAATTGAGATAACTACAGTTGACACCAATCATGATAATAAAATATTGGTTTAGAATAAAGAACTAGAATAATACAATGTACTCAATAAAGGAACAACAAAAGGAAGCCTATTAAAGGAAAGGATTGCAAATGTAAAAGCAAGTACCTAAAAAAAATTTCTGATCTTGAAAGTCAAAACTGAATCAAGAAATAGCATGCACACATTGCCAGAATATGTTTTATTAGATAGCAGACATCAAGTCTCAAACCAAAAAGCTTTTAGAATATCAAATGAACTAAAAGTCAACACATAGCATACAATCAAACAAAATTTGCAATTTGATATTAATCAACAAGGTATTTGTTTTCATTTTTTTTCATTTTTTTTCAGGGGCATGTGATGTGGTCATTTTTTGTTTTTTTGGAATAAGCATGTTAAAGGATCAGAGGACAATACAATCCAACTACACAATCCAATTCCAACTGACCTCTTGGCATCCATGACCCTCTGAACACATTTCTATTCAAGCGACTGCCAAATCCAGTATAAACTCCAATAACTGCAAGAAGCTTTTGGCCTGAAGAAGATTTACTTTGCTGTAATTGGTTCTTCAGGTATCCTTGACTCTTAGCCAACGTCAATTCCATCTCAGCCTCCACAATCCTCCTCTCCAGATCCCTAAAAATAGTTACCATTAAATGTTGGCCCATGAAATTTTAATTGCCGGGAAAAAAAAAAAGAAAAAAAGAAAAAAAAAACACCAAAAGATAAAACATACTTGCATCCTAGAACAGCTAGCTTATCTTCAACAGTAAGAACTCTGGGTCTCTGCCAACAAGTACAAAGATACCAAAAGATCATATATAATTAAACTTAAGGGGGAAGCAGCTCATGTACAGGAAAAATGAATTAAAAATTAAGGGAAAAAAATCTTTGTATTTGTGCAAATGAAGGGAGCAGATCAAATCAAACCTGGGCTGAATTCATCTTGAGTAGATTAGAAAGCAAAGTTCTGGTCTCCGCATCTTGCCACAATCTGGTGATTTCGAAAAGAAATAGAAATGCATGAATTGTTATTTACGAGTCCTATAAATCCCAACCAATCAAACAGTATAAAAATCCAATCATTCAATCGTCAGTCAGAAGATCCACCGGAATTCCTCACATTGCCTCAGCCACAAATCGACGAGAATTAGCATGACAAAGTCAATAATTTAGGTTCGGAAATGATAAAAGCTATAAAAATTCAGCAAATTATATTCGACCAAAGACAAATTACACCGTTAAGCTCGATGCTACATTTTCCGTGGAAACAAACAGCGGTGGAAAGGATGAAACTAAAGCAAAGAAGAAGAAGACAAAAACGAACCGTCCGGCGACATAGAGCCAAGCGATGCAAGAGAAGAAGGCCATGACAAGAGAGGGTTTCGAGCTCTGTAGAGGCTTCGGTCTCCATCGCTTATCTGATTTAGTGGTCGTTGGTAAGGTTTCCATAGATGCTAACTACAGTATACGTAAGGGGAGTATCTGCTTATTCTACGAAATCGAAGGAGGTGAAGTGAACGATCTGACGGAGAATCTGAGACAGTAGAAGGCTGGGTATTTAAAATTGAGCAAGTGAACGGAGAAATCTGTAACAGACATCACTTTCAATTAACTTCCATATACAGGGAGATGGTTTTGGAAGGAGATGAGCGCTAACATCTTGGGCCTCATAATGGGCCTTCACCTCTAGTCTGTTTTGGGCCTTTTGGGAGGTGGAGTTTAGAGAAATAATAAATGAACAAAAAAGAATGGAGAATATTATATATATATGAAAGAATAATTATCTAATTTAAAGAATATTTTATACCTTTATAATTTTTTTCTTTATCATTATTAACAATTTTGTAGGATTCCTGAAGTCACCGGGGTCGAGTGAGATTTTGACTAAATGATGGCCAGAGAGTTATTTCAAACTATTCCTATGCTTCGTGAGCAAAATAATAATAATAATAATAATAATAATAATAATAATAATAATAATAATAATAATAATAAAAAATTAAGTTTTTAGACATAATTCTCTTTAATAACACCTGTAAAAATTATATATTCTCGATTTTTAAAATAAATTAAGCAATATTAAGATTAAAGAATATAATTTATTAACCAAGTAAAAAATAGTCCTAACTACAAATGTGATTTTTTACTTGACTTCCTCCATTTTACTTCAAATGTCATATTTAAGCTGATGTGTGTTATGATTTTGAGCCATAACAGATTAAGTTCATTTTTGGTCCCTTAAGTTATAATTATTTTCATTGTACCTCTTATAATGTTATAGATCTAAAAACATTATTGATCATTGTTAGTGTAAATTAAATGGCAAATAAGTTAATGACAAGAAAAAAGTTTATTAAATGTCCACTGGAAATTCATTAATAACACCCAAAAACCATTATAAATGGTCATCCAATCTATTTATCTACTAGATTGAATAATTAATTAAAAAGATAAGTATGATATTTATTATTATAATTTAAAATAAATTATAAAAAAATCTCAAAATTCTGCAGAAAAAATAAATAAATAAAATTTATGATCAAAGAGAGCTCCACATCAATATCTCCGTAATTAACTCTGCTTTATATATATGGTTACTAGTTCAATTTCAATTGTAAACAGAACAAACAGATAACTATTTATCTTAATAACATAAAAATAATTAAATTAAAAAAAATCTTTTTTTTTTTTAAATATATCAGTATCATAGATTTTATATGTTAAGACTTACCATGTATAGATAATGATATTAAAAACAAAATTTATAACAATCTTAAAAATAAAAAACCAACATATCAAAGGAAAATGGTTAACGATGCAAAATTAATAATGTTCCAGTTCCGGATTGCCAGAATACATCAGTGTATAATGAGAGAGAAACGACTGATAATACGTGTGCATGCCATTGACAACCAATAAAGCCTTCTCCATGACAATGCTGCAGAATCTTTCAGCTCCTGAGCTGAAGTGAATGAACAAATTTTGAAGAAAGGGTTTTATCTCTAGCTGCTCCCCTGCGCTCCTGGCAATAAGCTTGCCAAGGAGGGAACTCCTTGCTGCCTCATTTCTTCTTGTGCTCTCCTCATTTCCTCAGGATCTGTTGCCACTCACAACAGAGTAATATGATTAGCTAAAGGTTTAGCAACATAGCAACGGAAAGCCATCTACAAAAATTAGGATGAACCAAATGCAAAAATAAAGAGCATTGAAAGCATTGATAGGTAATGCATGAAAAAGCAATTTTAGGTGCTATTCAAAATCTTGAATAAAGCAATATCACAAGATGAGTGTTCATGAATTCTTAAACAATTATGACAAATTTGTGATTAGCGGAATGCTGATGAGAAAAATTCATGTAGATGTTTGTTGGTCCAGATAATACGTTGTTAGGGCATGGCTTAGAGTTGTGAAGCAATTGCGATAGCATAACATGTAGAATCAATAGAGTACTTTACCCATGTTCTCGACTAATTTGGGCATTAGGAACATGACCACCAGCATAAATCCCACCATAAGACCCATTGGACTTTTGACAACAGACATTATGGAGAAGGGTTCTCTAAGCTGTAGCAAAACAAGATATTAGACGAAGAGATTAACAATTGATAAATTAGTCAACTAAATATAGAAAGGAGGATCAACCTCATAATATTGCTCATCTCTCATTGGCTCCAATACCAACTCACTTAGACCCCTTCTGTTCTCTGTCAATGCAGCCTGAACCTTGCCAGGGAATCTGGCACTAACATCAACTCGTACCTAAACATAAATGAAATTCAACAAAAGGGGGATTTAATGCACGATCAGTCAATGTCAAGTTAACATCATTTTGAAGATTGAAAACCCTACTGGAGAAAAGAAATAGCCTATTGCAGTCACTTCAATTAAATAAGTCCCTGCTGGCACGTTATAGCTTTTAGCATACAAGTCAAGGAACCAAAATGACTCCAAAAGAAGGCTTACTAGCATCCTTTCAATAACATAATAATAAAGCTTATATTTGATTCTAGTTATTTGAGGAATAAAAAAGCACTTCAAGGAACTCCAGGACTGGCTAACAAAAAGAACCCTAGTTAACCATGCAAGTTCAGGAACAAAGAAAAATAAGAAATTGTAGGATACAAAGAAAAATATCCATCAGGCCTCAGAAAAGTGATATTTTGGCCACCATTGAGGATAACTTTGACATTGGAAAGTTTTCCAGGAAGACCAAATCCATGTGCATCCATACCTGTTGAATAAATCTACCAATAATATAACTGAACTGAAAAGGGTGTGAATCAAAGAAATAAACATGCAAGCAGACAACACATAACCATAAACTCTCATGCCAAAAAAAATCAAAATTTTGCATCAATCTTTCAACATCACTGCCTAGTTATTGCATCTCCAACAAAATTTCAACATCTATGATAAAAATGTGATGAAAAGCTCCCACCAGTCACCACTTGAGGTAGTATTCCCTTACTGAACCACATGCAGTAATTTCAGATTGCCTGTTGGTAGAAAAAGCTAAGTTGATAACCTGACATGGAGCAATAGATTATTTTACTACATGCACTTAGTGGAGAGGGCTAGGCAACTACACCCTTTTACTCTGCACCACTTTCTTCTCATCTTCTTACATAATACACCCTCATCCCAATTCTCCATCCAGATTGAATAGGATGCATCAGAAATGAACTAGAAATCTCTTGGAAATCAACTCATTTTTGCATAAATTAGGGGTATGATCCAAAAATCCAGCACATGTTAATATTATACTGACATGATTAAACAATTATATTTAACATTTGATCAAAGCCTAACTAAAATTTATGTTAACAAAACAAACTAATATTATCGAGATCAGTCTATATACAGTATGGCATTTAAACTGATCATCATGAGAAAATGTCATGATGATCAATCTATATACATTATGATTTATGAAAATGTCATAAGAAAAAAACCATAATTATCACTCAACCTAACTCTGCTATACCCTAATCCCAATTTATTAGAGGGAAGCTAAATGGCTTATTTTCCTCAAGCTCACATAATGTAGAGCTATATCTATAGAATGGTCCAGGGAAAAAATAACCTATCAGTATGAGGACCCCAACTAGAAAGTTAACCCAGAAACTTTGTTCAAATGAGGAAAACGTCATTTGATAACTGATAGACAATATTTTGGGTTGTAGGTTTGGACAGAATTGGCTCTAGATTTTCCAAGGCCCTAAAAACAGAGATTATCTGTCCCGTTTTAAGAATAAATACAAATGAGAAGAAAAAAAAAAGCATGAATTGAGAATTAAAATCAAAATGGGCAGAATATGGTAATTTAAGTAGCAGACACAGGATTAGAAGCAGGCCTAGCCATACTAGTACTGATCCTTCTCAATAACAATGTCAAGCAAGAAAAATTCTTTCCAAATCCTTAACTAGACCAAAGAAAACATCTCAAGCTGGTGGCAACTTCAAGACCATAACCGCGAGCCTCACTCGACCATTGATGGTGTACCCATCGGTAGACCTGGAAAATAAAATTTTAATTTAATTGCAACACAAACAAGTAGTAATGTCAAAACCCTAAAGTTCTACCTTTTCGGTTGCTAAGGAGAAATAGACTCTCAAATACCTAACTGCACTAGCTAGTGGTGGAAGTTCTGGTACTTGTATAGTTGTATGATCAAAATCACAGAATTTCAGCTTTCAATTTGCATTTTTTTTCCAATTCGAACAATCGCACAAAAAATCAGGGGAAGTTACAATTAAGGAGCGAGCATGAAGCTGAGAAACCGTACCCGGAAGAAGTCCCAAGAGCCGGAGAGAACAGAGTAAGGCATAATTGTATGAGAAGTAAAAGAGAGACTGGATTCGATCTGAAGATGGACGCCATAACAGAAGCAATCCAGCAGAGCTTTGAGATTTGAGAGAGCTGCAACAACTGAGGATAACCAAATTCAGGGCGATAGGTTCTGTCGTTAAAGTTTTTTGTTCTTTTGTTTTTTTTTTTTTTTTTTTGATAGCCAATACTTAGCTAAACCCATTTTTAGTTAATTAAATGATAAAAAAAATAGTAAAATATAAAAAAATATTTAATTTATATTTTTATCTATTAAGGAAATTAAATTAATTAATAAATAATAATTGATTATCATGGAAGAGAGATTTAAAATTGATTTTGTTTTATAAATTTAATAATTTTATTTTATAATATTAATATTTGCAAAATATTTCTTTTTATATCATGAATTAATGTTTTTATATTAATTTCATGTGGACCCATATATCATTTTTTTTTTCCTGAAAAAGAAGAAATCCCTAGAGACCTACCTGTGCATTTCTATGCGCAAAGTTTAGATTTGAAAATAGCTGGCTGACCCACCCGAATTTCTATGCGTTGGTTTCAGGTTGGTGGGGCAATTCAGATTCGTTTCTCTTATTGAAAAAATTCAGAAATGTGCCGAAATGTTAGCAGAATGGGGAAAGGGGTGCATGGTGAATTTCAGGCACGGATAAAAGCCTTTCACAATCAGTTGAAGTAGTGTAGGGAGAGTAGAGATGGAAGCTGTGGAGAAGCAATTGCTTTGCTAAGGGCTGAGTTTAATGATGTGCTTCCACAAGAAGAAATTTACTCAAAATAAATGTGCAAATCTTTTCTGGCTTCAATATGGGTAATGAAATTCACAAGCTTCGGTGAGGAACAAAAGGAAACAAATTGAGGCACTCAAGCATGATATGGGTTGCTGAATTACAGATTTGGTTGGTTTGTAAAAGTTCAGGGTGATTATGATCTTGTTATTATCTGGGTTCAGAGTTGCATTTCTTCTGCTAATAATGACATGCTCCTTGCGCCGTTTTCTGATGAAGAGTTTCGAAAAGCTATCTCTCAGAAGCATCCTGACAGAGCTTTAGGTCCAGACGGTATGAACTTGCTTTCTATCAAAAATTTTGGCATTTAATTGGTCCTAAGGTGATTTTTGCTTGTAAATCTGGGATAGCATAAAACTTTTCCTCCCTCATTGTGTGAAACTATCATTGTCCTTATTCCTAAAAAGGGCAGCCTTGACACCTTGAAAGATCTCCGACCAATTTTTTTGTGTAATGTGCTTTACAAAATTGTTGCGAAGGTGTTGGCAAATAGACTTCAAGTTTTGCTTCCTAGAGTTATTTCTAGTTATCACTCAGCCTCTGAGCTAGGCAGGTTAATCACAGATAATGTGTTTTTTTAGCTCTTGAGATAATACATTCTATGAATTGCAGAACAAAAGGGAATTTGAGGCAAGTAGCTTTGAAATTAGATATCGGCAAAACTTATGACCGACTGTATTGGAGATTTTCAAAGCTTATCATGCTCAACAGTGATGACTGGGTGGATTTGAATAAGTTGTGTATTTTGTCGGTATCCTATTTTGTGGCTCTGAACAATTCAAAAGCTGGACTCATAATTCCAACCAGGGTTTTAAGGCAAGGTGATCCTCTTTCACCTTATTTATTATTTGTGCGGAGGGGTTGTCAGCTTTATTCAGGCATGCAGAGTTGTCAAAGAGCAAATCTGTGTAATTATGTGGAAATTTTGGGAGAAAAGAAATATTTTTGTGTGGAGCAGATTTGATATGCTTGCAGCTGGTATTATTGAGAAAGCTCTGCACTTTTTAAGATGAATGGAAGGCTACTGCTGCAAGAAAAAATCTGGGCATTCATACAACTCGAACAAGGGAAAAGGTCCATGATGGCTGAAACCAGTTGTAGGAAGTAGGAACTTGGAAATGCAACCTAGATGTTGGGTTTTCTGCAAACAATCAAAGCAAAACATTTGGAGTAGTGGTAAGAGATATTATCATGGTAATTTTTTGGCTAGGTATACTGGTTTGTTGCAGCACTGTAATTCTGCATTATATGCGGAATGTTTTGCTTTGCGCCATGTTTTGCAATGGGTAGTCCAGGCTTTTAGAGGAGTAGGTGTTGTTGAATATGATGCTCAAGCGGTTGTTAGTGTCATATGCTCAGATAATATTAATTTAACAGCAGGGAGGTAAATTTTAGATAAATGTAGAACCATTCTTAGAGAGAATGTCAATACATCTCACAAATGGATTTCATGACCAGCAAATTCGGTAGCACACTCTCTAATTCGAGTTATCAGGTGTGGAGTTTTCCTCTTGAATATATTGTAGCCTTTTTTTTTTTTTTTTTCTTTTGATTCAAGTTAATAACAAAGTTCCATTGTTTTCAAAAAAAAAAAAAAAACAAAGAAAGAAATCCATGGAGAGAAGAATTTTACCTTCAAAATAATTATACTTCATTACATTAAGGTTTGAATTAGCAATTATGAATTACATTTGAAAATAAACTTTCAGAAATTTTCAATTTTCAATTTGAATATTTTCTTTTTCAACAATCAAATGCCTCTATAAATTAAGTTCTTTTTTCCTTTCTATAAATAACTGCTTGAATAATGTAAAGGTTTTATAATGATGATTGTTTTTCGTCCTTAATAGTGTTGGAGAAAATTAAAATAGCATTAAATTTTAATTTATTTTTGCATTTTGGGCACTGGTAACAAGTCACCAAAATACTAATTTTTATAGGAGACCGCGTATGGGAGACTGGTTAAAAATCGGAGTGACCACGCCAGTGAACAACCGGCTGATCATCTTCATCCAATTTCTTGCCTTGCAGAAACCCCAGTGAAGAAAAAATCTTTATCAGAGTTATCAGGTACTAAAAAAGAATTTTTTTTCATTCCCTTTCAAATATAAGGCTCATTTTCAGCTAAAATTCATATGATAAGAAAGAATAACACCTTTTCTTCACACCTAACAACAAATATAAAATCAAATATTTCAGTTTATTTACAAAAGCCACAAACATATAAAAAAAATTATTTTCTTTGACAAAACATTTTATTACAATTAGGGCCCCATAACACACAAACCTGACCGAACCAAACCCAGAATTCATAACTCAAGCTTTCATTTACAAATTCTGCAGTTCATCCATGACATTTTATGGTTTCTGAGTGGATAAGAACCCATGTGGACGACGATCAAAATCAATGTGGCATCAAGTCAAAATGGTGGAGTTAGGACCCAGAAAGAATTAGATTCAACCTCCCAGGAATATCACCAGATGCTATAATCCCAACTTTCTTGAGCACCAGTCTGAAATATTAGCAATCACAAATCCTGCAAAAACCTAAAGCATACAGCCACGGAAAAAAATCATTATAATCAATGACGGATGTCTTTAATTCCTGGCTAACATGCAATGCAGTCTGCAGTTTCCCACTCTTCGCTCCATAACTAAAAGAATCACAATGCTTTGTATTCATACGAATGGTAATTCTATGAATTGATATCTAACTATTAGCACACTCGAATGTTTTTGTCAGACAAAATCTTGGTGGAAGAAAAGTGTACTAGATGCCTTTTTCATGGTTATTCTATGACAAGCATGATAAATGCTAATATTTTCGAAGAAGCCAGGGCAAACTCTAAAATCAGATGTACATGAAATAATACATCACCTGAGCAGATCCAAGAATGTAAATTGCAGAATAGTGACGACCATGAATCACCATATCAGCCACCATAGCAAGAGGGATGGTGAGTGACATACCCAGGGTGGCCACCAGTGGAGTTGTCCATACAACACACAATGCCCTAGGTAGAATGAGCAAAACCTAATTTAGATGGAAAAATGCAAGTGTCTTAAGCAACAATAACACAAGGAAAGGCTTAAACATACCAAAAGTAGTCAGAGAGGACACTCCCGATAAAGCCATTTGCAAGAACAACTTCATCCATCTTGGCAGAGCGAGGAATCGTAAACTTGGGCTCTATTCCCAAGGCAGTCAATGGCCAAACTGAGATAAATTGAAAATGATGATTCAGTTCTAAGCTAAGGTAGCCCTGTATATAAATTTTAATTAAAAACTTGGAAGAAAAATAGTTCCATCAATATGGAGAACCAACATGGTGAATTGCAATACTAATGATTTTTTTTGTGTTGCTTGCCAATCAATACGTAACTAAAAGAATGAAAAGGAGACAAAATTTCAAGCCTGCGCATTTCTGACAAGGAAGATTGCTCCCTAGAAGTTCATTTCTAAACTTAAAATTGAAATGAAACAAAAGAAATTTCAAGGTGTGACTTCAGCAGGTAAACAAACAAATGAACAATGACTTGATAAGATTTAAGAGAGACTGTATTAAGTTCCTAAGTAATCAAAATTTATCCAAGATAGATACAACAGTTATTCTATGGATCAGATCCACTGACACTTCAGCCAATCAATAGAACATTGAACAAATAACAACTCTTACCAAGCCACCATAGAGCTACAAGTGTGAACAATCCTATATATCCAAACAATTTTTGCACATCAACCCTTTCTCCTTCTTCACCAGCAAACTTCTTAAGAAGCACTGCAGCAATAATTGTAAAATGAAACACAATACTCAGCAAGAATGATTTTAGAACAATGACTGCATATAGAAGGAAGGTAATACCAGTAGGCAGACGGATGGAAAAACTAAATTAAAGACACTATGGCCAACCTGTAAATAGTCCATATGATACGGCTGAGAGAAGGCCAAAAAGATCCCCAACAAGAGAGCGTTTCCCATTGCTGAACACAAAGTATCAACTGTCAATGCCCAAAAAATGCAGTACAAATAGAAAGCTGAACAAAGCACCTCAAATAATACACATGGTGAAATTGGAAGAGATATTAAGCATAAGATAACAGAGGAAGGCCTTAACTATTACTTTTAAAAATCATTAATTAAACAGAATAGTTAATAAAAAAATGAATTAAAAATCCTATCCCTGGTAATGGAACATTGAGTGAGAGGGTTCTTATATGGGCACATCTGTTGAACCTTGAGAACCTTAAAGGGTATTTCCGTCATTTTAATGTTAACAAATAAAATAGCAATAATGTATTTAACAATGCTTATATTCTAAGTTTGTTGAACAAGATATATCTTGAATATAATATGATGTAAGAATGAAAGAAAATTTTATTTCATAACCAATTCAATCTCTCCTTCTTGGTTCATTGTTTGGACAACAACATCAAACAGCACTGATGATGTTCTACATTTTGTCTAACAGTTGATAGTCAACCATTGCTATGATGTATTAGCAAAGGTGAAGGCAGAGACTTACGCAGAACCACTTAGTTGAGACTCATCTGCAGCCCAAGTTTTTCCTAAAGTAGTCATGACAACACCAGCCATGCTCACTAGGACAGCTGCTACTTTTGCTGCATTTAGAGTATCTTGGCCCAGCATCACACCAATGAAGAGAGTAAAGAGTCCTGAAGTTGATGACAGAACTGTTGTACTGGCAACACTAGTTCGTGCAAGTGCAGCATTTGAAAAATACTGCCACAATGAAAAATCACAGCCAAGAACTACCATCAATTCCTGAATTCAGATTTTATCATCTGAAAACCTTTATAAGACAAGAATTCAGTATCTCCAGAAAACACTTTCACTCTTATAGCAAAGATGCTCATGCAATCATAATATAAACGAGGAAGGCCACACGAAAATCCAAGAAATGATTCCTTAATTATTTTTAAAATGTGAAAATATATCAAATTATGTAAATGACAGAATGCAGAAACACAAGCATTAAAGAAGCATTCCCATAATTATATTTCTTTTCAGAGGATCAAAGACTGCTGGATTCAACAAACTGTAGCACCATGCTTTATGATTTCAACTTACATGTCACAAAAGTCCAAGTTGTCTATCTATCACGGAACCAGACCTCACATCATTCAACTGGGGTTCCAGTGAGACAGCTAAAAATGCAATAAACTCCAGAATTCACTTGGAATCTTGTGAGACGGCCTTACTAGTAGAAATTAGAAAATGCCTATAAATACTGACTTGATGCTAGATCAAGTCAGACCCAAACTCAACTGGGACATGTATCCACAAAATGGTGCCAAACTATTTCACTACAGTAATTGCTCTCGTGCCTCACTCAAGGAAATGTATCATCATAATTCAAAAGTAGTGCAGTCATCATAATTCAAAAGTAGTGCATGACCTGTATCATCAAATCAAGAAATCTAATCTTTGCATGTGCATATTACATTTAGCACCATACAAAGAGCATTTATTATGTTCAGACAGATTGGTTAAAGGAAAACTAAATTTATAAGGGCAGTACTACAATATGTATGCACAAAGACTGTGGAGGATAAATTATTCAATTTTCATATACATCAATACAAAGACAGGTTTCCTAAACTAATGAATTTATTTATGCCACCATTGACCATTATATTTCATGGGATTCAAAACGAAGAACTAGTCTTGACTAAACAAACCTCTGTTACAAACCAGATAGGTGCAATATAAAAACCGTAAGTGGCAATTTCTTTTGTAGTGAGCTCTTTGTCATGTTTCAACACATTTAAATCATCTTTGTGTCCAGAAACCAAAGGCTTTCCCTCTTCTTCATGTGAAAAATCTGCATCGCTGTCTTTTCTAGTCAAAGTTCCCTGAAGTTCCATTTCAAAAATTTTCCGGCTTAGAGGAGAACTTAATCCATCAGAAGCCTCATTTATGTTTCCTGAATCTTTACCACTTTTAGATGAGCGATGCTTTAGTATCTTACATATCCAGTCCTTAAGAAATGCTATTGGGAGGTAAACTACCATCAGAGAAGCTCCAAGATATGTCACAGCGAAGGGCTGCTTGTAGTCCGTAAAGATACCCTGTAAAATTTAAATCAGTTGGTCCGCGAAGATATAAAATTTTCTTAGCACGCTGACTATCACTAAGTCAAAGGCCCTGCTCAGGGTCTGTCAAATTGCATTATGCCAATTGTCAAAATGCTAAAAACAATAAAATAAAATGCAAAAGACCCAATGTGTTCCAATGCCCCTCAATATCACATGTTCTCCAAACGAAATACTTCACCAACATAATATATGAAATTATGCATTTTATACATTATCTATGTTGATCGAATCTCCATTAAATATAAGATACCAGCTAACCTAATTGATGTAGAAATTATTTGTTTGATCATGTCATATATTACCAAAATATGCTGCCCTTTTACCTCATTTACTTGTAAAGCAAAGAAACTTCTTTGAGAATCAATTAACTTCAGCCCACTAAAGGATATGTAAAGTTCTTTTACAAAAATCAATATAAACATAAAATTGCAGCCACAAGGCAACATAAATTAATTGCATCAGCAACTGGGTACATATAAATTCCAAGTAATAGGTTCTACCTAATAACAACAATTCACCAACTACCTATGGACAGAAGCACATGTATGAATCTAAAAACCTACATAAAAACATATATTTCGACTTATAACCTACGTGGGTTAAAACCTACCTGGGTAACTTCTGCAGAGGTGACCCATATAATAACAACAGCAGCTATCAATAACAAACCAGCTTTATATCTCAAATTCATATGAAAAATTAAAGAAAACCCAGAAGAGAATTGAGCAGAAATTGAAGAGATCAATGAAATTTCAGATCTTTGTCAGAAGTCAGCGCGCGGCAAGTGATATATTGAGATCTTTCAGTGACGTACGCCTCAATGCTGATAAGAAAAAAGAGACAGATTGAAGATGAAAGTATATAATAAGGGAGCGGCTGGTGCGAGTTACAAGAATATAAAAGAAAGAGGGATTCTTGCAAAAGAGAGAAGCCAATACAAAATGGCAAAGAGAGAGAGATAGAATTAATGAGAGGGAAGGTAGGGAGAATTTTTGTTATTGTTAACAAACATATACGCGCGTGTATATATATTATTTCTTTTTTTTTTCTTTTTAGTAATTTTTTTTTGAATAATTCTCTTTGGCAAGTTGTTAGTTAATTCTTTTCTGTCTTATTCTTACCTGAACTGAACATCTCCAAATTTTATGGATAAAATATTAATTCGACCCCACTCCCCTTCTTTTTTCTATTATTGGTATATTCTTGTTTTCAAATCCAAGTAATATAAAATTCAACTTTTGCTAATAATTTGCCACATTTCATCTTTAAATTTTTTATGTAAATTTTGAATGCCAGTTTTTTTTTAAAAAAAAATTGTTTGTAAAACTTGATGTATAATTGACTGTAAAATTATAATAAAACTTTTATAGTAAGCAATGATTTCGAGAAACATAAAATATTTTTGAGGATGAAATATAAGGGATTTAAAATATAATGATCAATTTTTATGTTAATTAGTGTAAAAATATTAATTTTGAAATAAAATAATTATCGCAAAAAAAAAAAATCAAATTAACCCATTGTCATCAAATCTTGTTGTCTTATTGTGAGAGAAGCTCCAAGATATGTCACAGCTCCACATTGTTTCATTTAATACCTTTGCCTCTTTTTACAATGCGAAGACTTTCATTTTTGCCATTTTTTACAAGTTGCAATTTAATTTTAATTAAGGATAGTTTAGTCATCTTACACTTCTAATATTCAGATTTTGTATACAAAAATATTTTCGTACAAACATCTTTTTCCTATTTTTAAATAGAAATCATGTGGGACGACAAGGAGAAGAGGCAAACTTGGGAAATAGGAGAAAAAGAAAATGAAAAAAAAAATACTTCAACTTCCACATTTTTGTAGTTTGAAGCTCTTTACTTCATTTAGTATAAATGCCAATTAATCTGTGCATTGTAATCTATTCATCAATTCAATAACAATATATTATTATATCAAATTGATTTATAAATTATAAATATAAGATTATTTATAAACGCTAATTTTTTATATGACTTCAAAAAAATTAATATATAACAATATATTATTTATTACCGATAAATTTTACTTTAATGGTGGTTAGGTTTGGAATATATTGAATTCGAATTTTCAATAGTTCTCATTGTATTTAATATATATCTCATTTATTTAATTTATAAATGAAAATATAAATTGACTAAATAATTTTTTTTTCTAAAAATAGAATCCAACCAAAATAGGGAACTCAAAAATATTTCTTTCCATTTCAATGGTTTGTACTTGTTTAGACCGATTAACTAAAGTAATAATAAATTTCCATGCCTATAACTTATGGTTATCTTTAAGATTTTATATTCGGCTTTTTTCCTTATCCTAAATTAATATTTAGATCATTAGAAATATTTAAAACACTTTATATTTTTAGAAACTCTCCAACAGTCACTTTTTTATTGATTATTAAAAATTCTTATTGATTGTTAAAAAGAGAAAAAAAATTTAAAAATAAATAAATATATATATATATATTTAAAAATTTATTTATTCTCACCAACCAATTAAAAAATAAATATTAAAGAGTATCTAAAAATAAAAATTATTTTTAGCGACATTACATTTAAAAAGAGTATTTTAAAAAAAAAATTATTTTTAATTTTTTAAAAATTTAAAAATTAATTTCTAATAAATAAATAAATATTTTTTCAGAAACAAAATTTAAAAAATAAAATATAAAAAATTAAAAATTCCAATTAAATTAAAAAAATTTTCTTATATATCGTCATCTTATGATTAAAGAGGGTTTAAAATTTTTATTAAGTGTTTAAAAATAGATTCAGAATTTTTTTAATTTAATTGATTAATTTTTTTAATTTTTTATCAACTATTTTTTTTAAATATATTTCTCATAAAAACATTTATTCAATTTTTTTATTATTAAAAACAGTTTTTAAAAATCAAAAAAATAAAAAATAAAAAAAATTCTCCCGGACCTAAGAATTGAAAATAAAGGTCCCATATTAGCTCTGCAAAAATGGCTGCCGCCCCTGCTTCAGAAACAGAGGCTGAGAGGCCTCTTTTACTCTCTTCAATATTTCCCTCTTAAACTGTCTCCTCTCTCTCACTCATCCCCCCACCACCCTCCCCCTCCCCCCAAACTTGCACTGCAAATTTTCTTACATAGCTTGCAAATGGCCGATTCTCTTCTCCATTTCCTGATCCCTGCAACTCTACCAGTTTCTCAACCAATCTCTCTTATCATAACTAGGATCACTTCCTTTCTAGCAGAGTGTGCAATTTCGCATATGCAATCCATGGCATGGCCAAATCTTCAGAGCCGTGAAGGCTGATAATTCTTGGGATTTCTCCTTCCAGTTCAATTTTATCGATTAATGGATGGAATCTCGATCAATCTGATCAACGAACAGAGAGCTGGAATTGATCGATTAGCCATGGATATCAGAGATTGAACTGTTGAACCCATTAAAACCAAACCCACAAACACATCCCTGTTGAATTTAACCAAAGCAACTATGCAAAGAGCTGATTGTTCTCGAATTTTCATCGAGCGAGTTGGGTCACAGAGCAAAGATTCAAGAATGGAGAATCCCTTCAATTTAAGAACCAATTCTTGAAAATCCCCATCAAAACCAATTAACAATCTTTTCTCAAATTATTTCAATCCCCTCAATGTCTCATCCAAGCACCCAGACTCTGTTTTTTGACTCATCTTTACGAGTTTTCGAATGCATTCTCGATGGATACAGGCCTGAACTTGGCCCTCGATTTCGAATGCCAGTTGATAGATTATATAGTTGGTGATTTGGAGGCGGAGGAGGGTTTTAAGGCCATAGCCATTCGAGCTTTTCAGCTTCTGGGATAGGGTTTTAAGGGTTAATAGCAACTGGGAAAGATGGGAAAGATTTTGGTAGCTAGAAAAGATTGTTTCTTGCTGGGTAAGGCGAGTAGTGGATTGTGGCCAGGAGTGGCAACGGGCGGATTTCACCTCCCCATTTCCGTCCCCGAAAATCCCACTATGAATCCTTTCCAGTCCTCCACGGTGAAAAATTATTCCCGATTTTATTAAAAAAATTACTTTATTTAGTATTAATAATACATATTTTATTATTTTAGTTAATTAATTAATTAATTATATAATTTTTTTAAATAAAAAATATTTTTATTTTTAGATAAATATTATATTTTTATTTTATTATTTTAAAAAAGTATATATATATATATATATATATATAGCACACATATAAATGGTAAAAAAAAAAATAGCTTTTTTAAGGAGGGTATCGGAGCTTAGGTGCAAATGTCATATCTAACTGCGGATGATGAAACAGGTAGGTCCAAATGTCATATCTAACTGCGGATGATGAAACAGGTAGGTCCAAATGTCATATGCGGAGGATGAAAATGGAGATATTTCGAAGCTTTCTTTAGAGATTCTAAGAAGGGTAATATAAGGTGATTGTCTAATCAAATTCGACCCTCAGTGAATAGGGTACAGTGGAAAGTAAAAAATATTTTTTTATTTTCTAGTGAACGGTTTATTTTTTGGAAAATCAATCGTCCAAATCAACGAAAAATATTTTATAAATAAAAAAAAACTATTTTTTATTATAAAAATGGATAATAATTTTTTAAAATTTATTAGATAAAAAAATATTATTTTACTTTTTTAATATTATAGTTAAATATAGAATATTTTTAGAAAACATTTTCTTTCAAAAATAAATTATTTTTCAGAATCGAGTTATACACCATACAGTCAACTAACTACTCCACAGGCCAAAAACCCATTAGTGACACTAGTCTGGTTGTTAAAATTTTTCCTTATTTTATAATATAATTAATCATTGCAAAAGAAATTTAAAAGGTAAATTCACCCATCGTTAAGAAGAAAAAAAATAACACTCAAAATTCAAAACTAAATTTTTTGGTCAAAATAGAAGAAATTGAGTTGAAAACTCTTTACTGCTCGGGTAGAACTCCCTGGCGGGAGGGGAATGACTGATGTCCAAGTATAAAACGGGGAAACGACATCTTGGTTCTCATTTCAGAATTATGAAACGACATAATTTTCTTGAGATGGAGAAAAACGACATTCATTTGACTTGCCTGATACAGCTCTGGGAAACAGTGCATGTGAAAGAAACTGACTCTGGGGGCTCACTTACCTATCTCCGACGGAGACAATTTAACGAACAGTTAGCGGCTATCTTCCGCTATGCAAAAAGCCGCAATTTTTAACCGTCAACGATCTCTCTTAATGTCCATTCTTTCTAATCTTTTCAGTTTTCTTCTCTCTAGAATTGATCCTGTAATCATTAATCAGTAACCCAATGCCGTTGTTTCAGTTCATAGGAATTATACTAGTTGTGATCTTGAGTATCCCAGAATATGGGATTGCAGGAATTTCCAGTTCTGTCATTCTTTCTGAATGGCCATCTACTGATATCCCGCTTGACAATGAAGAATTTGCAGTCCCCAAAGGTCATAATGGCCCTCAGCAGGTGAGTTTCCCTTTACCCGGCTTTTGGGTAATCAGCTCAGGGGTTAAAGGCTTGACCTTTAATATAATGGTTTGTTGTTGTCGCTTTTGTTGATTTTAGGTGCATATTATTCAAGGTGATTATGATGGGATGGCTGTGATAAATTTCGTGGGTAACTTCAGATGAATTGGGTTCTAGCATTGTGGAATATGGTACATCTGAGAAGAAGTACGAGTTTATTGCTAAGAGCACTGTGACGAACTACACCTATTACGAGTATAAGTCTGGCTATATTCATCATTGTCTTGTTGATGGTCTTGAGGTAGTTGTTAATTGCTTTTTGGTTTTTAATTCTTGTTTTGCTTTGAATTTTCAGCATAATTATGGAGTTTAACTTGTTTCTTTTGTGCTTTTTAGTATGGCACCAAGTATTATTACAAGATAAAGGAGGGTGATTCTTCTCGTGAATTTTGGTTTCGAACACCCACAAAGATTGATCCTGATGCTCCCTGTACTTTTGGAATAATCGGAGAACATTCTCCTCTCTTTATCATTATTTGAATAATATAACTTGAATCTTGATTGTTTCTTTGCTTTAAAAGATAATAATTCTTCAGATTCTGTTCTTTGATACCTTGGTAATGGAGTTAGAAGAGCTTCTTTGTTAGTTGTAAACCATGCTTATCTTTGATCACTATATTCTTATGTCTGCATATTTTAGGTGATTTGGGTCAAACGTATAATTCTTTTTCCACTCTCAAGCATTATACGCAGAGTGGAGGACAGACTGTCTTATTTGTCGGTGATCTCTCTTATGCTGATAGATATCAATATAATGATATCGGTATTAGGTGGGACTCATGGGGGCGTTTAATTGAGCCTAGTGCTGCATATCAACCATAGATTTGGTCAGCAGGTTATCATGAGATACATGCCGGAAATTGGTACCTTGAATTTTATCTTCATTGTGTTCTGTTCTGCCCTTACTGTGTATTTTTTCTTCTCAATTTAAATCAATCATTACTTCTGTTTGCATGTAATTCTCTGTATTTTTTATATAAATAAATCCGTACTTTAAGTCATTACTTGAGATACAAAATGCGCATTTCCATTTTCCCAGGGTGAGGTTCTTCCATTCAAATCATATCTGCATAGATTTACTACTCCCTATATTGCCTCAAAAAGCAGTAACCCCATTTGGTATGCTTTACGGCGAGCATCTGCTCACATCTTGACCTCTCCAGCTATTCTCCATATGGTAATATTTTCTTTACCAGTCTTTATTGCAACTTCCTTTTACTCTTAAACTTAAAGATATTCATCGACATAAAGTTTGCAGGTTGCTTATATGGGTAGATATGCTAGTCACTGTCATTAACATTTTCAGAGTTCCTATTCAAATTCATCTTTCTTTAAGATTATTTATTATAATTGTCTTTTTTGGTGGATTTTATGAATCTGCAAAAATGTTTAAACTCAGTGAAATATACTCCCGAGTGGAGTTGTCTTAAAGAAAAGCTGAAAAGAGTGGGTAGGGAGCAGACACCTTGGCTTATTGTTCTTATGTTATGCATGCCCATCTACAGTAGTAACAACTTAGCCCACTACATGGAAGGTGAAAGCATGCGTGCTCTGTTTGAGAGATGGTTTGTCCTCTTCTCATTTTCATTCTCTTTTTTGAGCAAAAAATAAATAAATAAATTATTATGTATCAAAGTAAATGGCATAAGTATACCTTTTGAAATCCCAAAATACCACACTTCAGCTTAAAATATCAATGAGAACACTTGCATATGTTCTGAAGTACATATCAATAGGTTGCCAATGAACCTTTTCTGACATAATTAATAACCTTTGGCTGATATTCTATTTTGTGCCTCAAGTGGGCATTGAAATAATTAATGAAGCACTTAATCTCAGATGGCTTTGAAAATTTTGTCTATTTTTATCATCATACTTGCATCTTTCACTACAATCTTTCAGCATTACCTGTTCTTTATGGTCTATATGTGGCTTTATTCTGCTTCAGCAGAATGAATTTATTTCTGTTAGTCTTTGTTCTATCTCATAAAAGGTGATGTTAATATACAGTACCAAATATCAAATATAAAATACGATGCGTCAAATGGTGATCGATATCCTATACGTGAAAAATCAGCATCAGTTTACGTAACTGTTGGAGATGAAGGAAATCAGGAAGGTCTTGCTGAAATGTGAGGCAAGTCTTAAATTTTGAACTTTCTAGATTCAAGAAATCTCATTCTCTGAGATAGAATCCCAGTAAATTCTTTGGGCTGTTCAAATGTCTGCTGAAAGCTTGTTCATATGCTGTGGTGTTTTCTATTCATGATTAGGTTTTGGATCAACAACCAGATTATTCTGCCTTCCGTGATGCCAGTTATGGTCATTCTGCCTTGGAGATTAGGAACAGAACTCATGCATTCTATCGCTACAACCGAAATGATGGCAAAAAAGTAGCAATACTGGTCAGTATCATCCTTAGTCAATTGATGTGCAGACAATACCTGCTAAACCGCGTCCATCATGGACGAATCATATGCGAAGTAGCTATCACTTTAATATCATGGCATTGGATTGGTCCATGAAGACCTAGTTTAGGCAAGAAAAATCCTTGATGTGCCCATCAAGATTTCTAAATTGTTTAGGCAAGCAACAGAACTCATGCACAGGAACTGTCCAAATAATTTACTGCATTAACAAAACATGAGCAACAAAGTGCTGTGTTGTTTATATACTTAACCGTGAGTTGGTAAAGCAAATGCAAACTAATGCATTGAAAATATGGTAGTCATTAACAACACTTTTTGATTCGAGAACTTAAATGTTTAACCACTCAAAAGGGCAAATTAGAAAATTGAAACACCACTTTGCATTTTTAAAAAATTTTTAACTTCAGAATTCTGATAGGATTTAGTGCATTAGTGCTGGTATGATTGCACCCCACCACATTGCATTTGAGTTGGCATGATTCACTTATCAGTTTATTTCCTGATTTTGAGTGCTATGAGTGGATTGTCATGCAGGGCGAGCAATCTGCACAGAAGGAGACATCTTAAGGATGGAGGACATCAGTTGCCAAGAAAGATCTGATAGAAAACTGATTTATGCTATTGGCATTCTTGAACATAACAGGGACTATCAAAGATACTGCAACTCTGACATTCACCAATCGAGTTACAGATCAGGCATTGGGGAGTTATTTCAAATTGTAAAGTTCGGGTGGAAGATCATTTCCATTTACCATTCTGAACCAAACTATCACATTTTTAACATTGCATAGGAAAGGGATTTATTAATTTCTTACCTCGTATAAAATTTGTTAATATGTTTTCTCTGAGGAGACTATTGAATTGATTTCATTTTTCTTTAAATATTTACTAGAATTCTCAGAGGCTTAGCAGTATCATATTGTTTGTGTTTCTTGAAAAACCAACACACCTAGTCTGCTTGATCTTTTTGAAAACATCAGAACGCGAGAAAAACCAAACAAGCTTGCGTCAAATTCAAGCATATTATCCAATTACCGCAAGATTAGAATACTCTGTGCCTAAACACTAACTTTTGATTTATATACTGTCATGTGAAAATTTGATATAAAACTGACTATAGAAACTATTCTCTTGTCATGACAATAAGTGATTAGCTCAATCTCAAAGACGGCAATGCCTTCTTATTTTAAGTTGGCCTTATTCTATACTCAAACCATATCCTACCAACTGAGCCAAAGGAGAGAATTTCCAGAAAAAATATCTCAAGTTAGACGCTTGAAAAGAAAATAAAGATTATAAAAAGAAAAGGGAGGAAAATCATAAGATGATTTTCAAGTGTGGAATTACTGTGCAGGAACTTGTATGCTACTCTTTTTCTTAATCTTTCCAATCTTTTCTATTTTACCACTGCAGAACGTAATAAGATAGCAAGACATCAACGAATTTGAAGGTTTCAAGAATTTCCTCCTATTTTGCTTCTAGGAGCTAAAAAGGATAAAATAAAACCTATCTTTCATATCAGATATTGTAGAAGTTGACAGTAGAAAAAAAAAACCAGAGCTCGAGCTGGGTAACTTCATCTTCCATTCTTTCATTTCTATCTTGCTACTGACAGAGCTGGAGCTTGTTTTCTGATCTCTGTCCATTGACTTCATTAGAGAATCGTATGAAAAAGGTAAAAACCATCCCTATATATACAGTCTGATGAGTCAAGGATCGCGAAATTTTATCTGTGGTGTCCACTTGAGATGCAAAAAAATCTTTCCTGATTTAGTGCCATCTAGTGGAAAACTGTCTTGAAATTCCCCTTCCAGTAGAACCCTGGTGAGAGTCATGATGCATCTCCCTATTTTATCCTGAAAATTATTTCAAATCAACTTCATAACAGCAACCTGAAATGCAAAGGACTGATTTTTGAAGAGAAAATCATATAATAATGCATACAACGTTCTGACATAATCGCTATGGAAAAGTGCATTTTTTGGCATCCAAATTTGTAGAAATTGTTCAACTAAGTCCTTCGACTGAATTTTTGTACAATTGAGCCATGAATCTCTAATTCTTGATGGGAAAAACAGTATGAAATGAATTTTTTTTTAAAAAAAAAAACACCTTTTAAGCCTCTGAATTGTATAATTTTTTTCTATTGAGTCCCTAAACTTTTAATTTTTATTCAATTGAGCCCATGAAGGTATGATTTTTTCATACTTCACATGCATGCAATATATGCTAACCTTTTCTGTTAAAAAAGGGCTCAATAGAGGAAAAATTAGAGGTTCAGATGATGAATTAAATATAAGTTCAGTTGAAGGGCTCAACTCAGATGCCAAAGATGCATCTTTCCAATCATTTTTTTTTTTTTGGCAATATACAGCAATATTATTATATTAGGCAGTCAGTATTAACACCATTGAGAACAGGAAAAACAGATCAAGTCCATACATTCATCATAGACGAATAAATCATACTGTCGTGTAGAAAAACGGACTTTTATTTTGCAAACATGACATTGATTATAAATATTATTTTTCTTTTATGATATTCTATTATTGGCTCGATCCATGAGTGAAAGCATATCAAGGTAAGAAAAACCAAACAAACATTACCTTTCCAAAAGTGTCATGATCCCAAACTTCCAAAATTAGCATATCATGTAATGCATCCTCCACAACAAAGTCAAATGTCTGATTCCAAACAGGATTAAGGTTCTCATTCACAACCTGATAAAAGCAGCAAAGTGCAGGAATGAAGTGAATAAAGACGAAGCAACAGAACTGAGGACAATACTTGCCCAGATCCAGTCTATGATAGACTAAACCAATGATATAATGGCACACAAGATTATGAAAATAACTTTACTTATGTGGCATCTGTCATTGGTTTTGGTCAATCATGGATCGAGTTCAAGGAAAAAATTTATCAGTGTTGATCACCATAATTAGGAATTTAGATCATACCCTGGTCTTGACTTTTGTTTCAGATTTTTTCATATGAAGGACAACGTAGGGGTCAGCCTTTCCCATCAAGTCTACTGCTGGCAAATTTTCTGAAGCGATCACACCAACTGATAATACTCCTCTTATAATAATATTTTTTTTTCTTGAGCTTGATTGTTTAGGAACAGCATTATCTGCTTCCTCAGCTCCACTTTTTATAGTTCTCTCCAAGGTAGTGAGTTGAAAATCAGGATTAAAAGGATTCTTAATGCTGCTGTCTGTGCCAAATGGACAGTACAAGAGCTCCAAATGCACCTGATGCAAAAAGGAAAACAAAAAAACTAGGTAACAACGCATGTTAAGAGGAAATTTTGTACCCAGACCAAGTCTATGAATTCATTTATAGATCAAACTAATGATAAATTTTCGTGTAGATTGTAAACACTACTTGTCTTAAAGGACCAAGTAGCATATATGGCAGTGTATGATTAGATTGGTTCGGTCTAGGTAAGAAAAATTCTCTTACATGATAATTTATCATTATTTTGATCCATATATATATATATATTGATAAATCAGGTTTAGATAAGTACTTTCAGTGTTAAGAAAAGATGATATTTAATGATGATTAATTAAGAAAAGACTCTTACTTGGCCCCGGTATTTAGTATCTCTCTGGACCTCTAAATCTTTGACTAGCTTCAACCATATATCCTTCACTTTTCCAGGTTCAAGATCCTTTAGTGCTACTTGGGCACAACCAATGAGTTCAGCAGCCTGAAGTCCTTCATCGTCATAAACTCTAATTGTCAAGTGTTGAGTTGTTGGATCTTCAACTATGAACTCAAAATGCTCATTCCATATAGGATTCAATTGGTTGTTCTGAAGAAATATAACTGATTTATCAGAAAAATGTTAAATCATACGGAGAACAAAGATAGCAAGTTTTCTGATGAGGAGTCAGTTTGCCCCTTGAACTTTTCAATTTGGCTAAATTATCCAATTTCATATGAAAAAGAGTGTTTTAGAATGAAATGGAATAAATTTAGTCAAAAGAAAAAGTGATTTGGTTGTCAAATTATAGTTTAGAGGGCAAATTGACATTTCATCCCAAGTTTTTCTTACAATTGTTTTGCTGGTTTTGGTTCTTTCACGTGTTGGACGTACAAACAAGACTGCAAAAGGATCAGATTTCCCAATAAGATCTTTATTGGTTAATTCTTTGCCTTGTACCAGCTTCACCTCTAATGTTCCCACAGGCTTCACGTCCAGATCACTAAGAAAACAATATAATGCCTATGAGAAACAAAGAGGAAAATAGGCTTTGATACTGTATTAACTATTAATTACAAACCAGGTACTGAAATTAGAGGGACTAATAGGTTATAAAGAGAATTTCAACCTCAGAAACTGGAGACGTGAAATTTATAACAGAGAAGCAATTGAAAGACATTACATATACTGATATATTGAAAAAAAGAAAAGCAAAAGTTCATTTAATTTTGGGATTGAAAGATGATCATGTTCAAATTAGAATACCTATAATCTCCAGGTATTATAGGTACAATATTCCGAACTGGCCATGTTATAGAATCTTCAATAGCATCTCGTATTGTATCCTGAACAAAACAACAAGATAATATTAATAGGGGATCTTCTCTTATAATCAGATATCTTATATTTTTCAACAATAATTCTAGCTTTTTAATTTCTTCAGATTAAGCAAATTCTGTGACTTAAGCGCCATCTGCTCTGGAAGTGCTGCTTGGACTCGTCCAACTTATAGCTCGGAATTCATCATGTATGGAAATTTTACAATTGTTAACGTCAACCACAGGTAGTTTAATTAGTGTTAATAAATTATCAAAAATGTGGAAGTAATTACTTTCAAGTGCTAGAATTTGAACACATAAGAGGATAAAAATGGAAAGAGAAAAAAAATAGTGTGTAAAAAATTTTGTCTACCTTCATGACTCAAGAATCAGAAAGAGACAAAAATGAATCTTCATCAAATATGCAGAGTTAAGATACAGTAAAAGAATAAGGAACCAAAGTTTTTGTTGTCGAACCTCAATAGCATCAGAAATTCCTGGGATTGCTGATATATCACCGCCAATAACTTTAAGCTTAAAATCCAGCTTTTTCTGCAGGAGGAAGCATTTTTTTTTTAAAAAAAAAAAATTGCAATTATGCAATAGATTGTGTACTTGTTAGAGTATAATTGGATTGTTCTGTGAAGACAGGGCGGGTCTATGCAAAAAAAAAAAAAAAAAAAAAACGATCAATATGCTCATAGTTCTTTGCAGATTTACACACTCACCTTATGTCTCAAAGAATAAGAAACAGCTCCAAAACCAGGAAACTCTTCAACTAGTGGTTTGAAGATTAACCTGAAAACCCCAGTGAATCCAATATTTTTTACCTAGGAGTTGAAACAAGGGAAGAAAATGTAGATGAACATATCAGTCTGTATTTGGAAAGTATCATTCTATCTTGAGACACATGCCATTTTTTCCCTAGGATAATAAAAAGGAAATATGAGGAATTACTGTAAGAAAGACCAAGTCCATAATATGATGCTGCCTAAGAAAACTGATTTTTGCTATGCAAATACGAAACTAATTACAAAAACTATTTTTTTTATGACAATCTAGTATTAGCTCAGTCCATTATTGAAAGCATGAATAAGGTCTAGGAAAGTAAAATCCTTACCTGTATGGGTAGTGTTACACCAACTCGGGTTTTGATATCAAGTACAATATTTGGGTTTCCATCCCATTGCATCTCCAACTCCATAGTGACACCCCCAGCATCACTTTCATCAGCAAGAATGGTAATTCCTGGTGAAATTTTTAAAATTTTGCTCCAAATTATGTCCAATAAATAAACTTGATTCTCCTCACATAATTTATCCCCTAGTGTGCCATTATGTTTTAAATTCTATGCATGTTTTGGATCCCATGATTACTAAATTTATTAAGTAATTAACAAAAATAAAATCAAATTACCTGTAAACTGTGGAGCAACAGTACCAAGGGTCAACTTTGAAAACTTGAGGGATGATAATACTGCTGGTCTATATTGTTCAAGAATTGGCTCAACATTGTTTCTTATCAACTCTGATGCTGCCTATATATGCCATTGCCATTGCATCAAACCCCCAAAAAAGTCAAATTAGTATGCAATTTTCAATAAAATCATTTTAATTTTGCACCATAAGATTGCAAGAGCAATTTATGGTGATAAGGATTTTGTAAAAAATGAAAAAAAAAATGATTGTGGGATGAAAAGGGGTGAAATAGTACATTCAATTTTGCATACTAATGGGCCAAGATTTGATTTTGGAACAAATTAATCATAGTCTAATGGCCAAATTGATACTTCATTCATATTAGTAAAGCCAAAACCAACCTAAAAATTCAGTGTTAATCTAAGTGGGAGATATGAGATTTATAATCAAGAATGGAAGAAAATTACCTCGTCAACATAAGGCCAAATCTTGTCAAGCTGGAGGTTAAGCCAAGTTAACTGCAATATTACAAAACAAAAGCTAATGTTAGATCCTGAACTGGATCCACGATGGTAATGTTAACCATTGATTTAGTGAGAAGGGATTCAATTCAAAGTTTCAAACTCAACTTTTGGCTATGCGAGAAAACAACCCAGGATGGATAGACCTTGGGTGGCAGAATTTTTCTTGAATCTTGCACTGTCATCCTCGCAAATGCAGCCACTGTCTTGGCCTAATAAAATCCATGAAAAATTGTCCCTTCAATGGAGAAATGTTGCAGAAACAGAGCGCATATAAATAGACTGAAACTGTACCAATCGGGAGCGACGCATGGATCGGATATTCTGGTACCAAGCGTATGGTACGATCAACCCAATTCCGACGAACATTCCGATGATCATCCAAGCAAAGAAATACATTTTTTGATACTGAAGACAAGTCTCTGTGTTTCCTTTTTGTGTTTGTGGGTTTTCAGGATTGAAGGAGAAGAGAGTTTCTTATTGCTGTTAGAGGCATTTGGGCTAACAATGGAAAGAAAGATTGGAATAATTGGATCAATAACAAGAACAAGTTTAGTAATGTTTAAGAAGCAAGAAGGGATATTAGGAGGTTCTTGAGTGTTGATTAATTAATGATTGTTGTGATTAATTAGCAGATAGCTCATCATAATCTATATTTTCTTTTGTTTGAAGTTTTCACATTGAAAAAGAAAGAAGAAGAATATGAGATTTGCTGTTGTCTTCTTTATCTCTCTCTTTTGATTTTTACACGACGCTTCTTCTCATTTTGCAACTTGGCCCCCAGCTTCATTTTGTTTTTGCTCTATTCTTTGTTAAAGATAACAAAATTTACTCTTCGACCCTCACATCACCTCTAGCTTTTTAAGTATATATGGTTAGAGTTGTTTCTGAACAAATTTTCATCCACCAATATCATTTTATTTTTTGTTATATAAAATAATTATTACTTTGTACATATAATAAAATAAAATTGAATTGATCCATAATTATATTCAAAATAATTGTATGCTTGTTTAACATGATATAAATGAATTTTATATTCATTTTATTTTTAATAAACTGAATTTTTTCATTAACCATTCCTTAGTTGTAAGAATAACTCTCAATATTGAGATATGATTACTAAGCCCTAAAACGAATAAAAAAATATAAAATATAACAAATTAATTGATAAAGAATTCTTAATTTCTTATATAAATTAAGTTCATATATTTATTTATAAACAAAGCAATAATATAATATTGTCTTACGAAATTAATTTTATGTTATGAATACAAAACTAATTATACAAAATGTCAAAATACATTTTTTTTTAACCGAGAGTTTGTTTCATCAACAACAAAATCCAATATATTTTTTTGGGTTTCTTTGATATGGACAGCTCTTCAAATACAATTCAATAAAATTTTTGTTATTTTAAACGCTTCAACTTAAAAAATGAATGGATATAATTAAAAACTTTAGGTATTCTTTTGACCTTAACTTCAGGTGTTTTTTAATCTTCAACTTTGAAAAAGAATGAATGATACGTTGAATATTTCTTTGAGCTATATCTATACTACAACTACAAAAAAAAATTTTATCTTAGACTATATCAATATTTTTATCATAAATCAAGTTAACAATATACTGATTATGATATATATATTATTGACTCAATTTATGATATAAAGTATAGAACATCAATTTTAATCAAATAACAATTTTTTTGGGGTGTTTTGAACCTTCAATCTTGGTAAGAGAAAAAAAGAAAAAAAAGGTTGTGATTTGTGAATGAATTAGAAACAATAACATATAGCCTTAAAAGGGAATTCTTGAAACATTAGGGGTAATAAGGTGAAACAAAAAGTTGTTGAAGCACCAAAGAGGAAGAATCAAAATTGTTGTTTGTTTGCTTTTGGACCTTCTTTCTGGAAGGCAACTGTAATACCTGTCAGGTTGTCAAAGTACGCAGAGAAAGTGACTGCTTATTGTACGCCTTCTACGCGGCCGTAGAACATCCAGCTTCGTTGGAAAGAGCATACACGTGGAGTCATTTTTTTTTTAAAGATTTTTACACAATAATTAAAAATATATATTTAAGATATAGATAAAAATTATATTCTCTCTAAATAATTAATCTCTATCAATAATTAAAATTAGTAGTTTTATATGGAAAAGAGAACTTTAAATAAAAATAGAATAAATAAAAAATAATTAATAAGAATAAAAACTATAATCCAAAACACATTATGAATAGTGGAAGTGCTTACTTGTGTGATCCCACAACAAATATAGCCATCAATAATATTATTTATAGACTGCCCATGTAAACAATTTTTGCAATTAAGTACATTTTTATAAAGAAAAAAATAATCACTCCCTTTTAATTGTGTTTCCTAGAAAAATTAATTTCTCTCTTTAAATGTTTTTTTAAAAAAAAGTTAATAAAAATTAATTATTTTATTTTAATTTTATCTTTATTTTGTTATTTTCATTGTATTTATATAGTTTTTCACTTTTCTCTATTTCATCAATATAAAAAATAACTTAGTCAATTACAGTACTTCTTTATATATATATACTTGCTTATCATGTATTTAATCCTCATGCATATAATATTGTATTATTAATTGGGATATCGAATGTATTAACAGTTTAACACTATCAAACCAATAAATTTCGAAAAGTCGGAGCATAATCTTAGGCATCCATCACGCTACTTTAGTGTACTTGTCTCTTCAGCGTTCACTGCTTTTTGATATGCAAATTTTTAGATTAAGTACTCTCCCATGTGGCTTTCTCCAAAATATTTCCCTTTTTTCTTGCTACTTCTAGGCACTGATGATGCCAAACCTTGGCTTTTGCTCAGGGAGAGTGGTCGCTTTGGACCTACTCGCTACTTGGTCGAAGAGGTCATCACCGGCTTCGACGAGACTGATATCCACCGTTCATGGATTCGGGTACGATTATTCACTTCTAATTATATTTCATTAATTTTAACTGAATTTTCGATTTTTGAAAGAGAAGTTGAGTTGCTGTGGATTTTGATGATCTTTTATTAGGCTGCCGCTATGAGGAGCATGATGGAGAGATCTATAGCGGAAATCTGACAGATCTCTCCCCCAGGATCCTATACATGCTGTTTAGAACACAAAACTCATGAGTTTAATTGAGTAAGAGGAAGATGTGTACCTGATTTGGCCGAATCCATCGTTTTAGAAACGATCCGAGAAGTTTTTGCACCAAGATCTTCTCTCGTTTTCTAACCCCAGAATGATGGAATTCTTATCTTATGTTTTCCTTATCCTCTATCCACCTTTATATAGAGGAGCTTAATCATTAGGGTCAGCAACAAGAGAGACTTAGCTCACCGGTATATAATAATTATGGGTTATCCATCATACCCATATTATTATCTGAGCCCACATTAATTCTCCTACACTTAATTAATAAATGAAGTCATGCCTAAATAAAGAATTGATCAAATTCTTAAGGCCCTTTATTTGTAATTTATTCTGACATCTCAATTAAAAGCCCATAAATATAAGATATTAAAATAAAATATCTTACAGAGCACGCAAGAGAGGAATACTCGATTGGAAAACATGTGTTGGAGGATTTGAAATTTGGCTCGCAAGAAGAGACAGGTTTTAACCTTGTCCCCGCTTCAATTGTCTGCTGTTAAGTGTAAGCTGCTTGTCTATGTGTTCTTTTACCATTCTCACCATTTTTTGATGTCATACTTTAATGTTGTTATTATAATTGTTTATTAATTTTGAGAAATTGACTCTTGTGGAATATGTACATTTAATAAAGAGAATGCTAACATATTTTTACTAACAAACTGGATTTTCTGTTGTGATTGTGAGAGTCCAGTGTTGGTTCTGTAGATACTTGCAGATTAGAAGGGAAAAAAGTAAGACTCAAATGGGGAAAATAGCTAAAAGAAATCATATTGGCTTGATTTTTGGATTTTTCTAATTCAATGCAAGAAATTTTTTTTTTCCTTGAAATTTTCTTCCCTTTTTTTTTTTTTGCTCAGCTTGAAGGAGAGGAAGTTCAGCGTAAAGCTAAACTTCACCTTGAATATGAAAGAGGTCGCAAAGAGGCAACTGCTGATATATCAGAATGATGGAATTCTTATCTTATGTTTTTCTTATCCTCTATCCACCTTTATATAGAGGAGCTTAATCATTAGGGTCAGCAACAAGAGAGACTTAGCTCACCGGTATATAATAATTATGGGTTATCCATCATACCCATATTATTATCTGAGCCCACATTAATTCTCCTACACTTAATTAATAAATGAAGTCATGCCTAAATAAAGAATTGATCAAATTCTTAAGGCCCTTTATTTGTAATTTATCCTGACATCTCAATTAAAAGCCCATAAATATAAGATATTAAAATAAAATATCTTACATTCTCCCACTTGGGCGTATTAATTGAGAACAATATTACAAAAGACTTCACATTCCCGCTCGATTCAATAAGATTATCAACATAGGATCATGGCGGAAACCACATAATCAAGAACATGACACCTTCCATAATCACACATGCCAATAACCCTATCAATCATAATGAGCATCAGTGTGGTAATGTGGTAAGAATTATTCAACACTAACTTTATGATCAAAACTTTATGTGTTGATTTTCTTATCATCCATATTTCTTATCTTTATGTAACACAGTTACTCCATAAGAAATCCTTTATTACTTCAAATTGAAGTCTGTATGTCTTAAACTTTATATCTCGAGATACTTTATGTGTCACAAGACATACACCAAGGCTATAAACAGCAATGCCCCAAGCCTTCGCTTAAGATGACACTAATCTTAAAACTTTCAAACATTTAATCTGATATATCACATAATATTTTCCAATGAAAATATAACAATGTATTGATAACCATCAGAATTACAATAATGTACATTTATACCAATGTATAAAGTACGAACAAACATTACATAAAGTAATATAAAATCCTCCCACTAATCCAAGGGATCAAAACCAGACTTTAGACCCATGCTGATGACATGTCTCACATAAATATTGGGTCGAAGTCCCTTGGTAAGAGGATTTGTTATCATATCTTCTGTACTGATATGATCCACCTCAACGTCACCTTTCTTTATCAGCTCTTTCAATGTCAAATATTTGACTTCCATATGCTTAGACCCTGTGATATTCTTGTTGTTTTTAGCAAACAACACAGCTGGAAGATTATCACAATACAACTTTATGGGTCTGTCAATGGAATCAACAATTGACATTCCTGCAATGAGATTTCGTAGCCATACAGCCTGTGTGGCTGCACCATAACATGCTACAAACTCAGCCTGCATCGTGGAAGAAGAGATTAAGAACTGTTTAACACTTTTCCAAGATACAGCCCCACCAGCCAGCATAAAAACATAACCTGATGTGGATTTTCTATCATCTGAGCAACCAGCAAAATCTGAATCTGTATAGCCAGTTAACTCCAGATGCTCAACCTTTCTGTATGTTAAGATATAATCACTAGTCCCCTTAAGGTATCTCAAAACTCTTTTAGCCGTAGTCCAATGGTTCATTCCATGATTAGATTGATATCTACCCAGAATACCAACTGCAAATGCAATGTCCGGCCTAGTGCAGACTTGAGCATACATCAAGCTTCCTACTACACTAGCATATGACACTGCTTTCATTGATTCTCTCTCAACCTCATTCTTAGGACACTGTGCCAAGCTTAATTTATCACCTTTAGCAATTGGCACATCCCAAGATTTACATTCATGCATATTGAATTTCTTCAATATCCTCTCTATGTATGCTTTCTGAGAGAGACCTAAAAGGTTTTGAGATCTATCCCTTAAGATTTCAATTCTCAGGACAAAAGATGCTTCTCCAAGATCTTTCATATCAAAATATTTAGATAATAACTGCTTAACCTCATGTAGTGTACCTAAATCATTACATGCAAGCAAAATATCATCTACATATAATATCAGAAAGATATATTTGCTCCCACTGATCTTGAGATATATGCATCTATCAACTTTGCTTTCAACAAAGCCTAAAGAAGTGATTACATCATCAAACTTTAAGTACCACTGTCGTGAGACTTGTTTCAAACCATAAATAGACTTTTTAAGTCTACAGACAAGATGGTCTTTACCATCTTCATGAAAACCCTTAGGTTGTTCCATATAGACCTGCTCGTTTAATTCTCCATTCAGGAATGCGGTTTTAACATCCATCTGATGTAGCTCTAAATCAAAATGAGCTACTAGTGCCATGATTACTCTAAATGTATCCTTAGAGGATACAGGAGAAAATGTTTCACTGTAATCAATTTCTCCTCTCTGAGTAAATCCTTTGGCAACTAATATGGCTTTAAACCTCTCAATATTCCCTTTGGAGTCTTTCTTGGTCTTATAGACCCATTTACAGCCAATAGGTCTACAACCTTCAGGTAATTCAACAAGCTCCCACACGCCATTACAATCCATAGATTGCATTTCATCTCTCATTGCTTTCCACCACAGATCTAATTGGGTACTAGAAACAGCTTCCTTAAATGATATAGGATCAGAAACATGACCAATGTCATAATCACTCTCTCCTAAATAGACCACATAATCAGATGAAATAGCAGATTTCCTTTCCCTAGTAGACCTCCTGAGAGGAATCTGTGCAACTGCACCCTGTGATGATGAAGCCTCATTAAACTGTATAGGCTCATCCCTTAATACTGGATTAATTACAGGTGTAGGATCCAACATTGCAGGTTGCTTGGGAACAGGTATATGTATAACCTTAGTCTGTTGTTCCTTACTAGTGATCTCAGAGTGTTCATACTGATCAGCTATATCAAATTCTAAAAATTTAGCTGTATGTGATTCTACAATTCTAGAACCCCTTTCTCTACAATAAAATTTGTAGCCTTTAGAATGATCTGGGTATCCTATAAAATAGCAACGAGTAGATCTAGATTGTAATTTACCTTCAGTAGGATTATAAAGGCGTACTTCTGAAGGACAACCCCAAACACGGAGGTGACTCAAGCTAGGTTTTCTATTAGTCCACAGTTCAAACGGCGTTTTAGCCACAGACTTACTGGGTACTCTATTGAGGATATATAATGCCGTTTTAATAGCCTCACCCTATAAAAATCTGGGAGATTAGATCTTGACATCATGCTTCTAACCATTTCATTTAAGGTGCGATTCCGCCTTTCAGCCACACCATTCTGTTCAGGACTTCCTGGCATAGTAAACTGAGCTACTATTCCACAATCCTCCAAGTATTTGGCAAAAGGACCTTTTAATTGTCCTGCTATACCGTATTTTCCATAATACTCACCACCCCGATCAGACCTAACAATTTTGATAACTTTTTCCTGCTGTTTCTCGACTTCAGTCTTAAAAATCTTGAATTTCTCAAGAGATTCAGACTTTTCCTTAATCAAGTACAGGTAGCCATATCGGGAAAAATCATCAATAAATGTTATAAAATATTTATTATTGCATATTGTGGGTGAATAAGGTCCGCATATATCTGTATGGATTATCTCTAAGAGATCTGAACTCCTGATAGATCCCTTTTTCTTAATTTTGGTTAGCTTACCCCTACAACAGTCAACACATGTTTCTAAGTCACTGAAATTAAGGGCAGGCAAAATATTGTCTTTAATTAGCCTATCTACCCTTTCCCTAGAAATGTGGCCAAGTCTTTTATGCCACAACATGGATGACTTTTCCTTTATTAAGGGTCTTTTGGCAACAATATGTTCAACATTACATGATGTAGAATATATTTCATTTGAACTTAAAGAAACTTGATACAAACCATATGACAAAATACACCGGCCAACTGCCTTTGAATTAAGAGTTATATTAACAACTCCATCTTTAAATACAAAAGCATAGCCAATTTTGTCTAATTCAGATACAGATACCAAGTTTCGCCTAAAAGTTGGTATGAACAATACATTAGATAAAAATAGTTCATAACCACTATCTAAGTTCAAACAAACATTTCCAACTAGTTGAACATCAACTGTAGTATTATTGCCAACTGTGAGCATTAACTCTTCTTTATTTGGCTTCCTCATGTTTGTGAATCCCTGTAATGTGAAGGCAACATGTTTAGTCGCTCCACTATCAAGCCACCAGGAACTGGATGTGGCATCAGCCAAATTAGATTCACAAATAATAAAACCAAAAAAGTTACCTGTAGGCTCACGCTTTTCTAACCAAGCTTTATATTTAAGACAATCCGTCTTTTTATGACCTTTCTTTTTGCAAAAGAAACATTTAAATTTCTTTTTCTCTATGCCTTTAAAATCACCCACAGCACTAGATCGGGAAGACTCATATCCCTGAACAGAAGAAGAAGCATTAGTCTTAGCTTTCTTACCTTTCAGTTTACCTTTATGCTGAGGTCCGGATACAAGAAGCGCAACACTGGATTGTCTCGCCTTTAGCTTCTCTTCATCAGCTACGCAAACAGCAATGAAAGCATTGACAGTCCAAGGATCCTCCCTTGAGTTGTAAGCCGTAATAAGCATCTCAAACTCAGAAGGCAGAGTATTGAGAGCTTGATGCACAATACAAGCATCAGGGAGAATAATGTCAAAACCCTTTAACTCATTCTGTATGTGGACCATCTTTAAAATGTACTCCCTAACACCTCCAAGTCCGTTATACTTCATGGAGTATAACTGTTTCAGAAGGGTACCAATCTCAGCATTGATTGACACTTTATAACGCTGAGACAAAGCTGTAAGAAACTCTTTTGCTATATGAGTTTCAGGAAGACCACTCAACAGATGCTCTGGAATTGACCTTTTAAGGGTCAAATAGCACATGCGGTTCATCTTATACCAGGTTGAGTATAACTCTTTTTCCACATCAGTACTCTCAGGAGTTAAGTCAGCTGGTTTAGGAGTAGTCATGGCAAGATCAATATCTGCCAACTCCATAGCCATTTCAACATCTCTTTTCCACTCCTTAAAATTAGAAGCTGATAATGTCTGAACTGTAACATTACAGTTATTGATTGAGAAGGTGACTGAAAAATCAACAATGTAATATTTTAGTTCAAGACAATAATAATACTCAAAGTCATAAAAGAGTATTAATCCGAAGAATTTCAGCACATCATTATATAATCACCTTTGGGCAGAAAATATAACATGCAATAGATAATTCTTCAATATAAGAACGATCTAGAAATTTACACAGTCTTTGTAAATTTAAACACCTTTGGGCAGAATAAATCACTCAGACCAGTTCATTCCCAATCAAATGTCTTATATTATCATCTCAAAATTTGAATTTATAATAAACACCTTTGGGCTGAATAATTATAAACCAAATTTGAGACATCCCTAAACCATATAAGTCTGTATATTTCTTAAAATCTCAGCTAAAAAGGTTACTATGGCAACTACATTTTAGCCAATTTTAAAAAAAAAATACTTATATCGGGATACACCTTATTTATTGTCTTGCAAAATATAATTTTTCATTCCTTATGGACATGGGGCTTAAATGTCTCAAAAAATTATAATCACAAAATAAAATTACATCATCAACTTTACTTGAGAAAAATTAATTTCATATGTGACATTTTATGTCAATGCATAAATAAAATAAATAATGAGATAACTATTTATCTCCAAAAATGTCACAATTTTTCTCAATTATGGCTTTTTAAAATTAATTTAGAAAATCTAAATTAATTCCAGAAGAAATCGGATCAAAAATAGGCTTATGGAGTGAAAAATAATGAATTAGGGACTTAATTGAAAAAATCAGAAAGTTCAGGGGCCAAATTCGGAAAACTGAAAAAAGGGAGAAACGGCGCGCGCGTGTAGTACACGCGTCTGACGCGCCTGCGCGTGTTATACATGCGCATGCAACTGTCATCTGACGCGTGTAATACACGCGCACGACAGCTCCCCCGATTCTCTCCCATACGCGCCAACGCGCGCCTCTGGCGCGTGTAACACACGCGCCATACTGAATCCTTCCCAGTCTCCACCGCGCGACACGCTCGCCTCTGGCGCGTGTATCACACGCGCCAGCGTCTTCCTCCTTCCGACTCTGCAATTTTTCTTCGAAAATTTTCCCAAAAAATTCAATTTACTCCAAAACCTGAAATTTCTTCAAATTTTTGCTTTAAATCAACATGCCACAACATATTATTCTGATTTTATTAAGCAAAATTTACCGAAAATCAATAAAATCATAGAATCAACCATGTGATTAACCAAATCAAAAATTGCTCAAAAACTCAATTAAACTCAGTTTTTCTCTAGATCTTGATGAGAAAAACTCAAATATAGTTCTAAAAACATGTATTTAGGCTCTGATACCACTTGATGGAGAGATCTATAGCGGAAATCTGACAGATCTCTCCCCCAGGATCCTATACATGCTGTTTAGAACACAAAACTCATGAGTTTAATTGAGTAAGAGGAAGATGTGTACCCGATTTGGCCGAATCCATCGTCTTAGAAACGATCCGAGAAGTTTTTGCACCAAGATCTTCTCTCGTTTTCTAACCCCAGAATGATGGAATTCTTATCTTATGTTTTCCTTATCCTCTATCCACCTTTATATAGAGGAGCTTAATCATTAGGGTCAGCAACAAGAGAGACTTAGCTCACCGGTATATAATAATTATGGGTTATCCATCATACCCATATTATTATCTGAGCCCACATTAATTCTCCTACACTTAATTAATAAATGAAGTCATGCCTAAATAAAGAATTGATCAAATTCTTAAGGCCCTTTATTTGTAATTTATTCTGACATCTCAATTAAAAGCCCATAAATATAAGATATTAAAATAAAATATCTTACAGAGCACGCAAGAGAGGAATACTCGATTGGAAAACATGTGTTGGAGGATTTGAAATTTGGCTCGCAAGAAGAGACAGGTTTTAACCTTGTCCCCGCTTCAATTGTCAGCTGTTAAGTGTAAGCTGCTTGTCTATGTGTTCTTTTACCATTCTCACCATTTTTTGATGTCATACTTTAATGTTGTTATTATAATTGTTTATTAATTTTGAGAAATTGACTCTTGTGGAATATGTACATTTAATAAAGAGAATGCTAACATATTTTTACTAACAAACTGGATTTTCTGTTGTGATTGTGAGAGTCCAGTGTTGGTTCTGTAGATACTTGCAGATTAGAAGGGAAAAAAGTAAGACTCAAATGGGGAAAATAGCTAAAAGAAATCATATTGGCTTGATTTTTGGATTTTTCTAATTCAATGCAAGAAATTTTTTTTTTCCTTGAAATTTTCTTCCCCTTTTTTTTTTTTTTTTTGCTCAGCTTGAAGGAGAGGAAGTTCAGCGTAAAGCTAAACTTCACCTTGAATATGAAAGAGGTCGCAAAGAGGCAACTGCTGATATATCAGAAGACTTATCAGAAGGAGAGAGAGGAGATGTGTATACTGACATTTCATCTAATGGCGATGGAAGTAGAGGAAGAATGCCCAGGATACTCACATTATTGTTTTAATTTGGACTTCATTTATGCATTTTACCGAGAAATTCCTGAGTTTAAACACAAAAATTATAACTTTCATAAAATTCACAGTGGCGTATAGTGTTTTTCCTAACTAGAAGTTCTGTGCAGTCTTCGTGGCTTGATTCGTGGTGAAAATATGGAGCTTGGTCATGATTCTGACGCAGGTGGCCAGGTAACTCATGGCCTCTTTGTTCAGTCTGCTTTCCAAGTGCTCATTAGCATGTGGCAATTTACTTCTAGCTGTATTTAATCAACCCTTGGGAAGTCTTAAACATTTTTGTCCCTTGAGCAGGTAAAGTATGTAGTAGAACTTGCAAGGGCCTTAGGCACAATGCCAGGAGTTTATCGAGTTGATTTGCTGACGAGACAAGTATTTTCTCCAGATGTAGATTCAAGTTATGGTGAACCGACAGAGATGCTGAGTCCGAGAAACTATGAGAACTCTATGCAGGAGCTTGGAGAAAGCAGTGGTGCCTACATAATTCGTATACCTATGGGCCCAAAGGATAAATATATCTAAAAAGAGCTCCTTTGGCCTTACATTCCAGAATTTGTTGATCGTGCACTTAACCATATTATTCAAACGTCCAGGGTTTTGGGGAAGGAAATTGGAAGTGGAAATCCAATCTGGCCTGCTGCAATTCATGGGCATTACGCTGATACAGGGGACTCTGCTGCGCTTCTCTCTGGAGCTCTAAATGTTCCAAGGATTTTTAATGGGCTCTCACTGGGACGTGATAAGCTTGAGCAACTTCTGAAACAGGGACGGCTGTCCAGAGAAGAAATAAATACAGCGTAAAAAATAATGAGACGAATAGAGGCAGAGGAGTTAACTCTTGATGCTTCTGAGACTATTATAACTAGCACCAGACAGGAGGTAGAAGAACAATGGAGCCTGTATGATGGCTTTGACCCTGTGCTAGAGCGCAAGCTTAGAGCGAGGATCAAGAGGGGAGTGAGCTGTCATGGCAGGTTTATGCCTAGCATGGTTGTAAGTCTCAGGATGTTACACTTGCTTGAGGCTTCTTTGTGCATCTGAAGTTAGTTGGTTATTTCTATATCTAATTAGATAATTTCATTTCATAGACCTTATATTTATCTATATCCTAAAAATATATAACATAATTTTAAAATATCAAAAAATAATAGAGTAATATGTCAAAGCACAAAGATAAATAGTAATTTTTCATAAATAAAACTGTGATTCCAATCGAGCATAGTTAAAAAAGTGAATAAATTAAAATTGAAAATTCGATTCATATGAAGAATAAAAAGGATTGGATCCGAATCCGATAACCATAAATACAAAAGAAAGCTGGCTCGACCTGGCCCGACGCGACGTCTTCTTGGAGCGCTTGCAGCAGCTTCTTTGTACAGTTGCGATCTATCTTTTTCCCTCTAATAATCTCAATTCAGAAATCCAAATCTAATAAGATCATTATCAGAGGAAGAAGGAGGAGAGATGGACAAAGGCAAAGCAGTGATGGGTTCGGGCCGTAGATGGGCTGTTGAATTCACTGACAATTCAATCGCCCCTTCTTCTCGGGACATCCCCGATCCCCCTGGCTTTTCTCGCGCCTTTCAAGATCAGGTTCTTGCTTACCTTCTTCTACTGTTTGATAATTTCTTTATTTCTTTATTATTATATTCTCCATGAATCCTGTATTTAATTATCCTGTATCTGAATGTTCCACAGGACGATTCGACGGTGACTAAGCAAAAAAAGGATGCTGAAGCTAATTGGAAAGCTCAGGTTAGCTTTCTTTCAATTTCCACTTCCTTTTGAGTTGTGAAATTGCTTGCTTCTGCTCCCTGGATGAGTAGATTCAGATACAAGTGGAAAAATGGGAATTTATAACTAGTAGTTCCCGGACCAGCTATGTTGGAATGGATGTTACGTGACGAGGATTTGCTTTGAAGCTTCGAAGAAGGTCCTACAAATACTCAGTGATTCAAGTACATGGTTGTGTGAAAAGGAACATGCTTTATGTTGCTGAAGACTAGTTAATGTAATGGTTAAAAAAAAAATTTGAGCAAAATGTGTCGAGTATAATTTTACCAATTTTGAAAAGCATTAATGTTTCTTGGGGCATTTTAGATTTTCATGGTTATCGGATGATGCTGAATTTTCCAATGAAGTTGTATCTTAGATCTGTCTTTATGGAGCACTCAGTAGACAATGGTTGAGACCATTCTTCTGTTTGTCCAGTTTATTTTTTCTCCTCTTATGGCCTTGTTATGTTGAAATGATATAAGAATTTGACATGTGTAATTTAATCATGGTTCATCTGATCCTTTGCCTCCAAACAACTAGCGTATCAATAAACTACATAACCATTAAAAAAACAAAACAGAAAAATTGTCGAGAAACAATTATTGGCAAGAGAGTAAAAAAACAAAAAAGATTCAATGATCATTTGACTTGACCATACGTCAAGCAACAGAAAAAGAATAAATCAGAAAGCAACAAAGGGCATAATTTAATTCGAAAACAATCATAACTCATAAGCCAGTGACCAATAATATCTCTTTATTGCTCTTTAATCAAGTAATAATTACACGTGCTAAAAGTCACGCTCAGCCGTCAGCCGACTCCTACTATATATACTACTTGTCTCAACAATTAATTGTATATCTTTGTAAAAAAAAACAATTAATTATATATCCTAATCAAATTATTATAAGAGATAATTAGGTTATTATTGATCAACCCACATCTTCATTATTGACAATTAAACCATCAATCTTATTGCATCATTTACAAGACAATCAAAAGAAGAACCTATAATTATATATGTTTAAAATTTCATTATTCTCTTCATTGAGGATAATTAATATGATTTTTCTTTCCATAATCAGAAACAATATAAGTTATTAACTTCATTAAGAACTTAAAATGCCAATTACTTAGTCCTAAATAATTCTTTTTTTTTAAGATAACTTATTGATTTAACTATGTATATATATATATATATATATATATATATCCCATCAAATACCAATATTTGTTATAAACGATTAAAAAAGGGAAAAAAAAAAAAAGGTCTGTGGTAGTGATATAATAGGAGATAAATTTGGTCAAACGAGTATGAGATATAGTAAAATTCTACTTTCTAACTACTTCCCTCTTTTCAATACTATAATCCGTACATTATTCGATCAAACTAACGAAAAATTCACTCATACTTCCATGGCTGATTTCAGCTGCTATGCTCCTTTGCTACTCTACCCTTCAATCTTTTTCATTCTTTTTTTTACTACCTTCGATCACCGTTTCCATTTTTTCTCTGCTTCTGTTTTCAATAACACTAATATTTCTCAAGATAACCTGCAAGAATCCATTATTTCTCCTATTCCAAGTGTAAATTTTGACAACGAAACAACTAAAATTGTCCATGTAATTACCCACATATGAAATTATGGAAAGAATATGAGAATTTTTCCTGTATTTTGCTGTTTACTTATACTTTATTTTTACAGGTAAAAATCAAAAGTAGATTAGAGGAAATAGAAGAAGGCTTGGCAAGAGCAAGATCAGCCATTAAAGAAGCGAGTCGAACTGGGAATGTTTCATCTTACATGCAAGAAAGCTTTATCCCTAGAGGATCTGTGTACATAAACCCTTATGCCTTTCATCAGTTAATATTTTTTCCTTCCCTTTTTTTTCTGTTTTCTTTGCTCTTGATTTTCCATTAGATTAGATTTTTTAAAAGGAGTTTCGATTATTTTGAATTGCCATTAGATAGGCTATATATATATATAAATATTCGCAGAGAAGTTTTATTAAAGTTTTTATTGGTTTAATTAGGAAAAAAAAGTTAAATATTTATTATGCATCCAGGTAACTATGTGTTTGATTTTTTGAAAAGAATAAACAGAACTCAATTGTCAATTTAATCTCTGAAAAAGGTAGGGTAAGTTTTTTAATTGAAGCGTAACGAATTATTAAACTTAAAATGCATTTAAAAAAATTCCTTTAAAACTGCAGAAAATAGAAAACATGATAAATTGGGAGTAGTAGAAGATAGCTTTGAGAATTGTATTTTGAGATTGTTTCTTCCCCAGTTTTTTTTTCCTAGTTTTTAACTTTTTTTATCAAGATATTTTGGAATTGGAAGCATTTGACAAAATTTATGTTGACATAAGTCTTCAAATCTACAAAAAATAGTTATACGAGTTTTTTTTCTTTTAGCCACTTCATTATATCTATTCTATAAAAAGCTAGCAGAAATTTTAGAAATATCATAAATTATTTTCCTTGTTAAATCCATATCAAATCCGTTGAAACTCTGATTAGATTGAGGCTACATTATCCTTATCTTAAGCATCCATATTAGTATTAGTATTTTAGTTAATCTCACTAATCTAAATTAATATGTGATTATTAACTAGTAGAACAACTTTCAACTTTGCATAGGATTCGAGTTCCAAGTGATCCTATATCTTCACATAACAACACCTGTACAACTAATTGATTTTTCATGCAGGAGCTACATAGAGATGGAGAAAAGATTTAGGTTGTGGACATACAAAGAAGGAGAGCCACCACTATTTCATAATGGGCCAATGAGCAACATTTATTCGACAGAGGGACAATTCATGGCTGAAATGGAAAGTGGAAAGAACCAATTATCAGCTTCCCATCCTGATGAGGCTCTTGCATTTTTTCTTCCTGTTAGTGTTGTTGGTATTATTAGATTTGTGTATAGACCTTACACCAATTACTCTCGCCAGCCATTGCAAGACATTGTCAAGGACTACATTCATTCCATTTCCACTAAATACCCTTATTGGAATAGAAGCTCTGGAGCTGACCATTTCTTTGTTTCTTGCCATGATTGGGTACTTATTCACATACATATATATATATATATATTCATGAATCCTATTACTTAAAAAAATATATAATTTTTAATAATCAACCCTTTTCGTTTTATTTTCTCAGGCACCAGATGTTTCAGCTGCGCACCCTGAATTTTACAAGCACTTTATTAGGGTTCTTTGCAATGCCAACACATCTGAAGGGTTCATACCGGCAAGAGATGTCACATTGCCAGAAATCAACCTCCCAAAAACGAAACTTAATCCTAAACTTTTCAACAACCCTGTGGCGAATCGCTCAATCCTAGCTTTCTTTGCCGGAGGTGCTCACGGTTATGTGAGAAAGATACTATTCAAGCATTGGAAAGGCAAAGATAAAGACGTTCAAGTTTATGAGTACCTACCTAAAACCCTAAATTATGGTGACTTAATGAGTCAAAGTAAGTTTTGCCTTTGTCCTAGTGGATGGGAAGTTGCTAGCCCTAGAGTGCCTGAGTCAATATATGCAGGTTGTGTTCCGGTCATCATTTCCGATCATTATGCTCTACCATTTAGTGATGTTCTTGATTGGACCAAGTTTTCGGTTCAGATTCCGATCAACAAGATACCAGAAATTAAGACGATTTTAGAGCAGATTCCGGTGGCTGAATATTTGAGATTGCAAAAGAGAGTTATTCAAGTGCAAAGACATTTCATACTCAATAGGCCAGCAAAGCGTTTCGATGTGTTGAATATGGTTTTGCATTCTATATGGCTCAGAAGGCTTAATGTAAGGCTTCCCTTTTAATTTACTTTTCAAAGTTTTTCTGCCTAAGTTTCATTATAGTCCATAATTAGGATTGTTCAAAATGAATGGAAAATTTTAATAATGGAACCTAATTAATCAAACGTAAAATTAAATTAATTTTATAAATTTGCCATTTTTTTAGTTCCGAATTCTTCTTTAAAACAACGTTTGATTTTTAAATAAGTTTTTATATGTTTAAAGCTTTTCTTGTTATTTATATTTTTTTTCTCAAAATTTATACGAAGTTTTACTTTGAAATCTATATAAAGTATATTTTTCTCCTAAAAACTTAAATAAAATTTTACTTTTAAATCCATATAAATTCTACTTTTCTCCAAAACTTATCTAAAAGTTTACTTTAAAATCCACACAAAATTTATTTTTACCTTATATGTTTCTTTTTGTATTTTTATTTTAAAGAAGCCTCACATTTTCTGATTTATATATATGAAAGAAAATTTTATATTTTATAATATATTATGAATTGATTTTCTCGAGGAAAAAAAGGTTGATGGTTAATGGATTTAACAGATTTGGTTAGGTTTTTATTTTTGTAAAACTGACCTTAATATATTAGACTTAAAAAAAAATTGTAAGGATTAATCAGTCCACGGACACCCTTATCCATAGTAATTTTCATAAAAATATTAAAATTTAGGAACTATTTTATTAAAAATTAAAATTTATTTATTATTACTAATTAAGTGTAAAATTCATACACGATGGAGAAAAACTACCAAGTTTTTCGAAACAAATTCTATAATTTTAGGTATTACAAAAATATTGTGATTTGAGTTACATATAAAGTTTATTAGTGTTTTTAATACTATAGCATTGAAGGAAAAAGAGGGAAACATTTTTTAAATAAAAAAAAAGAAAGAGGAAGAAGAAAAAGAAAAAGAAGGAACAGCTCGTTAATGACTCGCAGTTCATGCTTCTTAGTTTTGTCAACTAATATAAGTTTCTAGTGTCAAATCCGTAATTTCCATATCAGATGTCACGCTTTTCTTCCCGTTTTAGACCTCTAGGTGGAGAGAGAAACCAAAGAGAATGAAAGTCTGCGTATATATGCCCGCCTTTTAAACTCTGTTTATATCATTCTCCCTCTCTCTCTCTTCCCCCCTCTATTTAGCCAAACACCACCGTGATTCCAATGGAGATCAAACGGAATGGATATTCCTTCTCCTGGCGTTGTTTACTTTGTGTTCTTCTTTTATTTTTGTTTTTGACGATATCCGGTCGTCGTTTTAGCTCTTTTATGTGCTTGCCTGCCTCCAAATTTGAATACGCAATCTCACTGCCGATAGTCCAATTGCAGACTAAGGTCACCGGCTCCGATCAAGTCCACAGAAGCTATGCTCCTCCTATCAACCGGTTCAGTAACACTACAGTTATTGTAAGTAAATCAAGTTAATTGTTACAGCTTCTCTCTCTCTCTCCCCTCCGGTTTTTAGCTTAATTATGAATCAAGGATGATCATCTATCACTCTTCTCGCTCTATAACCGTTTGTAATTTCAATTTTCCTTTGGCAAGTTAGACACTGAAAACGTCACGTTGAGTCTCAATATATTTAATTTAGCGTAGATTTTTTTTGTGATATTGAATTTGAAAGTGCGGCATTTTTCACAGAAGAAAATCTCAAAACTAAGCAGAGAAGAAGAACTGGAACAGGGACTAGCACGTGCTCGAGCTTCCATACGCAAGGCAGCTTCATCGGCTCGAAACCTCTCATCTATCGTGGATGTTAACCAAGCGGACGTCATGAGCAGAATGATTTATCATAACCGCGAAGCATTTTACCAGTAAGCTAGCCTTCTTTTTTTTTTTTTTTTCCTTTTTCTATTTGATTTATTCAAATCCAAAATTCTGAATCTGATTAAAATTCAATGATATGTAATTATGAAACACATAAATAACTAGCTTTAAAAGCTTTGAACTATGTATTTAATACTTGGCTTCTAAGGTACTTTTACCGCAAGGATTATAAATTAATTATCTATAGCATTTCCTTATATATTCAAGTTACTTTTAGAATTTTTCTTGGCCTATAACTAAGCCAATAATAATTTACAATTTAAAAACCTTCATTTAGGTGTCAATTTGTTATTACTTTGGTTCATTATAGATGGAGTCTAGTTTCATTAATTTTTATGTATACAACTCTTCAAGCAGCTGAAGCATGATTTTTTGTGTGTGAAGTGCGCACTCAAAGTGCTCACTCGTTCCTTTTGTCACTTAAACTGTTCACACTTCACACCCGTTCTGCAAATCATCATACCTACTGAAATAATGCGGTTTTTGCTGCCAATGGTAATGACAGCGTATTGAGGCAGCCTTCCTTTTTTGTGAATGGAGCACTCTTAAAAGTCAAATTACGAAGTGGTCCTTCCAAGTCCTTTGCTCAAAAGGACATGTTATATTTTAACGAAAAATTCTTTAAGTAACTGCAAATTAATTCAATTAATGATATATACTAATTATCAACTAATGTAATAAATAAAATAATTAAATATATATTATTGTATAATTAAATTAACGTACGTATAATAAAATGATTTACCTAAAAGAATTTCTATTTTTAACTATGTGCACTAGTTGACTTGTTAGTGCTATGCATATGATTAATTTTCCAATGGACCACCAAATTGAAGCGGTCCAGCAGAATTGCTTATTAGCATGCACAATTGGAGAAAAATATTGATGTTTATCATCATGATGCTCATTCTTTTGGTATTAATGTTCGTTTGAGTGCAACTTGATGGCTTCTTTATTAATTCCTAAAACTTGTTTAGGTTTATCAGTTGTTATTTATGCATAGTACTCTTTGCAGGAAATTGATATTAAACATATGCATGCGTTGTTGCGCCAAAAAAACCATATCCATGCATTACCTGTAAATTTTAAAATTTAGAATTATGAGCATTTTGTATTTGCTGAAGGTCACGTCAAGGTTGTAATCTGAAACTGGTTGGCCATATGATTTCACACTGGCCATAAAATAGCTTCATCATGATTTGCTCATTCTAATCAAGGTATCAGTACCGTTACACCATTTTGGACTTCTAGAGTTCTGGACTCTTTACTATCACTTAGCCATTAAATACTTGGTGGCGGTTTCCGTAGCCTATAGGCGTCCAATTTGAGGAAACGAAATAATACGACAGACACCCACTTCCAAATATGTAATGACATGTATGCCCCTGAGTAATTAAAGAAGTAAATTGCAGGAGTTATCTGGAGATGGAGAGGAGATTCAAGGTATTCGTGTACTCCGAAGGGGAGCTACCAATTGTCCATGGCGGGCCATGCAAGAATATATACACAATAGAAGGAAGGTTTATCCACGAGATAGAACATGGAGCCAGCAGGTTTAGAACAAGGGACCCGCAGTTTGCCCATGTTTATTTCATGCCCTTCAGCGTTACCTGGATGGTCTGGTATCTGTACAAGCCTCTTTCATACGATCTTACACCACTGACGCAATTTGTAGCGGATTATGTTAGAGTGGTATCCACCAAATACCCATTTTGGAATAGAACTCAAGGGGCTGATCACTTCATGCTCTCCTGCCATGATTGGGTCAGTTACTTCTTCTCTAGCCTCCTTTAGAATTTACATGATTATCACTAGATTGTATTGTCCATTTGGAACCATGAATTTTTGGATTCTAAATTAGATGAAATTCATCTCTATTCCAGGCTCCGCATGCATCCCGGGGAAGCCTGCAGCTTTACAACACATCAATCCGAGCCCTGTGCAATGCCAACAGTTCTGAAGGTTTCAATCCTCGAAAGGATGTAAGCCTCCCAGAAATCCACCTCCGCACCGGCGATGTTTCTCCCAAACTCCTTTCCCCACCTCTTGACAATGCCTCACGTCCCTACATCGCATTCTTTGCCGGCGGATTGCATGGCCCAATCCGCCCCCTTCTACTTAACCACTGGAAAGAACGTGACCCTGATCTTCGTGTCTTTGAGTACCTTCCTAAACACTTGGACTATTACAGCTTCATGCTCCAGTCCAAGTTTTGTTTGTGTCCAAGCGGGCATGAAGTGGCTAGCCCTAGAATTGTTGAGTCCATTTATGCTGAATGTGTGCCTGTAATTTTATCGGATCATTATGTGCTGCCATTCAGTGATGTATTGAGATGGGAGGCTTTTTCATTACATGTGAATGTTTCAGATATTCCACGGCTCAAGGAGGTGTTGTTATCAGTTCCCGAAGAGAAATACAAGATGCTTAGGGCGGGTTTGAGGGCTGTACGGAAACATTTTAAGTTGAATCAGCCTGCTAAGAGGTTTGATGTGTTTCACATGATATTGCACTCTATATGGCTTAGGAGATTAAATTTGAGAACTGTATAGGTTGAATGCGATAATTTTGTTGCGGTTGAGATGGTCTTGGGGCGGTATGCCATTAATGTAAGTTGCAGTTCTATTGCTCACAATATCAGGAACCTTATGAATCAGTTCAATTTCATAAGGTTGAATCATGTCCACTGGAGGCTAATTCGCGGCTGTTCACCTATCTCATTCGGCCTATGGGTTTGATCCTAGTTTCCATATTATTCTCTCTCTTCCTCCTGATATTTGTAGTTGGCTCTTTCATGATGTAGTAGGGGTCATAGTTTGTTTTTGGTTTTGCGTGTTTGCTCACCTTTTTCTAGTAAAAAAAATTTGAGAACTGTATAGATTAGGTTTAGGCGAGAATTTTCCACA
>CM042910.1:26093512-26278512 GCA_023653625.1 Triadica sebifera | reverse complement strand
CTAATTAAGTTGGCTTATATATCTTTTACAAACAAAATTGACAGAATTAATGATATTCAATTTTATTAATTAGTTTATTGTATCTACATCTTTAAATGAGAAAAAGAAACTTTTATGTGAAACGAGTTAATAAGTAATACTTTCATTATTTTGTGTAAGAAAAACATTTTTTCAGATTTATTTATTTATTTCGATACAGAATGAATTAATAATTAATATTACATGGCATATATAGTCAACTAAATTCTATCTTAATAACCCGATTAAATAAAGTAACCTAGCTAGCTACATGGGGGAGAAGAAATAGGCTTGTAAAGGCTAAATGGCTAAAATCATTTCAGGTTCTTGCATTTATATATATACACAAAAGTTTGTAGTACTGATGGGCCTAAATAATATAAACATGATTAAGGTTTGTGCAAGCGTCGTAATCATAATTACGAGTTGTCTTTATCTTTCAGGGTTCTCTTTTGCTCATTGAAGTGATATCTTTTCTTGGCTTCCTCCCTGGTGTATGGTTAAAGCCACCTTCTAAGGTCATATTCATATATATATATATATATATATATATATATATATATATATATATATATATATTATTGTTTCTTTCATATCTATAATTTATTTATGTATTTTTATTATTTTTCTTACTGAATATTTAGACTTTTACTTTTCAGATCTAAACTTATTATCTTTTTTATTTTATTTTATTTTATTGAAATAAAATTAGATGCATGTTATTTTTTTTTATTAAATATTGTCATTAGTGTATGTGAGATTTTTTGTCTCATCGTGTGAGATTTTATCATTCTCCCGTAGAAGGTGGTTTTATTTTTTCTATTATTGTTGGCTTGATTCATAAATATATATAAAAACTTGAATTTATGGTTGGCGATTCACAATTTGGCGCTTTACTCCTAAATTGAGAGTCATTTTTATCATTTAATTGATTAAGTTGCAAAATTAGAAAAAGAAGATATTCAGTAATATTTAGTTTCAAGTTCATAATATGAAGCTGTTGAAGCTGCTCGTGGTTGCATGAATTTTCGTGTTTTTCAAATTTCATAATTTTGATAAATTTATGTAGACACTAAATTAATTCAATGATCAAACATTAAACTAAATGTATAATTCAATAAGTCATAAATTTTCAAAAAATATTGCAAATATTATGTAACAAAAGATTTGCTGAAATTGCACAAATGTTTAAATTTGCAATAAATACTTCGATTAGGATAAAACTATGAAAGCTAAGAGATTTGAATTGAATAGAATTATACGAAAATATTTGAATATTGAATCCTAAAGGATTAGCCTTTGGCCAAGAAAACTAAGTGACCTTTTGTTTAAATGAGAGAACATATCTATTGGAGATAGGTAAACTAATTAAGCCAGGTGTGCCTATTGGTCTTCTAATCATATTTATATATACTATAGGCTAGTGAGATCAACTAATCCAACCACAACTTAAATAATATAAACAGATATTTAAGTTGGATCATCACTAATTAAGACTAATGAATTATATCCTTATAATTAATTTATAATTAATTGGTGCTTATGTGCTAATTTCGCTTACATATCATACTACAAAGAGATTAATTTTCGTTATTATTATGGTGAAATTTATGATGATTCATGGTGATTACGTGGAAGAAGACACTTATTCTCCAAATTAAAGCAGAACAATTTGCACCTAAAATGAGTTACAATGTGGAAAACTTGCACCATCTACCAATGGGTTCTCAAATCTGAATAGATATACTCTATGGAAAATCAAATATATAGTTATAACTAATCAATAATATATTTTTTTATATAAAAGAATAATTTTTTTTTATTACATTAGTTATAAATTTTTTTTAGATATAATAATAAACTATTAATTTATTACATGAATTGAATAAAAAAGGGCTTTTGACAAGAATTTTTGCAAATAATTGCAAAAGCTATATATTTATATATCTTTGTGAATTCCTTTGACTTTTTGTTAATAGTCGTCAGACAACTATATTTTTTCAATATAATCTTTATTTTTAATTTTCATAATAAGAATTATTCTAATTGAACTTTTCAGTCTCAAGTTTTACTGCAATTACTTTTATCACAATATTTAAAAGTGAACAATAATATAATTTATTTTTTAATGTGGAGAATACATTTATTATCTCTCTTAAATTTAGAGAGGAATTGTAATTTGTTATATATTTTTTAGTGAATTTTTTTTTTTATCTTTGCTTGTTTCTATCATGATTTGTTGGGAATTTTTTCATGTAAAATTTGTGTTCAATTTTATTATTATTTTTCTCAAATTACTAGTTTATATATATATATATATATATATATATATATATATATATATATATATATATCAAATATGAAAGTTGACCAAGTAACATTCCCCTTGTGAGTTATCATCTACACACACATACTTATAATCAAATATGGATTTTCATAAGTTTTTGCACCATGGATTTTATACTCTCTTGTCTAGACTTTTCATATTTTTTTTATGAATCGACTTAATTATAAGATATTATTTAAAAATTATAAACATTACTTATTTTACATAATATTCAATAATGGATTCATTCTGTGTATATATGAAAAAGTTCATCAATCGAATCTAGGTGAATATTATCTATATTAACTATTCACTAAAGTTACTGATTGTGGAAATCAAATCATGGTGACTAGAGATCACAACATAGAAGAAAAAAATCTTCTGACAGAAACAGAAATCATGCACATGGTAGAAAAATAAGAAAAAAAAAAGTAACAAGAAATGAACTTTTAGGCATGGGAAAAAGAATAGAGTGATAAGCTTTTAATAGAGGTGAACAGAAACAGAATAAAAAATCTTAATTTTATTGGAAATACCAAAGGGAATAGAAAACTAATTAAAGAAAAGGAAAAGGGTAACAGTTCTTTTTAATGCACGCTTCAAATCCACAATGGCAAATTTTGGAGTAAAAGAATCTTTGGAAAGAATATTAAGATACTGTTTGATATTCTTTCTTTATTTTCTTTCGATTTTATATATGAACAAAGGAAGAAGATGCAAAGTGTAGATGGGAATCCAAAATCCTGGGGCATTATTGATGGATTTTGAGAGAAAGAATGTGTACTCTTAATTTGTTTCCATCAAAAAAATAGTGTACTTCCATTCTCTTTTACCTTCCCACTATCTTCATAGTATCCCTATATGATTTGGGTTGTTGCATGTGAGTTTACTAATTTATTTCAAAGTCCAAATCGTATACAAATTTGGAAATTTCTCTTATGCATATTCATTTATAAACCATACCTCTCTGTATATATTATTAAAACATGTATAATAAGATTGTCAAAAAATCATCATGAAATTTTTTTTTAATTTAATGAATTAAAATATCAATGACAATATTTATCTGAATTGAATTTATTATCGTCTAATCAATGACCCCTAAATCCTAATTTATTATGATCTAATACAATAATATTGTGTCTGTGTGTACAAAATAGAACACCACTATATTTATCTATAAAAATTCAATTTATGCAACAAAAATAATCAATTGGGTTATCAATAGGTCATATTTTAGGAAAATTTTTATATACACCTATTTTATATATTTCAAATATCACATAAATAAAATAAATTATATAACAATTTTTTATTGTACGTTTAATTTCTTCGTACTTCAATTTCCCTTGCTCAGGGATTCTCCATTATCTGCTTGACAGTTGACTTTAACCAAAGTTTTAGTGGGTGCAGTACTTAAAGCAGTCCTTGGAAAAAATAAAATAAAATCTAGACCTCCACTTGACTTGAGTTGAATTGCTACGTTTCACTCCTGCTTTCGTAATTATAATTCTTTTTTTATTTTATTTTTTTATTTTTTTATCATCATAAATTCATTATGGTTAACTTTATGCTGCTCAATTGTTTTTTTGTTTTACTTTCATTCCACAATCCGGCGAACGTTATTTAGGCTTAATACATGTTGAATTCTAAATGATAAAAAATTTTATTTATTTAAATTCTTTAATTTTCTAAGAAATTATATATAATCAATGTGATACTGATATTATAAGATGCTTATTTGATGTTGATTAAAGAAATTTAAAAATAATAAAGATGTTTAAATGTAAAAATAAGTCTACATGTCCACGTAACTTTTCAAATATTTGAAATGTTTAAACGATTTTTTTGGTTTATATATTTGCAAGTACATGTGGCTCTATGTATATTAATCCTAGATTTTACTTTCCATCTTTTCCTTCTATTTTACAATAACAACCATACATATATAGTAAAGATGAATGCAGTTCAGGTAGATATTATCATTTAATTATAAAATGAAAAGCAACCTTTTATATCATAATTTATTATTGATTCAGTAAGAAATTTCCATGGGATTTGGGAGATCATAAATACCAATTAAAATAACATAACAAAAAGGTTGAAGAATAGCTAGCTAGATTGAGATTATCTTAATTGTTACACCTACTATAAAATAGTTATGATAAGAGTGAGAAGTTATGGATTCAATATTTATATCTCTATAAAAGATGTATTAAAAAAAAAAAAACCATTCGTGAATATAAGATTTTCTATCCAAGATGAGCAGTTGGTTAATTGGTAGGTACTAAATAAAAAGCTAGAGAAGTTTCCTCATGGCTCATGGTAGCAACGCAACTAGCAGGCAAACAAACAAACAAAGAATAGAGAAAAAAATACAAGTTAATTATCGTACTTCACCACTGAGCATCCCATATATATATATACTACTAGAAAGCCCTCTATATATTCAACTCACTTCCAAGTTCCAAACCCAAATCAAAATTCCAATTCTAAGCTTTGAAATCTCTCTCTCATTCTCTCTCACACACATACACAAACTCCTGAAAATTGTCTGTTTTGCCTCCGTAGCTCTCGGGCCTTCATTGAATATCAAAAACCCCTTGTTTTTCACGAAGGGAATATATAGGCTTAGATAAGACCCTCTCAAATATCCAATATTTCCAATAATCCAGGAACTCCCATTATAATCTCTTCCAAATCTTTTAGATAAGATTAAATTCTGTCTCAAATCCCTAAGCCTAATCCTCATCATCACTTCTATATATCCTTGTATACAAAAGGGATTTATTCCTATTATGGGCTTTCCTTAGTTAATTTCCTTAATCAGTTTGTCTATATTGTCAGTTAATCTTTTTGATTAGTTACTTCTTATCTCATGGACTTCGTGAAAGAAGTAGAAGGCAAAAGAGTCCATGACCATTTCAACAAGAAGATGGCTACATGGGTGCCCGGAGCCGTCATAGTGGGTGGTGGACCTTCTGGCCTAGCCACTTCTGCTTGCCTTAAACAAAGAGGTATTCCTAGTTTGATTCTAGAAAGGACTAATTGCATAGCTTCTTTATGGCAGCTTAAAACCTATGATCGTCTTCGTCTTCATCTTCCCAAGAAATTCTGTGAGCTCCCATTTATGCCTTTTCCATCAAATTTCCCCACTTATCCGACCAAACAACAATTCGTGGCCTACTTGGAGGCTTACAGAAAACAATTTGGTATCGAGCCATTGTTCAATAGCACAGTAGTGAGTGCAGAATTCGATCAACGATGCAAGCTTTGGCGGTTGAAGACGCTGGGACTAAAGCGAGAGGAATCTGAGTATGTATGCCAATGGCTGATTGTCGCAACAGGCGAAAATGCTGAGGAAGTTGTGCCTGAGATTGAAGGAATGAATGATTTTGAAGGGCCAATTGTTCACACGAGCTCATACAAGAGCGGGGAATTGTTCAGAGGGAAGAAAGTTTTGGTGGTTGGGTGTGGGAATTCAGGCATGGAAGTTTGCTTAGATCTTTGCAACTATAATGCTCGCCCATCAATCGTTGTTAGAGACTCGGTGAGCATATAATACCTCAGATACTCTTAAAAATGAAAGCTTTCACTCAATTTTACCATTTTCTACTTCCACCTTTCTTGTATAATTAATATAAACAATTAAGTAAAAAAAATGTTAGGAATATGTTCTTCAACAAGCAAACACATGAGAGCTTATATATATATATATATATATATATATATATATATATATATATATATGCCACTTTCACAACTTGCCAAGGGGAGAGGAGGGAAATTACTTGTTTGAGACTCAACTATTTTTCCAAACTTTATTATTTTTATGTTGTTGACATTAGTTTTCGTAAAAATATTAATTATTTTTTGTTCCTAATTAATATTGATGCATGGGCTATAACAAGTGCACACCCACTTTCTTGAAATATGTTTGCATGCGTACCCAAGGTCAGCATTCCAAAAACTCATTTTTTTTAATAGAAAATTATAATATAAATTCGTGGACAGTGTTGTAGATTCTAAAGTGTGTATGGAAAATAAGAAAGACGCAAAATGGTGAAGAGGGCTTTTTAATCTTTTGAAGCAACTTTTGATTTCTTTTAGTTTGGTTGCAGGTGCACGTTTTGCCTCAGGAGATGCTGGGTAGATCAACTTTTGGAATTTCTATGTGGCTGCTCAAGTGGTTTCCTATGCGTTTGGTTGATCAGATACTATTACTGGTTTCATATTTTATGGTTGGGGATACTTCTGAAATGGGTCTTCATCGTCCTAAACTTGGCCCCATCGAACTCAAAAATGCTACCGGAAAAACTCCAGTCTTGGACGTCGGCACTCTTGCTAAGGTCAGAAGCGGAGATATTAAGGTAATTAATTAATCAATTATCCATCTTACTTTTGTTTTCTTTCCACGATTTATTATGTTAATTAGAATTAGCTCGGTAATTTCACTAGTTAATTCACCTGTCCTTGACAATTATAGGTTTGCCAGGGTATAAAGAGACTAATGCATCATCATGTAGAGTTTGTTGATGGAAGGACTGAAAATTTTGATGCTATCATTCTAGCCACAGGTTATAAAAGTAATGTACCCTCTTGGTTAAAGGTGTGTCTACTAATTCTTTTTCATTAATATTTTAAAAATTAAAATTTCTCTTCTAATTCCGATCCATAAATTCATTTATGCACTGAATTTCTTTCTTCGATTCAATTATATGGACCAATTGGACTGGTTTTCCCTTTTACATTACAAACAAGTAGCTGATAATAATATATCATTATTTTGTTCTTTGAATGAATTTATAAACTCCAGTATAAATAAGTTTTTTTTTTATTTTTTGTTTCTAAAATCTATTATACAAGAGTTAAAATTTTTTAAACATGTTTTGTACAGGAAAATAATTTGTTTTCAGAGAAAGATGGGGTGCCAGTGAGGTCTTTCCCTAATGGGTGGAAAGGAGAAAATGGACTGTATGCAGTAGGCTTTTCAAAGCGTGGGCTGCTGGGCGCTTCTATTGATGCAAGAAGGATTGCTCAAGATATTGAGCCTTGCTGGAAAGCTTCAAGGTGCTCCTGCATCACTCCTGCAAAATCATGACTCCAAAGAACTACATTGTTTTTCTCCTTTTTTTTTTAACCAAAAAAATAAAAAAAGGGATCAATGAGGTTCTCATCTCACATGAGTGAATCAGGATTAGAAAGAGAAGATTATCTTAATAGTTTAGGAATGTTAATTAATTAGAAGCAAGCTGAGGGTGATATTTATAATGTTTGTTTGTTACAGGGGGAGGAGAAGATTCTCAATGTGTATATTCTCTCTTTCTCTCTCTCTCTTTTCTTTTCTTTTCTTTTTTTTAAGTTTTTCATTATGATATAGTTAGGTAAATTTGTATGTGATGAGCAGGTTGCAATTTCATTTTGTTGACTGTATTTCTATTGTATAGAAATGGAAAAAAAGAAAAAAAGAATGATGATTTCCATCAACAAGTACTCTCTACTATTGGGTTAACAATTTTATTTGGCCATGGAATTTTAACTTCTCATAATTTGGGATGTGGAAGAAAACAAGTATATCTGTCAGGGATTAATGGTGCATTCAACTCATCATCATCTTTGGGACCAATATCTCCCTTTTTTTTTCTTCCAGAAAACAAAAGGCGAAAGTGATTAAAAAGAAAAAGGAAAAGGAAAATAAAAATCATTTAGGTCATATATGTAAAGGTCCTGATCAGGTTCTCTTCCATATATCTCGTATAGATACCAATTTTTTTCATTATTTTACAGGCTATGTATATATAAATAGGATTAATACTTATCCTCGTTTTGCCTTATTGCTTCTTCTTTCTATCCTCATCAATGAAAACTTTGGACCACCATTAGAGTCCAGACAATGATCTCCATCATCACTTGATCCCTTTCAAATTGCTTTAGACCTTCTGTTGATGAAGATTTAAGTCATATTCAAAAATGATGCAGGAAAAGAGGCCATCATCCAGTTCTAGAAAATGACAAATTTATATTATAATCACTTAATTTTGTTTCCTTCCTAATTTTTTTTTGGTTACGATCTGTAAAATATTTTTCCTTTGAGTGATGCAAAGTAATATTTTTACAGATAAATTCTATATGAAATTATTATTGGAATCTAGTAAAATACATAAAACAGAATTTCATATTAATCATTTTCCACAGCATATGATATCTAAAATGATACTTTTCAAAAAGGCAAATTTTAACCTCGATTCCCAAAAAAAAAAATTAGTTCCGTTATTTACAAATTCAAGAACACATAAATTTTGTTGCTTAGACTATGGGAAATTCTTATTAGATCCCTCCACTTTTCATTCACGAAACAGGCAAGTAAATTGTAGTCAAATTAAATAAAAAAGGAATTTTTATCACTTATTTCATATTTGTAAAATAAAAATTTATTTTTCTTGCATATCAATGTATCATTAGCTCATCAGTCCATGAAGAATCCTAATCTGAATAAGATTTTTTTTAAAATATATATAACGAATCAATTTGATCATACACTAAGAGAATCGCAGTTCGGGTTTAAGGGTGTGTAAAATGACAGCAAATAAAGTTGCAATGAAGGATAGTAGTTAAGAGTTTAATTAGTCGTTGGTGGGTAATATTCCGACCGATTGGAAAATCTCTTTTGGTTGAAGTCGAAATTAAAGAATGAGAGAGAGAGAGAGAGAGAGAGAGAGAGAAAAGGAGAAGAGTGCACCAACATCAAAGGCTTGCAACTGGTAAAATCTTATTTAGGACCAGAAGAGGATGGCCTACTAATAATTGCGTGGCCCATGCTTAGATCCCCATGATTCCATCTCTTAAAGCCCCTTAATGATTTAATCCTTCACTTGCCGACTTTCTTCTTTTTCTATCTTCATGCTTAGGGTCAACCCAAGCTTGTTGATAGTGCAATTTATTACATATACTTATATTTTCTTTTTGATCGCTTTGTTCCAACTTGCATCTTCTCCTACAAACATCATAATATTCAGATTACCCTTTTTCGATTTTCTTTTTCCTTTTTACTCAATATGATACCGACATTTGATTATCACAAAAAAAAAGAGATGAATATTGGAGTTTGATGGTGGCAATGGAGAAAGGGAATGGCGGATGGAAAAAAAAACACTAAAGTGATGCATAAACAAATGTTTGTTTTTGATGGTGTACTACATAGTTTAATAATGGATAATACTTGTTTAGACACAAATTAATTTATTCATAAATAAAATTAGTGATAGAACACTATGTAAGTAAAGTTGTTTTTATTTTTCTTTTATAATATTTCATTGCTAGTTTAGTTCATAAATAAAATTATGAATCGAGTCTAAGTAAAATTTTCTAATAATTGAATATTTTATTTTGTCACGCAAGAGAATAACAATTTGCAATGCAATTTTACAATCTCTTACTACAAATTTTATGTCGAAAATGATTTATCTATTATGAAAGCTACCAAAGAGTTATATATATATATATATATATATATATATATATATATATATATATATATATATGATGGCAAATTATGATTGTTTTAATTCATAAAAATTTAGTTTAAGCTAAAAAATCCCAAAAATCAACAAATCTAACTCAAATATGGCTTGCAAAATATTTATTTAAATCAAATTCATAAATTATTTATAGACTATTAATAATAAATCACTATATAAAAATATTTATTAATTATAATCATTTACATGTTTATCATTAATTTAATTCATAACCGAATTCAAAGATCCAGTAGCCGAAACCTACCCAATGCTATTAAGATTATCGGTACATCTACTGCCCACTAGGGACACTATTTTATTTCAGCCGATAGCAACATGTTGCTAATTCCTCAGCACAGAACTTAAAACAAGTAATAGTAATAGGTTTGTGTGTTGAATAACTCCATTATGACCGAGCCTTTATCCAAGCTTAGTTAAATAAATACTATAAATTTTTTATTCCATTTGGTTTACCCATTAAATGTAATGGTAACTAATAGTTGATTGATAATTGATGTTTAATAAAAAAAATATTTGATTTGCTGTTGTTAAATTATAAAATTAATAATAGAGACAATTTATTTAATACAAAATATATATATATTTTATAATGTAGAAATAAATAAAAATTATAATATAGTAATGCAATTATTTATTTTAATAATAATGATAATAATAATAATAATAATAATAAAATATTAAAAAATGTACATAATTTATGAAGAATGAAAGAGTAATTAAACAAAAAATAAATTCAAAATTCATTATTTTTGCATATATAAATATATATATAAGTAATTTAGTATAAGGCATGTGCACTAAAAAAAAGCTCAAAAATATAATTTTTCTGTAAGTGGTTGGTTGATTGAAATTATCAGCTGGGAAACATAAATAAAATTATGAGCTGAACTATGAATACCCTTTTAATCGCGGAAATGCGAAGCGTGAGACATGTGGCATATAAGGAACAGTTGCAGTTTACTGCCACACCTCATAATCCATCAAATAAACAGTTACTGGAAAATGGACATGTCTCTAAACTTGAAAACCAACCCTTATAAAATAAGAAGCCCTGATTATTTTTCGAGCTTTAATCTCTATCTTTACATATTCCTTCTTAAATTATAATTTTAATTATACAACATATTAACTTGTCGGAGTGGTTAGTGGTTACGCTGGACTAAGAAAGCTATATCATGATACATGCATGGTCCAGAGGCACGTGATCCCCATGCAGATATTTGTAAGTTGACACAGCAACGGCAGCTTTGGCATGGTGTAGGTACGCATAGTGCACATGTGTACTAGTGGATCTGGACCATCCATTTTGGGGGGGTGGGGGGGGGGGGGTGTTGATGAATTTTCCTGCTTTTATTTACTGTGGTCCATCAAATATTATTGTAGTAACTGTCTTCGCCTTCCTGTATTTTCCATAGGACCATTCTTCATTATTATTAGACTAATAATACCCATAATAGAGAGAGATTTCGGTTTTTGAGTTCGACTTATAGATTGTTATGTTCCTATTTTTGTCCTTTTTGAGAAAATTATTGATGTCGACGTCGACGTCATCATCTTCTTCTCAGAAATTGGAGTGCTACATTTCTTTAATATATATATATATATATATATATATATATATTATATAATAAATTTATGTTGACTATTTCGTCAAATAAGCCAATGAGATCGCCATGATTCAAAATAAAAGAAAAAAGGATAACCCAGAAGAATATGACTGCTCACTTCAAATAGAAATTCTCTTGATAAACTCTTGTTTATTTCCACTAATCTAACAAAATTATTATTTGATTATTAGTTCATACAATTATGAAATTTTTCCTCTTATACTATCCGATCATAGCGGCATAAACATTTATGTGCATTGAAAAAGGGAATTGAATGTGTGTCAAGTCCAAACCTTTCGGAGATGATGGAAGGAAAAAGTTAGTTCCTTTATTACGTAGATGAAAAGGGCAAGACATGCCAGTTAATGGGAGAAGACGAAGCAATAGCTAGGAAAGAAAGCATGGAGATTTACAATCAAGTAACGATCGACTGGAGAGAGCAGGGAATTTTAATATGGATTTTTTAATTCACTTTTTTTTTTAATATATGCTATTCGATCTAATTAAGGACCACCCATTTGCAACAACTTGACTTCTTCAATCATTAGCCACCATCTCTCCTCCCACATGTCACGAGGAATTCAAAAGTTATAGAGTCTACTGCTATAGATATAGGGAGCTTTTGAATATCTTTCTGTCTCTCTTTCTCTCTTATCTGAAATTTATTATATTGGAAAACATCAGATCATCTAACATTCACTAAATGTGATTGATCGATTGATTTGAGAATGATGGTTATAATCACGTCAGAAATGTTGTTTTTGTTGTTTAATTTGCTGTCAATGACTGATATGTGCATTTATTTACTTCAGAAACGGTATGTTTGTCATATTCATTGTTGAGGTACTAAAAAATCTGACAAATTTATAGTTACATTGTTAATAATTTTAGATTATTTTAAATTATTTTAAAATAACAGTAAATTTAAAACTATCAAATTCAATTGATTAATTTTATCTAATTCTAATATGATATTATAGTTATAAAAAAATTAGCAGCTAAAATATGAGATCCAAGAAATAGAAAAATCTAAATCAAATAATAAATAAATTTGTGGCTTAAAAATATGTGAAAAAACTCAAAACACATAAAAATGTTTGATTAAACAATTGACAATTGGACAGGAGAGAAGTTTAACTATCTATTGAGGAAAATTTTATTTGGATTGGATCAATATTTTATTTATAAACTGAGTTAATATTTTATTATAGTATTTAAAAATTAATTTGTACGATTAGTTCTATATTTATAAAATAAAAATTAATATATATATAAGTATTATTAATTAACTCAATTTGTAAATGAATTTATTATCTAGAAAAGAAACCTTGTGAAGCTAGAAAAGAAAAAAGTAAGTTCTCCACAATGCATTTATCTTCTTTCGGATATAAATTTAAGAAAGTGAACTTTTTAGAATCAAATTTGAAATATATATGTTTTTTCTACTTTTATTTTGGTGAAAAAATTATTTGCTTTGGATCTAAATCATTACTTTTATTTCAATTTTGGTCCCGAACTGAGTGGAACTGATTCCCAATCCCAATTTCTTATTAAAGTGCAACAGTGAATTTTAAAAATAGAAAAAAAGGAATGTTTACGTATTTGATAATTAGCAAGGGGATTTTATTAATTTATAGGATTTCGAATTTTTTTAATTTTAAATACTAAGTTTGAATCTAATTAGATAAGGATAAAGAATGGTGTTAGTTATGATTTATCAATAGTGATGACTGAGATCAAAGGAAAGAGAAAAAAATGGAGCAGCAGCTATCTTGTTTATGTCTTGTTAAAAGGATATATAGTGGACTAAAGGATAAAATGGACACAGAAAGAGATTAAAAAATGAAGGTGATAATGAGTTCCTCTTTAGCACCGACAAATCCATAAAGCTAAATAATTTTTATCTCTCTCTATATATAATTAAATTTAACTGGAGTTTAAAGTCTAATTAAATTAATTTTATAGACCAATTAATTAACTTAAATTAATTAAGTGAGCTTAACTAAAAAAGAAATAGTGAAGAATAATTAGACTTCCTTGAGATGAGGATGAGATATAGTATAGGGTATCTCCTCGAGAAAATGTTGAAGCATTGCTCAAGATTCTTTACTCTAATCCGCCATAGTCTACAGAGAGTTGGTGAGAAAAAAAATATAGCAAAACGAGATATATCTCTTTGAAGGGATACGATATGATTGCATAAAGTGAAGATCTAGTCCCACAATATGGTCACTTTTCTAGTGGAATTTGTCACCTTTTTCTTCGAATCTCAATAGATACTTGATGAATCTTCTTCCTAATTTTCTTAAAAAGACAAAATACTTTTTTTTTTTTCTTAGCTATCCGTCTATATTTGCACAATACCTATTAAATAACTCCATTATTAAGACTCTAACTCAAAATTTTTCACATCGGTTCGTTCCTTTGCTATTTAAGTCTACCTTAGTAATAGCTTTGAAGTTGGAAAATGGGATCCACTAAGTTGCTGTTGATGAGTGGAAAGCACAATATCTTCACAATTCCAACAAAATTTCTTCTTTGAGGAAATAGTTCTATCTTTCCATATCATGGTCCATGAAAATGGAAATTCCAAATTCCAAATTTGGTTAGTTTTACCTTTGCAATTTATTGTAAACTAATCAAATTAAAGAAGGCATAAAGTTCTCTTCAATCTCCAATAGATCTTTGGGCAGGTGAGAATTTCCAAGATTACTTCATCATAGACTAGAATTATTTTGTTGTGGTTTGGCTTTTAGATGGCATATAGGCATATAATCTTTTTATTCTTTATTATTGTATTTATGTGTATGAAAAAAAAATTATAGTTTAAGGATCAAAAGTTTTAGCTTTTTGAAATATTAGACCAATTAACGAAACTCTTTTTCTGTGAAATTTTTTTCATTATTGAGAGATCGGATTATTAATTATTAAATTTAAGTTTTTAGATAACTGCATCGTTCTTCTTCTTCTTCTTCTTTTTTATTTTTTATTTTTTGAACTCATTAGATGCCAATTCTCAAAAGTAATTTTGGGTTTGGGCCTTCCTATTTGGACGTCATGCCTAGTTTAATGGGCATCATTAAGACTCTACGCATAGTAAACAAAGAAAGGCCCAAGGCCTATCGAATGAATCTTGATAAAATGATTATATTATATAGGAAGATTGGTGGAAATTTCTAATCTAGATCCCAGTCTCGTGGATTTTACTCATAAATGGGACTAGTAATAGAATATTTATAATTATAGAATATCATATAAAAATTATGAAATTATTTTTCTCACATCATATTATATCATTAAAACAGTTTACAAATAAAATCATAATAATTAAATTTAAAACATTATAAATATGGGTATGATGGATAGCCCATGATTATTATATACCGGTGAGCTAAATCTCTCTTGTTGCTGACCCTAATGATTAAGCTCCTCTATATAAAGGTGGATAGAGGATAAGGAAAAAATAAGATAAGAATTCCATCATTCTGGGGTTAGAAAACGAGAGAAGATCTTGGTGCAAAACTTCTCGGATCGTTTCTAAGACGATGGATTCGGCCAAATCAGGTACACATCTTCCTCTTACTCAATTAAACTCATGTGTTTTGTGTTCTAAACAGCATGTATGGGATCCTGGAGGAGAGATCTGCCAGATTTCCGCTATAGATCTCTCCATCAAGTGGTATCAGAGCCTAAATACATGTTTTTAGAACCATATTTGAGTTTTTCTCATCAGGATCTAGAGAAAAACTGAGTTTAATTAAGTTTTTGATGAATTTTTGATTTGGTTAATCACATGCTTGATTCTCTGATTTTATTGCTTTTCGGTAAATTTTGCTTAATAAAATCAGAATAATATGTTGTTGCATGTTGATTTAAAGCAAAAATTTGAAGAAATTTCGGGTTTTGGAGTGAATTGAATTTTTTGGGAAAATTTTCAAAGAAAAATTGCAGAGTCGGGAGGAGGAAGACGCTGGCGCGCGTGTCGCGTGGTGGAGACTGGGAAGGATTCATTCTGGCGCGTGTGGTGAGGCGCGCGTTGGCGCGTATGGGGAGAGAATCGGGGAGCTGTTGGGCGCGTGTATTACACGCGCCAGATGACAGCTGCATGCGCGTGTGTAACACGCGCGCGCCGCTTCTCCCTCTTTCCAGTTTTCCGAATTTGGCCCCTGAACTTTCTGATTTTTTCAATTAAGTCCCTAATTCATTATTTTTCACTCCATAAGGCTATTTTTGACCCGATTTCTTCTGGAATTAATTTAGATTTTCTAAATTAATTTTTAAAAGCCATAATTGAGAAAAATTGTGACATTTTTGGAGATAAATGGTTATCTCATTATTTGTTTTATTTATGCATTGACATAAAATGTCACATATGGAATTAATTTTTCTCAGGTAAAGTTGACGATGTAATTTTATTTTGTGATCATAATTTTTCGAGACATTTAAGCCCCATGTCCATAAGGAATGAAAAATTATATTTAGCAAGACAATAAATAAGGTGCATCCCGATATAGGTATTTCTTTTAAAATTGGCTAAAATGTAGTTGCCAAAGTGACCTTTTTAGCTGAGATTTTAAGAAATATACAGACTTATATGGTTTAGGGATGTCTCAGATTTGGTTTATAATTATTCAGCCCAAAGGTGTTTATTGTAAATTCAAATTTTGAGATGTTAATATAAGACATTTGATTGGGAATGAACTGGTCTGAGTGATTTATTCTGCCCAAAGGTGTTTAAATTTACAAAGACTGTGTAAATTTCTAGATCGTTCTTATATTGAAGAATTATCTATTGCATGTTATATTTTCTGCCCAAAGGTGATTATATAATGATGTGCTGAAATTCTTCGGATTAATACTCTTTTATGGCTTTGAGTATTATTATTGTCTTGAACTAAAGTATTACATTGTTGATTTTTCAGTCACCTTCTCAATCAATAACTGCACGGTTACAGTTCAGACATTAACAGCTTCTAATTTCAAGGAGTGGAAAAGAGATGTTGAAATGGCTATGGAGTTGGCAGATATTGATCTTGCCATGACTACTCCTAAACCAGCTGACTTGACTCCTGAGAGTACTGATGTGGAAAAAGAGTTATACTCAACCTGGTATAAGATGAACCGCATGTGCTATTTGACCCTTAAAAGGTCAATTCCAGAGCATCTGTTGAGCGGTCTTCCTGAAACTCATATAGCAAAAGAGTTTCTTACAGCTTTGTCTCAGCGTTATAAAGTGTCAATCAATGCTGAGATTGGTACCCTTCTGAAACAGTTATACTCCATGAAGTATAACGGACTTGGAGGTGTTAGGGAGTACATTTTAAAGATGGTCCACATACATAATGAGTTAAAGGATTTTGACATTATTCTCCCTGATGCTTGTATTGTGCATCAAGCTCTCAATACTCTGCCTTCTGAGTTTGAGATGCTTATTACGGCTTACAACTCAAGGGAGGATCCTTGGACTGTCAATGCTTTCATTGCTGTTTGCGTAGCTGAGGAAGAGAAGCTAAAGGCGAGACAATCCAGTGTCGCGCTTTTTGTATCCGGACCTCAGCATAAAGGTAAACTGAAAGGTAAGAAAGCTAAGACTAATGCTTCTTCTTCTGTTCAGGGATATGAGTCTTCCCGATCTAGTGCTGTGGATGATCTTAAAGGCATAGAGAAAAAGAAATTTAAATATTTCTTTTGCAAAAAGAAAGGTCATAAAAAGGCGGATTGTCTTAAATATAAAGCTTGGTTAGAAAAGCGTGAGCCTACAGGTAACTCTTTTGGTTTTGTTATTTGTGAATCTAATTTGGCTGATGCCACATCCAATTCTTGGTGGCTTGATAGTGGAGCGACTAAACATGTTGCCTTCACATTACAGGGATTCACAAACATGAGGAAGCCAAATAAAGAAGAGTTAATGCTCACAGTTGGCAATAATACTACAGTTGATGTTCAACTAGTTGGAAATGTTTGTTTGAACTTAGATAGTGGTTATGAACTATTTTTATCTAATGTATTGTTCATACCAACTTTTAGACGAAACTTGGTATCTGTATCTGAATTAGACAAAATTGGCTATGCTTTTGTATTTAAAGATGGAGTTGTTAATATAACTCTTAATTCAAAGGCAGTTGGCCGGTGTATTTTGTCATATGGTTTGTATCAAGTTTCTTTAAGTTCAAATGAAATATATTCTACATTATGTAATGTTGAACATATTGTTGCCAAAAGACCCTTAATAAAGGAAAAGTCATCCATGTTGTGGCATAAAAGACTTGGCCACATTTCTAGGGAAAGGGTAGATAGGCTAATTAAAGACAATATTTTGTCTGCCCTTGATTTCAGTGACCTAGAAACATGTGTTGACTGTTGTAGGGGTAAGCTAACCAAAATTAAGAAAAAGGGATCTATCAGGAGTTCAGATCTCTTAGAGATAATCCATACAGATATATGCGGACCTTATTCACCCACAATATGCAATAATAAATATTTTATAACATTTATTGATGATTTTTCCCGATATGGCTACCTGTACTTGATTAAGGAAAAGTCTGAATCTCTTGAGAAATTCAAGATTTTTAAGACTGAAGTCGAGATACAGCAGGGAAAAGTTATCAAGATTGTTAGGTCTGATCGGGGTGGTGAGTATTATGGCAAATACGGTATAGCAGGACAATTAAAAGGTCCTTTTGCCAAACACTTGGAGGACTGTGGAATAGTAGCTCAGTTTACTATGCCAGGAAGTCCTGAACAGAATGGTGTGGCTGAAAGGCGGAATCGCACCTTAAATGAAATGGTTAGAAGCATGATGTCAAGATCTAATCTCCCAGACTTTTTATGGGGTGAGGCTATTAAAACGGCATTATATATCCTCAATAGAGTACCCAGTAAGTCTGTGGCTAAAACGCCGTTTGAACTGTGGACTAATAGGAAACCTAGCTTGAGTCACCTCCGTGTTTGGGGTTGTCCTTCAGAAGTACGCCTTTATAATCCTACTGAAGGTAAATTGCAATCTAGATCTACTCGTTGATATTTTATAGGATACCCAGATCATTCTAAAGGCTACAAATTTTATTGTAGAGAAGGAGGTTCTAGAATTGTAGAATCACAGACAGCTAAATTTTTAGAATTTGATATAGCTGATCAGTATGAACACTCTGAGATCACTAGTAAGGAATAGCAGACTAAGGTTATACATATACCTGTTCCCAAGCAACCTGCAATGTTGGATCCTACACCTGTGATTAATCCAGTATTAAGGGATGAGCCTATACAGTTTAATGAGGCTTCATCATCACAGGGTGCAGTTGCACAGATTCCTCTCAGGAGGTCTACTAGGGAAAGGAAATCTGCTATTTCATCTGATTATGTGGTCTATTTAGGAGAGAGTGATTATGACATTGGTCATGTTTCTGATCCTATATCATTTGAGGAAGCTGTTTCTAGTACCCAATCAGATCTGTGGTGGAAAGCAATGAGAGATGAAATGCAATCTATGGATTGTAATGACGTGTGGGAGCTTGTTGAATTACCTGAAGGTTGTAGACCTATTGGTTGTAAATGGGTCTATAAGACCAAGAAAGACTCCAAAGGGAATATTGAGAGGTTTAAAGCCAGATTAGTTGCCAAAGGATTTACTCAGATAGGAGGAATTGATTACAGTGAAACATTTTCTCCTGTATCCTCTAAGGATACATTTAGAGTAATCATGGCACTAGTAGCTCATTTTGATTTAGAGCTACATCAGATGGATGTTAAAACCGCATTCCTGAATGGAGAATTAAACGAGCAGGTCTATATGGAACAACCTAAGGGTTTTCATGAAGATGGTAAAGACCATCTTGTCTGTAGACTTAAAAAGTCTATTTATGGTTTGAAACAAGCCTCACGACAGTGGTACTTAAAGTTTGATGATGTAATCACTTGTTTAGGCTTTGTTGAAAGCAAAGTTGATAGATGCATATATCTCAAGATCAGTGGGAGCAAATATATCTTTCTGATATTATATGTAGATGATATTTTGCTTGCATGTAATGATTTAGGTACACTGCATGAGGTTAAGCAGTTGTTATCTAAATATTTTGATATGAAAGATCTTGGAGAAGCATCTTTTGTCCTGGGAATTGAAATCTTAAGGGATAGATCTCAAAACCTTTTAGGTCTCTCTCAGAAGGCATACATAGAGAGGATATTGAAGAAATTCAATATGCATGAATGTAAATCTTGGGATGTGCCAATTGCTAAAGGTGATAAATTAAGCTTGGCACAGTGTCCTAAGAATGAGGTTGAGAGAGAATCAATGAAAGCAGTGCCATATGCTAGTGTAGTAGGAAGCTTGATGTATGCTAAAGTCTGCACTAGGCCGGACATTGCATTTGCAGTTGGTATTCTAGGTAGATATCAATCTAATCCTGGAATGGACCATTGGACTGCGACTAAAAGAGTTTTGAGATACCTTAAGGGGACTAGTGATTATATCTTAACATACAGAAAGGTTGAGCATCTGGAGTTAACTGGCTATACAGATTCAGATTTTGCTGGTTGCTCAGATGACAGAAAATCCACATCAGGTTATGTTTTTATGCTGGCTGGTGGGGCTGTATCTTGGAAAAGTGTTAAACAGTCCTTAATCTCTTCTTCCACGATGCAGGCTGAGTTTGTAGCATGTTATGGTGCAGCCACACAGGCTGTATGGCTACGAAATCTCATTGCAGGAATGTCAATTGTTGATTCCATTAACAGGCCCATAAAGTTGTATTGTGATAATCTTCCAGCTGTGTTGTTTGCTAAAAACAACAAGAATATCACAGGGTCTAAGCATATGGAAGTCAAATATTTGACATTGAAAGAGCTGATAAAGAAAGGTGACGTTGAGGTGGATCATATCAATACAGAAGATATGATAGCAGATCCTCTTACCAAGGGACTTCGGCCCATTATTTATGTGAGACATGTCATCAGTATGGGTCTAAAGTCTGGTTTTGATCCCTTGGATTAGTGGGAGGATTTTATATTACTTTATGTAATGTTTGTTCGTACTTTATACATTGGTATAAATGTACATTATTGTAATTCTGATGGTTATCAATACATTGTTATATTTTCATTGGAAAATATTATGTGATATATCAGATTAAATGTTTGAAAGTCTTAAGATTAGTGTCATCTTAAGCGAATGCTTGGGGCATTGCTGTTTATAGCCTTGGTGTATGTCTTGTGACACATAAAGTATCTCGAGATATAAAGTTTAAGACATACAGACTTCAATTTGAAGTAATAAAGGATTTCTTATGAAGTAACTGTGTTACATAAAGATAAGAAATCTGGATGATAAGAAAATCAACACATAAAGTTTTGATCATAAAAGTTAGTGTTGAATAATTCTTACCACATTACCACACTGATGCTCATTATGATTGATAGGGTTATTGGCATGTGTGACTATGGAAGGTGCCATGTTCTTGATTATGTGGTTTCCGTCATGATCCTATGTTGATAATCTTATTGAATCGAGCGGGAATATGAAGTTTTTTTGTAATACGTTCTCAATTAATACGCCCAAGTGGGAGAATGTAAGATATTTTATTTTAATATCTTATATTTATGGGCTTTTAATTGAGATATCAGGACAAATTACAAATAAAGGGCCTTAAGAATTTGATCAATTCTTTATTTAGGCATGACTTCATTTATTAATTAAGTGTGGGAGAATTAATGTGGGCTCAGATAATAATATGGATATGATGGATAGCCCATGATTATTATATACCGGTGAGCTAAGTCTCTCTTGTTGCTGACCCTAATGATTAAGCTCCTCTATATAAAGGTGGATAGAGGATAAGGAAAAGATAAGATAAGAATTCCATCATTCTGGGGTTAGAAAACGAGAGAAGATCTTGGTGCAAAACTTCTCGGATCGTTTCTAAGACGATGGATTCGGCCAAATCAGGTACACATCTTCCTCTTACTCAATTAAACTCATGTGTTTTGTGTTCTAAACAGCATGTATGGGATCCTGGAGGAGAGATCTGCCAGATTTCTGCTATAGATCTCTCCATCATAGTTTCCTTTTACTTTCCCATTGCAAATTAAAGCTTCCAAGTTACTAATCGGGACATATTCAATTGTTATATCTACCATGAAATAGTGATGAGTTCAATACTCAAACTCTATAAAATATATAAAAATAAAAGCTTTAAAGTTGAAATTATTAGTTCAAATTTTCTCATAAATCCTTAAATTTCAATTGTAACAAAATGCTAAAAGATTACTAATTTGTCCCAAAAACACTTTTTATTTTTCATTTTTCCTAAAAAAATCCTTAAATTTTTAATTTGTGTGCCTATTCTACCGCATTTCACATTAAGTTTTAGGTGAAAGCTTGAAGTGGCCCAAGACATGGTGAGGATTCTGATATCCCTTGGTTGGATAGTGCTAAATTGGATAAGAATAGGATAACCAGTAAGCATCTGCTAGCCATTTACTGTCGTTGTTTGCGTTCTGGATGATGATGAATCTCATCATCATATTCATGAGTTTATATATTGAAAAATTTTAAATTTGAACGAGATTTGGAAAAAAAAAAAAAAAGAAGAAGAAAATCTCAGCTGGTATTTCCTTAAATGGGCAAATTAGTTAATTAGTATATCCATAATTTGAGAAGCTTACAGTAATCATACATAAAGAAGAACTGAATTTGCAATCTTATTTGTGATTGTGATCATCATAATCACGATTGTAAATAGCTGCAGATTTTATTTGTGGAGCAATTTGGGATTTTGTGATTGGTGGAGTTTGTCAATTTCGATTTGAGAGTGTGCATATATAAAGGTGTTTTTTTTAAAGATGTACTGCGAGAAAATGATCAAAAAATTTTTAAAAAAATTGAAATTTGTGTTGAAGTCAATCAAGATAATTCCATAAATGAAGATAAACTGAAAAAAAAATATACAAATTAAAAAAATTAAAGACAAAGCCCATAAATTTAGCCCATTAAAATAATGCTTTAATGTATCTTTCCCAAGTTCAAACTCTTTCCCAGCAGACGTTAGAAAATTGAGGATTAGAAATACGAGAAGAAACATTATTAGGCATCATCACCTTCATCATCCATGGATCCCGACTGTTTACATCATGGTGGGGTTTACTGATTTGTCAGCCAAGCTAATAACATTATTATTATTATTATTATTATTATTATTATTATTATACGACATATTAAATAATTTTATAATTATATTATTATTATAAAATGATGAAAAAATAAGAATAAAAAAATTATAATCTATTAGCTTATAATAAAACTAGTTTTAATATTTTTTTAATTTTTATTTTGGAGATTATAATTTAATTTTTTTCCAAATAAACTATTTTACCAAATATATATTATTGGTCAAATTAAATTATTTTTATAATCAAAATAGAGGTGTAATTGAGTCGAGTTAAGTCAATACAGTGTCAGATTCGAGATTGAATTGATTAAAAAATGCGAAACGCGAAACTTGAAATCAATAAACTTTATTTTTAATTATTCGAAACTCATTTCGAAAAATATTCAAATATTTGATATCAATTCAATAAAATTTGAATTAATTAAAAAAATTAATAGATAGTATACTCAATTCGATTCGAAATTGACTTAAGTTAACTTGACTTAATTAAATTCGAATATATTTAAACACTGATGGTATATAAGTAATTTAATGTATAATTAAAAAACTATTTAATTAAATTCATGAACTTTACGAGTTTAGTATTGTGATATTTGAGTTCGAATTTGACTCGATTAACTTTGAGTTAAATTTAAAGATTTTATAAATTGAACTTGAGTAACTCACTAGTATCTTAACTCGTTTATACCCCTAAATCAAATTAGATTATAATCTATTTTGATATTTCTTTGATTGCCTTTATCAAGTTTACCAACTGATGGCCGAGCTTCTGTCTTGCTATAATTACTATAATCACTATCACAACCAAACAATCTCGAATCTTCAATGTTGGTCATCATCATGTTAAAGTAGAGAAACAAGAAAATTCATAAACACATATAAACAGTAGAGAAATAAGCAAAAAATGGAGAAAATGGAAGAAATGCAAAGCACTAGAATTAAGGAAATCGATGCACTATAATTAAGGAAATCGATGGTCATAATTAGCTAATTTACTATTTACTCTTTTGTCATAATAATATATTTATTTCAATTTTCACAGAGATTAGAAAATTTTAGTTTATAATTCAAATTGCTTAAAAAAAAGTCTATAATATAGAAAGTATATTAATTAAGAATATATTAAAAATTAAGATTTAATAGTTAATATTGAATAAGAATGTATTTAAAAATTAAAAAATTAATTATACTCTGAATAAAAAAAGGGAAAAAAATTAGAATGTCTTCTTGGAAATGGGGGAGTTAAGTATTTCAATAGAACAATGTCCATCAAGAAATTGATGTGGATACTGGGCCGGATGTGATAGGCTCGTTGCATATGAACCCAGAGATGTTCTATATATAGATGTTTAATCTCCGGCGTATGCAGCCTAATTCATTTTCTTCTCTCTTATAATTCTTAAAACAAATTAAAATAACACGTAAGGAATGGTAATTAGGATTCTTGCATATTTTAAAAAATAGATTATACTAAAATAATCAAAATCGTTATATTGTAATAAAAGATTGATATCTAATTATTTAATATATAACCACTCACTCACTCCATGAAATTTTAAAATTAATTTTTAATCAAACAATTCAACAGCTTATTTTGAATTTTACAATTGTGTGGTTATCGAGTAACATGATTTTTTACATTCATTCAAGTATGAGATTATTCTAACCAAGTACAAATTTATATTGTTTAATTCTGTTCATGTATAAGCAGTCAGAAAGTTTTACTGGCCATTCTAAATAAATAATTAGAATATTTAGGCGTCTATTTTGTGAGAGATGCAATGCATTTCCTCTTTAATTAAAGGGCAAAACAATTGTTAGGGAAAATGTTCAATCCCCATAAGAACAAAATAGTTTCCTCTATATATGGCCATCGGTTCCTTATACATTTCCCACCATACGCTTTTCAATATAAAAAAAAAACTTTTCACTTATAAGATATTATTAGCTTTTTATAATGAAAGTTAATTTTTTTTGAAAAAAGATACATGTCGTTTTTTATTTATTAAAAGTGTATGGTGAAACGTGCATAAAAAAAATATTAGTAGTATATCTCTTCCTCTATAATCACATACTACTTTGATGATAACACTTTATTATTTACATACATTGCAGAATATCATTAAATTGATCCATACAAATTTTAATTAATCAAGAAAAATTCTATTCGATATGTAATAGTGAAATTAATCAACTAAAATTGATTATACACGCACCCAAAAAAATGATAATATATAAAAGCCACAAGTCTATGAACAAATAGAATTCAATAATTTTATTAAAAAAAAAGAGAATTCAATAATTAATTGAAGACAAAACAAAACAAAAGAATATAAACAACAACAACAAAGGAAAAAAAAATTAAATTAGTAGTGACAACCTGAATTATTGTCAAAAGAGCCCAAATGATATTTCTTCTCCAAGGAGAAAATAGGCCTATGATGATGGAAGTGAAGATAGCCTAATTGGCCTTGAGCTGACGCTGGGTGGGGTTACATTTACTGGAGGTCCAAATAATTCTGCATACATATCTATGAAAAATTTGTCTACAATATCAAGATAAGCTGGGCATGTTAACCGAGAATAATAATGGAGAACTTCTTCTATATCAAGAACATGATCCGCACTGTTTATATCCATCATCTTTATCTCCTTCAGCTTCTGTGCAACCACGAAACTCCTTCTCTCGTGATCTCTTCTACTAATTTCCTCATAATTATTAGAACTGCTTTCCTTGGATCTTTTGTTATTATGATTACTGTACTTGAACTTCTCTCTTCTTTGTATCTGATAATCATTCAAGAAACTTCCATTGTTCAGGTCTTCATCTTTCGCTTGTTTGGTCGGCGTTATCTTTATCTTGTTTTTCTTCTTGGCTTTCGCTTTATGATCATCCGGTGTGTCCCATCTGTCGGTGAAGTCGCTGTAGAACTTATCCAGGTCTGTGTTAACGTTGATCATGTCAGTGCCAAAGGGAATTTTAGTGTAAGGATATTGATTAGTGTAGGGAGAGAATTTGGGCATCCGATCGTAAGAACCGCCGGAAAATAAAGATTTGACGCTTTGTATGGTTTTATGGAAGAACTTCTTGGTGGTGGAGATGGAGTTTCTAAGCAGCATTGGTGGCGGATGAGGTTTCGTTGTCGAATTAATCAGTGGTTCTAGAGTATATACAAATGATATGAAGCTTTCTTAATTTATAAAGACATATAAGAAAGGTGAAGGAGCCATGAAAAGAAAGATTAAAGAGAAAAAATAGGAAAGAAAAATTGCCGGCTTATTGATTATCTTCTTCTTTCTTTGTCTTTACACGCTCCAATTCTTGTCTTTCTTCTTCTTCTTCTTCTTGAAAGATAATGGAAAGTCGTCCCTACACACTTTCTCTCTCGATGAAGAATCTAAACAAATCAAAGAAGGAAATGGGAAAACATTGAGATGGTTAATTTGTTGATTAATTTATATGAGAAAATAGTTTCTTTACTCTTACTTTAGTGGCGGAGTTGGTGTGTGGGCTCTTTAAGAGAAAGAAAGGAGCGTGTGTGTGGTTGGGTTGTTGAGTGGGATTTTTCTTTCTATTCTCCATGTAGCAGCTTGCTGGTATGTGTGATTTTTTGTCTTGTGTCCTACACATATACGTGCACAAGGATTTACATCATCTCAATTACTACGTAGATGATTAATTAGTTATCAATTATAAACTTTTGAAAAAAATACTTGCTTATATCATGTCTATATAAACCAAGTCAATAAGTTAATTTCATATTAGTAAAATAATTTATATATTTATTAGTTATAACAAGAGAAATATATAATTTTCTCTTTACAAAGCTAATTTTAACATTTAAGGATAAGACCATATTACATTTATTAATTTTCTATTTTCGATTCACATATATAATAGGAAAATTTTTATTTAGACCTAATTCATATCTTTCTTTAATATATATAGGTAATTATTTATCCTATTATTGATTTGATTTATAGATAAATATATAAACATGGTAAAAGCAAAAAAATTATGTGAATCTTTTTTTTTTGTCTAAATTAAATCCATAAATGAATTATTAATATTGTGCATTATACGCAGCCCTTCATATAAAAAATTAATTACATGATTATGGATTTAAAATGTAATATTACCAATAGATGAGTTTGATAATAGATACTTAGTGGTGAATTGCATTGAGAGATATATAGTTCTCATGTCCAAGTGATATAGAGGCATTGTATTTTTTTTTTCCATTGACAGTTCAATAATTTGGGGGTCTCTCTCTTAATTAATTCTTGGATAACATGATTAGTTACTTTGTAAACAACTTATCTAATCCTCAGATCCTCAGATAATCAATATTCACATTCTCTATGAAGATTATTGAACTTCCGATATAAGACTATATGTAATAATTATATCAAAATAACATTTTTTTATGATTATTATTCCCTTTTTTCTAAAAAGATAAATTTACTTATATCTTCATATATTTTAGTGTGTATTGAATGCAGAAAAGATTATAGAAAAAAAAAAACCAAAAATTCTAGATTTATTCCTGAATGATAGGTTTACTTGATATTTTGAAAACATAATAAAAGTCTCAAGTATTACTATTGGAAAGATAAATGCTAATTACTATGGTGGATCGAAAATTCGAATCAGATTTAACTAATAACGATGGATTTAATTCGATTTGAACAATATTGATTACAAAATATTGTCAGAAACGTTTCCAATGCATATGGAAAAAAAATTCCATAAACAAAACATTTCAGTTATCTTAATGCCAGTGTTTAATTGCATAGGAATTTAAGTAGCAAACGGATATCAGTAATTACTTTACACAAAAAAGAGTTCCATTTTAATCTCATTTCCATATGGATTACTGTAGTCCCAATATTCTAAAGTCAAGATCTTTCACCAAGTTTACCATGGCATCAAAACTTGATCGACTTCGTTCCAACCACTTAATTTAAATAGTTCACGTTCTTGCAATTCGCATGATAGAGATTGAGATAAAATTGTAGAATCCATCGCTCATCCATTTGCTTAATATTTTTTTTTTTGGGAACTTAAGATTCTAGCATTTTTTTAGTTAAACTTTTCGATCTATATATTTGATAAAATGATAATTCAAATTCAAATTAATGATTTTACAAATTAAAGACAATGCAAATGTTATTTTTGTTAAAACTAATTGATTTGAGCTGAAATTATTGGTCCTACTAGTTAAACTCACTTTGCATTGAGTAGTAAAAATAAAACCTAAACTAAATACATTTCAAACTTATTTATAAAATACCCAAATTTGATTTATTAGCGTTATGTAGTGTCGGGATACAAAAAGTCAAATAATGTGCTGTTACCATCCTAAATACAAATGGGCTTATCCTAAATACAATTAGCGGCGTATATTACCGTTAAGAAGCTTTAATCACAAAGAATATGTTGAAAAGTAAGAAAAAGTAGAAACATAGATAATAATAATAAAGAAGGATATGGCGGCTAGAGTGAAGAAGAAAACTGAAAAATAGGGCTGAACTTGTGATGATGACTAAGGAGCGGTGATAGACCATGAGACAATGACACTGAGTAATGGCTCACCAATGGCTACACTCCACGCGTTTTAGAGTTTGGAATTGGTCTCCATCTCGACTCTCATACCTAACCCGAACCCAACTTCTTATAGTAATATATATATTTTTAATTTTTATTGTTATAAAAATTACGACAATGATGATGTGTTATATGTATATATGGCGAATAAAAATAAGTCTTTTGCTTCCAAGAAAAGAATTAAAAATAAAAACGATGGCCTCGTCCCGTGTTCTCAAAGTCTTATAGGCTCTTACCCAAAAAGAAATAGAGTGGTAGAATTACTCTTAATTTATAAATTAATTCAACCGCACTCTAATATATATAAGTAGTTATTAAATATTTTATTCAAATCTAATATATAATATAAATAAAATTGTTAAATATATATAATTAAATGATTAAATAAATTAAATCTATTTAAAAATTTCTGTAAAAAAGACTTAATGTGTTATCAATCTTAAACTATGCATCAGTGCAAGAAAAAAAAGTTGTTTTTTCTGATGTTGAAAATAAAATCTGATTTTTACATTATAATAATCTATAATTGGTTCTAATAGAATTTCGATTGACAGAACAATTAATGAAATTAAAATAAATTTAATAAAAAGATTTCAAAATTTATTTTAAAATCCATTTTTTAATAATCCATTTGTTTTTAAAAACATTAAGATTCCACGAAGATATATTTGCTTTTCTTTTTTTGCTATTTTAAATTATATTCTACTTTTATTTCTAATAATATAGTTGTTTGTTCCTATTATTTGACCCCTAAAAAATAGGGGTATATTAAAAAAATGTAAATATAATTTTATAGTCAAAACTATTAATTAAACTTGTTAAATCTGTATGGAAATAGAAGTCATTTATTTTTCGTGGGATTTAAGAAGGAAATTATAGCTTTTTTTCTTGTTTTAGGGACAATATAGCTTTAAACAAAAGTTTTCCTTTTTCTGTTTCTTATTTATCTCTTTTAATGTCTTCCTGATCCAAGAGAGGGAACTTCAAAATTTGTCATATTTAGCAAACCATAAACAAGAAATCCTGTAGAGCATAGACCCAAGGCCCAACGTTTTCATCATTAAATGTTAAGGTTAGGTCGCAATAAAAAGCCCAAAAGAAGTGGATTATAAGCAGCTTCAAAGCTGCAACGTCACAATTGAGAATGCACATTTGCAGCAAGACAGACAAAAAAGAGAAGCGACAATTAATGAGAATAGCCAAACCCAGCCCACACTGCCATAGCCACACATTCTTTAACTGCCATCCATCCCACTTTTAGGACACTGCAAGTTGTGAATTGGGTCATAAATTCAAAAGGGTTGTCCTAGATTATTACAAACAATCGAGTAACAACAAAGAAATAATAAAAAAATCTCTCACCTTTTTTATATGTGAAAGTGATGAAACGTACCCGTCAACACCCAACCCAGAGAGATAAAGATTAGAGATTAGATATATATCAATGCACAGTACCCAACATGTTTCAAGTTAGGGGTTTCACTTTCACATTCTCTCTGCACTATTTTCATACCATTAATTCATTCCACTGTGTCTTCTCTTTCAATTTCTTCTCTTTCAATTTCAATTTTAAAAGCATAGATAGCCAATTTTTGCTTGAAGTGGACATCTGACTGTTTATAGCGAACTATTTTAGTTATGACACATCTGTTTCACACTCCCTTTTTCTGGCATCTATTAAGTAAGTCTCAGTTCCTTTTCCTCCTCCTCTTCTACCCCTAAAACTCAGCTTCCTCGCCTTATAATTATTTCTCAATTATAATACCACCACACACATCCAAATAAGAAAATCCTTTTTACAAATAATTCATGTATCAAATTAGTGTTGAAAGATAAATCAAAGCTTTTTTTTATATATATAAAAAGGTGAGTTAAACTCATAAATAACAACTAGTAAGGATTCGTTTGACATTGTGTTTAACATAAGCGTTTTTGTAAAAAAAAAATTTATTTTAAAGTTTTTTAAGTTTTGAAAACTGATTTTGGAAAGAAGTAAGTAAATAAATATTTTTTTTTTCTAAAAATATGTTTGAAAAAAACAGTTTATAAAAAATTTAAAAAATCAGTAAATTAAATTAAAAAAATTTTAAATCTGTTTTTTTAGATACCTAACAGCAATTTCAAATACGTTCTAAGGATAAATCATTCCATCTATCATGAATGAGCCAACAAGCGAGGCCAATAGGTGGATGCAAAATGAAAGATAAATTGAAGCTGTGATGTTTAATTAAATTTGTATGTTTAATACAGAACATGATGCTCTTCAATTTTATGAAAAAAAAAACAAATAAATTGAATTGTTTGGATTACGCTGGAAGCACACAATATTACAAAGTAAAACTCTGTCCAATGCTGGGGTGGTGGGAGTGTGTTTGCTTTTTGCTTTGCCTGTTTTCCATGTAATAAGAACAAATAAATTTACAATTATTAATTTCATTTGGTTCGTAATACAACAAAATAAGTCTCACCTAACACAAAATGGCATATTTTGTCTCTTTGAATACAAGGATAATTCATTTCTTTTATCTACCAACATGTCTCAAATTTATATATTTGGCTCTCTGTCTTCAGGCATCATGCCAATCATATTGCTACAACACTACTCAAAATTTGAAATCCCTTTTTTTTTTCCCAATTTCTCGTAGATAAATCGGTTCTATTTTAATTAATATGTTTTTTGCGTATAAGTCATAGGAACTAATAATATAAGAATCTGATTCGATAGATTGCTATTATTATATTATAGTCATTTCTTTGTTTTCATTATCATAATTATGTACACAAAAATATTTTATGCCTGTTCAGGCATATCATATGGAATTGCTTAATTTTTTTTCCATTTTTTTAAAAGTTAATTAATTTGGTAGAAGGGAATTGACTAATATGGGTGAAAAGGGGAAAATATATATATATCCGATCAAACATCATATGGATCAAAAGATAACGACCAACATTTTATTTTATAATCTAATTGCTTATGCTTGATGTAGCTTGTATTCTAAGCAATTAACATATATATATCTTTCGTTAATTTTGACCAAGACATTCCACGAGGAAGTGTCGAAGTAAAAGAATCAATTGTTTAGAAAAGAAAAAAAAGGAATGAATTGTTAAAATGGTAGCTCAATTCACACTTTTTTTTAATCCAAATTAGTTAAATAAATTCGAAATTTATTCTAATTAGTTGTATATTTAGTGTTTGAACTTAATATCTCTAGTTTAACTGAAACAGTCTCGTTCCAATGCATTTATACAAAAGAATATCATTTTTCAAACCAAATCAATAATTTGTTTGTTATTTTAAAAAATAATTATTGTAATTAATAACCAAAAATTAATTTCTTATATAATAATATATTATTTGTTTGATTCAAAATCAAATACATAGATATGGTTAATTTAAACAAAACATTTCTATCATATGATATTCGGATAATTATCTTGATCTAATATTTAACTTGTCATAGTTACTATTAGACTATGATGACATATAATTTAAATATTTGAAAGATGTCAATGGTTAAATAATTTAAAGAATAAAGAGGTAATTTAATGTGATATATATGTGAAAATTCAAAATTGCATAAATTTTGAGAAAATAAGATTTTATTTATCTATCTTGGTTATTGATTTTGTTGTATCCTATTTTCCTTTTCCCTCTCTTTTCTGATAGGACTCATCTCAACAATCTTTTTTAAAAGAAGGACAGAAGCTGGCAAAACTTTCTATAGTATCAAAATCAAAAGAACTGCAGCTCTTCTTCTCCTTTTTGGGCCCATCTTGTCGTCATCGTCATCGTCATCATCATCATCACCCTCTGTTTTCTCATCCAAAAACCTAAAACATGACAAACTAAAATCCCACTGTTGATAAACACCAGATATAGAAATTAATGATATTGAATCTAATAATATTCATACAAATCAGGTGATAACAAAGGGGAATTTTTAAGATAATAATCCATTAACAGAGAGAGTTAATTAATCATAGTTAGAACTCTAATCATAAACTACAAGATAGATAACAGAAAATTAAACAGAGTGGAATAATTTTGTTGATGATTTAAGACCAGTTAGAGAACAAGGCCTCATAAATCTCAGATAAGACCTCCACAATAATCCTATGATGATGGTGAGAATTTAAGGATAAGAAACACTGCAAAAGCTGCTCGAGATCTTTGACTGAAAACATCTGTTTCTCTACGATCATTTCCACCATTGATGTCCTGAAATCGTTATATGGATCGCTTGAACTTTTCACCACTGCGTGGCTTCCCTTCACCATTTGAGAAGTACTCTTAAAAGAAGCCGGAGCTCTTCTCCGTCGAGAGCTGTGCTTCTTCCGCCGCCGACGGTGGTGATGGGATATTATTCCTGATGAATCTGAGGACAGAGTACTTCTCGAAGAGAAAAGGGTATCGTCTTCTTCATCGCTGCTAAACCAGTCGTAGTTGCCTTCAAAATATGCACTATCTTGAGAAGATGAGCTGAACAGGCTCATGTCTCTTCTGTTGCTCTTCTTATTCTTCTTCGTTTTCTTCGTCTTCTTGTTCTTCGCTGAGCTCAAATTTGAAGTTTGCTTTCTCTCTTTGAAATGGAATTCTTTATAGAATGGATTCAAAGGAGAAGCAGGGGATGCAGGAGGACACGTGTGTCCATTAGGATTCGCCGATATAAGAGGAGGATATCGGGCCGATATTTTCTGCCTGGGGAAGATAGAGTTGGATGTTGTATCGGGGCATTTGGGTCTGCAAATGGAAGGAAAAGGTCGAGCTTTAGGAGGCAAAGGCACCTCCTTGAAACGGAAGTAGTAGTCCTTATTGTGGGGTTGAGGAACAAACACCGCTTTCTCCACCACATCCGATAAGTTTCCGTCCGTCCGACATGAGCCGAAAGAGCCCGAAAACATTCGAGAGATTCGCATCTTGAATCGGTTTTCCATTAGAGGGAGAGAGATTATATGGAGGATCAAGGTGGCGGTATTTAAGGAGGGAATGTATAAGAAAATGAATTTGAGCATATGATTAAATGTCGGTAAATAATAATAATAATAATAATAATAATAATAAATTTATTTCTCATGTGATATTTAATATTTTATAATAAGCTCAATTTATGACTACAATAGATGGCCACATAATTAAAATTGTTACAGATTGAATTGATAGAAGGTACATTTATTTTTATTTATTGTCAGTAAGTTGAAAATTATTGCCCATATATATACATAGTCATGTAGCAACTGTTTTAAAATTTATTTATATAGTATTTATTTAGACTCAATTTATAATAATTAATAGTTTTGAAAAAAGAAAAATATGAATCAATAATAATTTATTACATAAATAGCATATTATATATCATTTGCCATATATTCAACTTATATAATAATTGAATCTAATTAAGAAATTTCATAAGATCACGTAATAAATTTAGACAAAATTAATATCTAACAAAATATATACAAATATGAGCAATCGCCGAACTCAAGATATAAAATGAATTTAAAATTTGAAAGATAACATTTTACCTTTTTAATTGATTTGTTTGAAAAAATATAAACTTGATTGGTAAAACTAAAAAAAAGTGAAAGTCTTTTTAGTATTATTATTTTAGGATTTGATTTTATATTTTGAAAGTAGTTTTTTTTTTTAAAATGATAAATTAATAAGTTGGTCTATGATGATACTTTTTGCTGTATTTCGTCTTCTTCTTTGTGTGAAGTTAGAGTAATATGGATTTAGGAGGGATAGTAGATTAAATGATTAATTAATTATTACAATAATGTTTTTGTTATTATAAAATTATGCCACTTTATTTCAAATACATCTCCTTTCCCCATATTTGTTTCTTCCACAGCTCCACTTAAAAACCGGTATTAAGTCCTCCTTTGAGTTCCATCTCAAGGGTTTAATTATAAATAAATATTAATTTAACAAGAAATTAAAAAGTTGAAATGTTAAATTGTATATAACTCAAAGGGACCAGAAATCCTGAAGTTGAGCCTATCAATCAGCTGCCTGATTTTGGAAGCTTTCTGTCTTTTCTCCAAATATGGTTTTCAAGTAAATGCTCACCAGCCCACTACTGAAGTTTATACTTAGGTATACACACCTAAGTTGGGGACCCAATACTTGGTGAAGTAATTTGAAATTCAAATTCCAGGGATTTTGTTTAGAAGATTATTAATAAATTAATCTTGCCCTATACATGAAAGCAACCTATATTAACAGAAAAATGAAAATACTAACTATTTTTCAAAACTGCCCAGCTACTTGTAGGTGGGAAATAATAGGGATGCAATTATGCACCTATTGAAATTCAAAAGAAGATTAAGGAAAGTCTTCATTCTCTCCATTATAATGCCGAAATGGTTTCTGTCAATGAAATTGTGCTCTTATTCAAAATTACAAATCAAAATTTGGTAACTTTTGAAAGCAAGAATTGTACAAACGTTCAGAAGTGAAAAGCAAATTAATTGACAGCTCAATTCTTTTGATAATTATTTGTTTTATGAAAAAATAAATAAAATATCTTTTATGAATTAATAATAATCGATTAAAGACCTGAATTGACTCTTAAACCGAATTGGCATTCCGTTTTGTAATTGAAGCAATTGTTTTTAATTTGTTTCAGTATGTGCAGCGACTTGGGTTGTTCAATTTAAGAGTGTTCGTTTGCTAGGTAGGGTAACCACCTCGGGAATATGCCTGAGATTGAAAAACACACAAGTGCTTGAATCATGGAAGTGGAAGTGTTGTTGGGCAGCAACTATTTTTGTTGTTTACTATCTCTTCATGTATATCACTTTCACACAAGCTCACCAGTCATCTATATAAAAGAAAACTTCTTATTTATATCAAATTCATGATGTATTAATTCTTTCTTTGGTGGAACTAATAATTTGTTAACATATCAATAATGTAATTTTATAATAAGTTTTATATTTATAATTTATAAGGTAATTGCAATTTTTTTACATACTTGATTGCATAGAGAAATCTCAATCATAAAAATTTTAAAAAAGAGATGGAAATATTAACAGAAAAAAAAATGCATCAAAAGAGGGCCCAAATGATTTTTTTCAACATTCATAATAATCTCATTTAAAAGAAAAATAAAGGAAAAAGAGGAGGAAGAAAAGAGCAGCAGCATAGAGAGAGAAAGTTCAAGAGTTTTGAAATGTGAGAATGAGAGTGTGGAGGACAAAGGTAAATTTGTCACTTTTTTCCTTGTTTGTTGCCGGCAGATTTTAGTCACCTTTTCCATTTTCAAATTCATATAGATTTTTTTTTTATATAAAAATTGTCAACATATGTATTTGTCTTTTATCAACTTTTACCCTTACATTTAAAAACAGACAACTGAAGAAGTCTAACTCTTTGGCTGCACCAAGGAGTTGAATCTTACACAGCAGTACTCTCACCTCTATTCCCCAAACAGTAAATAAATAAATGAAAGAATAATTAATTATAACAACAGTATAGCATGTAGTAATATCATTTTGAAAAAAAAAAATAGAAGAATCAAGGCTTTATGGTCTCTACTTCTTCTTGTATATGAAGAGCATCTAAGATTAAAGAAGGTTCCAAGAAGACAAAAACAAATGAAAAAAAAAAGCAGCTCTTTTAGGTTTTAAATGCAAAACCAATAGCTAACCGACAGTTTTGGGTAAATTGGATTTAGCTTTTCAAAGTATGATGAAGATCATTGGCTCTGTCCCAACTCAAAACTATTGCCCTTTGACATTGATTTTCTCTGCCTACTTCTGCTTATATATGATTATTTTTTTCGATTGCGTTTTAGTGTTTTGACAAATAGGTTGTGACTTTTGAGCAGTTTCGGGTTTTATTTATATTATTTTTCATGTGCTTTTGTCCTTTATGTTGGCTTGTAAACTTTAGTTTTTTCCAACCCTTATCGACCTTCTTATTTCATTATTATTTTATGAATCAGTAAATAATCTTACCCTATACGCTTGAAGTTCACTCAACAATAACATTTATAAATATTACGAATTCAAAGTCAGTTTTTTTAAAAAAAAAAACAAAATTTAAAAAGATTTAACTAAAATTCGAACTAAGAGTCTAATATAGCTAGTTAGCGAAAATAGCTGCTAATAATTATTTATTGATGACTGATATTTAATAGCCAAAAAATTGAAAATGTCCGGTAAAAATTTTTCAGTGGAAAGAAATGCCTGTTAAGGGTATATGAATATGCGTGCGCTAATGTGTTTGCAAATATAAGAATTAAGAATTATTTCTTACGAAAAATATAATACGTATATGTATACATAAATGTTATCATAGTTTTAATTATTTTTCATAATATTTTAATATTTATCTAATTAGACAAGTGTTTTTGCAATATTTAATAAATTATAAATGGATGATACAATATAAGCAAAAAAATATATAATTATATTAAAAAAAAACTCCAAAATAGAATTATTGGAATCAAGAGTTGAGCTCCTATCACCAACCTCAAATCTTTAAACAAAACATCTATCAGCAACCTTAAGCTTTCAAATAATTTTTACTTTTTAAAAAGCTCAAAATCATGGGCCAAGACCAATATTGCTAAAGTGTAATAAGAGCATGATGGATTATTTTTCCATCCATTCATAGGGTATCTTCTATGCATTTTTATGAGAAATGTAGAGCTAGCAGACTTTAGGATGCTAAACTTAGGCATAATAGAAAAACTACGTTTTGGGAACAAAAGGAGAGCAGCAGACTTTGAGATTCTAAATTCAGAAGTAATAGAAAAACTAAGTTACATAGTAATTAATTAAGATCTGCTTGCTTCGGCCTGCCTTTTACTATGGGGCACTGATTGGGCTAAAACTTTTACATGGACTTTGCTATAGTTAAGTGTCACTTTTCAAGAGCATCGTCACTAAACTTTATGGCTTTGTCCTCAAAAAGAGCCCCGATCTCTTCTAGGCTCTTGCCTTTGGTCTCTGGCATAAACAAGTAAAAGAATACCGTTCCAATAACCATTATTCCTGCAAGCACAAAAAACACTCCCCCAAAGCTTATCTTATCGGCAATGGTTAAAAATGTCATGGACACCAACCCGCTCACCAGCCGGTTCACCGATATGGCCAAACCGGAGCCCTGAGCCCGCAACCTCAAAGGGAAAATCTCCGACCAGTATACCCATGTAATAGGCCCAAGCCCAATAGAAAAGAAGGGAACAAACGCGCAAAAAGCCACTATACACATCACAATAGCCCACACAGGCCCGCTGTTTGAATGCTCCAGGAACTTAGAGCCCGAGCCCAATACAACCAGAGAAACCGCCCTTCCTTCCGGTCGAACCCAACAACAAAAGAGGCCTTCTTCCAAACCGGTCGAGATAAAGAGCAGATAATAACACAAACAAAGAAAAAAATTTTATTTTTAATTTTTTGAATTTTAAAAACTATTTGGACAGTAAATAAATATTTTTTTATTTAAATGTAGATTTGTGAAAAATAGTAAATAAAAAATTTAAAAAATAAATTAATTAATTGAAAAAAATTACAGCTTTTTAAAATTTAACGATAATTCCAATCATACCTTAACCAATAACACTTTCTTGCTATGGATCCCTGCAGCCCAGAAAACTTCAGGGGTGTAATATATTACAGCATCGTTCCCTGAAGCTTGCATGATGAAATTAATCCCCACCGCCGAAATGAGCATCCGGCGAACCGCAGGCGAAGGCCTCCACTCAAGTTCTTTCCAAACCTTTTGGCCACGCCAACTATTAGCTGAAGAAGAGACTCCATCAGAAGCTGCTTTCACAATTTCAGCGAGTCTAAATTCAGCTTCCTCTGCAGTATCCGATACTTTGAGCAAAACCCTTTTCGCCTCCGGCAACCTACCTTGTATTACGAGCCAACGCATGGCTATTACCCCGAAACCGATGACCAAAGATGGGACAGCAGAAAGACCCAGCATTAGCCTCCAGTTAATGTTTTGGGGCAGACCTGACAAAGCGTAGTTAAGAATGTAGCCTAAAAGAATACCAAAAACAATGAAGACTTCAGGGAGAGGTGTGAGGAATCCGCGAGTCATGGCCGGAGAGAGCTCGGCGGAGTAGACCGGAGCGATCATGGGGGAGTAACCAACGCCGATGCCGGCGACAATCCGACCTGCCAAGAGGAAAGGGAAAGATGGTGCTAGACCCATGAGAAGTGCACCAATTAGAAATGTAGCTGCTGCAAGAACTATAGTATAACGCCTGCCTATATAATCTGAGGTTTTCCCTGAAGCCAATGATCCTATAAGTGAACATACATTTAGAATTCCTACCAAAATCTCCACTTGGGTTCTTGTGATTTTTAGATTTTCTCTGATGAAAAGTACTGCACCACTCATAACTCCAATATCTGCAAACAATTTCAAAGCATAAATAAAGATTCAAAATAAATAAATAAATAATTAAATGAAGAAGCATTTGGGAAATTATTGATTAAAATGGACATACCATAGCCTAACAAGATAGAATTGGTGGAAGCCAAAAGAGCACAAGCAAGGGCATAATTGTTGAGACGAGTTCTTTTAGGGGCAAGAGCCCTTGGTGGTTTAGAGGGTTCTTGTGATTCAACCTCCATGTGAAGTGAGTGATCTTAATTGTGTTTATTTTGTTTTTGGGGTGTGATGTATAAGTAGCCAGCAGAGTGGTGATATTGTTTGAGATAATTGGATTTTGTTTGGGGCTAATAAGGAGGCGAAAAAAAAGGGAATTGGATGTGAGTGAGATACGAAGGTACTTTGTTTGTTTATATAGTTGAGGAAAAAGGAAATAAAGAGGAATCAATGAATTTACAAACTGCATTGGATTTACACAGAATAGGTGTACAAGGGATGAAGTACACGTTTGGACAATTGTGACAAATGAATGAGAACTTGAGAAGGATGAGTTTGGGCATGAGGTGGACCTCTACTACTACTCCATAGTCCATACGTCACCAGTCCCGTATTACCCGACTCATCAAAATCCATTAGCTTCCTGCTGGTATTGCAACTTCACTTTAATTTTCTTCTCTGCGTAATATTACTTACTACTAGACTATGCAACATTTGGCAAGAAAAAGTTTACGATTTTATTTAATATATGTAGTTAAGAGAGAGAATTTGACTGATGTGATTAGGGATATCCCAAAAATATATACATGTCAACCCTTACACTGGATGGATGTACATCAATTAGCAAAATACCAAATTAAGTCCAGCTAAATAAATAAGTTATTTTTGCGGAAGCTGTAGAGGACCAGATTGAGAAAATTCTGGGGGTTCGACTAGAGATTTGTGATTGCTCGGGATGAAGATTAATAGTTTCAAAACCTTTTTTTTGTGCTTCGAAAAATGTCAATAGGCACACGGTTGAGGCTATTACGAGGATTTCGGGTTTCAGTTTTTATGAGGACTTGGATTTATATCTTGGATATCTGTTTTATATGGTTGTAATGACGCAATTAGTTTCCACCAAAGTGAATAATTGTACCAAAAATTAAGACAAAGAAAAATTCTCAGTTAGTTGGTGGAGTTACAAATGGTCTCCCTTAAAAACCAACTTCCTTAGACTCTTAGAGTCTTGATGACAGAATTTTTCTCGGATAATTTAAAGTACAATATATCACAAAGTAAAAAACTCGACAATAGCTATTAAATAGAAATAAAAAGAACACCAAAATTTAACGAGGTTCGGCCAATTATGCCTACGTACTCGGACACTACTAAAATAATATTCCACTATTTCAAAGAAATATTACAAAGTGAAATATTACAAGAGAGTGATTAAATACAACCAATTTTAGAAGTAGATGGATTGATATTTTTGGTATGAATTATTAAGAAGGGGATGAAACCCTTTTATAGGCTAATGCTATTGTGGAAAAATGTTATATTTCCGAACATTTCAACACAATTATTATACTTATTTGGAGGAAAAAGTGCGAAAGAAACTCAATTCTTGGAAGGTTAAAACTCTCTCCTTTGCAGGAAGAGTTACTCTAGTGAATTCAGTCTTCATGGCTTTTCCACCTTATGTTATGCAAGTCTTCATGGCTTTTCCACCTTATGTTATGCAAGTGGCGGTCATTCCAGCTAATACTTGTGACAAATTCCATGTGCACGAATTTTATTTGGGAAGCTGATGGTAATGAGAGAACCATGCATCTGGTCTGTTGAGGAACAGTGAGTCGGCCTAAGGAGTATCGGGATTTTGGCTTGAAAATCTTAAGGATTCTTAACCAGGCCTTCATAGCCAAATTACACGGCCAATTCCAAGTATTTCTCATGATTGGTACGTGAAAGATGCATTGAGTGGGGATACTTGGAATTTCATATTACTGAATGATTTCCTACCTGAGGAAATATTGGAAGATTTAAAGTTGGTTTGTCTCTCTATGGATGATTTGGAGGATGATATCCGGATTTGGAATCTTTCAGGTAATGGTTAGTTTTCGTTAGCTTTGGATTATTTGGTCTTTAATTTGGACCTGGGTTCTAGCGATGATCATGTAAAGTGAGATCTGGTCTGGCAGTGGCAAGAATTATGACTACAATCGAAGACATTTAACAAGTGATTCATTTTTCGGAATGGTTTTACAGCTAGGGGAAATCTTGATTGGAGGATTCTTTTCGGGTTTACGTGTTGGTAAAAATGGACATGGCGCAAAAACTTGGTTTTCAACAACTCTCGGGTAGATGGTCTCTCGAAACCTAAAATCATCCTCCATGCAGTTCATGCTCGTGTGGCAGCTTTTGATTCCCTTGTCGGAGTTGGAGAGGTAAACACAGTGCTCAAAGAGGCATGAATCAGCTGGAATAGACCGCCTGATGATTTTGTGGTTCTGAATATTAATTTAGCTTTTCGTAGAAATTCTCTTTCAGCAAGCTACTTCATGAGTCTTTCGTAATCAGAATGGGGTTTGGCTGAGAGGTTTTTTAGTAAAGCTGGGCCAGTGTAATGCTTTTAGAGCTGAACTTTGGGGTATTTACATTGGTCTGCAACAAGCTTGGAGGAAAAGGTGGCGCAAGGTTCATATTCAGATAAATAACTCAGTCGTTGCTACGATTTTCAACTCAATTTCTTCGGTGTCCATTCAAAATGAGAATCTCATAGCTCGAGTCTGAATGCTTCTTCGTCAAGAATGGCAAGCACAAATCCTTCATGTTTACAAGAAAGCTAATATTATTATTTATTGCAGACTATATGGCCAACTTGGCGTTCGATCATACTGAATGTTTCATTTGGTACGATGGTCCCCAAACAAGTACTAGTCTTCTTCTGTTTGGAGATGCAACAGGAGCTGCCCAATCTCGGATGATCCACTCATAGTTTTGTTTGGTTTCTTTCTCTCTCAAAAAAATGATAAAACTCTAATAAAAATATTAATTATTATATAATCTATTTTATTCTTTTTTAATAATGACTATAATCTGAATAAGTGCAAAAGTAATCAGGATCTAGAAGAGGAGATAAATCATGCCTCCTAACTTGAATATATAACCTTAAAATATGAAAATTAATAAAACTTAAGTTTTCCCCTCCTTTTGTAATAAAAATAAATAAATAAAATAAAACTAAAAAAGAATTTTAATCAATTACTTAATATTATGTAAAAAAAAAATTGTAGCAAAATCAGCGGCACTACAAAACAGGGAAAGGGGGAAAACAAATTCTCCATCTCTTCACTCTTGTATTGTTTTCCCTTTCCCTTTCCCTTTTGCTTTTCTTTTATTTTCCTTCAACCAGTAAATGTGAAGCTTAAAGATATAGTCATGCTTCAAAATCAAAAACATAAATTTATATCTCTTGTGGACTTTTTGCACATATAATTAAAAAGCGCATTGATTAATTATTTTTCTGAAAATAAAAAAGTAGTATCTAAAAGCATCTACATGCAAAAAATAAAAAATAAAAATGTAGCACCGAAAAAGTACCTAAAGTGAAAAAATATAGATATCATTGTCATTAAATTTTACAAATTTATATAATTAAAAATTTATTCAACCTAACTCATTTAATTTAATCAATAATAATTAATAATTTAATTAAATAAATTTTTTGTTGAAAAGTTTAATTATATAATTTAATCTATTAAGTTCAAAGATCAAAATGAATTTTTTTTTTCCTTTCTTTTACCAAGAGATAATAAGTGAAATAAGAAAGTGATACACATCATGACAATATGTGTGATGGAAAGCAGTACGTAAAGGATATGTTGTTATTAGCAAAGCAAGCAATGTGTTCTAAATCTGTTAACCCGTATTGAAGTACACAAATTTTCAATTTGCAATATTTTTGTTCATATTAAATTTAACATTTATTTATAAATCCAACTAAAAATACAACTGGATCAATAATATATTATTGAATAAAAAGTTAATAAAATTAATTTTAGTTATAATATTAATTAGGATTTATAACAAAGAAAGAAATGTATATCATGACAAAAATTTCCTTCTGATTTAAAATAAGAATACAATGAAAAGCCAACTAGTCAACAGAATAAAAATGCAATTTCTTTTTGAGCATTGAAGAAAAAGATTTTTAACATTGTAAGACTTAAATTCTGATATTAACTTCACATACGTTTAAACTATAAAACAATGAGGGAAAAATAAATTGATTTTACAGTTTGAAAAGTTTTGTATTTCATAATAAGTATGTGCAGAATATGATCTTATCATCACATTTCAGTATGTACAACTAATACCAATATCCTAATTAAATCATTTTAATAAATTAAACTCATGATCAAATGGAAAGGCAAAACTACCTAAGAGAGGAGACTATATATATGAAACAAAATGTTTTTGATTCTCATCATGAGTGACTTTATCTTCAAAGAGAAGTCCAATTTCTTCCAAGGACTTGCCTTTGGTTTCAGGTAAAAATGAAAAAAAAAAAAAGAAAACTGTACCAAATACCATAATTCCTGCAAGTGCAAAGAACTTTCCTCCGAATGATATGAGCTTCGAAATGGTGAGAAATGTCATTGCCACAATCCCAATCGCCATCCAGTTTATTGATACTGCCAAGCTTGAACCCTGTGCTCTTAACTTGTTGGGAAATATTTCGGCCTTTTTTTTTCCAAAAAAGGATTGATGAGAAAAATATTCCCCAACTTAGAATGAATTGAAAAAAAATCATTTTAAAATAATCAAAGTCAAAAAGAGAGCGGTCAACTGTTGTCCACTGCTTAGAGGAGCGGACAACAACTATCCACTCCATCAAGAACCGAACAACATTTTGTCCTCTTTTCCAAGCAATAAACAACCTACTTGGTATCTTAAATTAATCTCATGCACTCACATATTGAAAAGAACAAGTTGGACAGAAAGTATTGTTTTCTCGTGAATCATTATGATTGAAGGTATATATTCCTTAACATTTTTTTTTCACCCATTGTAGATATCAAATTTTAGCCAATAGATTCTATCATTTTTTCTAGTACAAAAATAAATATTGTACCAAAAAATATCAATATATCTTAATAAGATATTAAATTGAGCTACAAATCCTATATTGAAAATAATTGAATTTCAATCAAAAACTTGAATCAATAGTCAATATGTCTTGTAGTATATGCCATATTTTTTTAAGGGAATCCATTCACTTTACATTTCTAATAAAATAAATAAACACTCATGCATGCATATTAGTTGATGTCTCCATTGATTCATTTTTTGAAAAATTAATCCATTCACTTCATCTCTTTACAAGGAATCCGTTGATTCACTTTTTTAAAAAAAAACAAAAAACCTTTAACAATTATATATAAAAAAAAAACTATTCTTATTTAAAGAAAAAGCCAAAAAAATAAAAAAAAATTATATGTCTGCTAGGCGGACAACAGCCTATCCATTGTTTCAACAAGCGGACAGCTTCTCTGTTTGTCCTCTTTTTGCCACGTCAACAATTTCCATCCTAAAATGGGAAATATTTTGCTAAACACCCTACATTTGGAATTTCTCAAATTCTCACCCTAAAAGCCACCTTGTTTTGGAAAAATACCCAAATATTTTTGAAGAATAAACCCATGTTATTAGCCCTAACCCAATTGAAAAGAAAGATACATCTGTATATACTGCCACTACACACAACGCAATTGCTCACAATGGCTTGTTATCTGAATGCTCTAAGAATTTTGAGCCTAACCCCAAGGTTGCCAAGGATGTAGACATCCCTGTTGACTCCAACAACAACAGTGGCCGTTTGCCAAACTGGTGCAAAAAAAAAGCTGACACCAATACAAACAATGTTATAGCCATCCCCATTATGATTGTAACTCCTACAAGTTGTTGTCTGCTCTCTATTGTTGCATCTTTAAACACTCGAGGGTTGTAATAAACCACAACATCATTGCTTGATGCCTGCATGAAGAAGTTAACCTTGATGGCCGCAAGTAAAATGCAGCGAACGGGGCGAGATGGACTGCATAAGAGCTCCCTCCAAGTTCCTTGCCCTCACCAATTGCTTGATGCAGCTCCATGGGTCAAATCCTTAGCAGCTTTTATCATTCCAGATAATCTCAACATTGCTTCTTCAGAATCTGATGTTTTTATCAATACATGTTTTGTGTCACCGAATCAGCCTTTCTTCACAAGCCAACGAGGAGATTCAGGCATCACCATAACACCTAAAGCAATAAGGATAACTGGCAATGCTGCAAATCCTAGCATTATTCTCCAATTTATGTTTTCAGGAAGACCTGTTAGAGCATAGTTGAAGACATAGCCGAGTAAAATTCCAATATTGATAAAAACTTCGAGGGAAGAGAGGAATCCTCTAGTCATCGCAGGAGAGAGCTCTCAGGTGTAGACTGGAGCAATCATTAGGGAGTAGCCGACACCAATTCACATCTAAAATAAATAGAAACTTACGCAGATGTTGATCACTTTGCCAGGAAAACCTTTATGGCAGCACCAAAGTCAAGTCTAGACAAGGCTTCCAGCTCTGGATACTTTGATGCCCGGCTTCCCACATCAAAACACTTCCAATAATAAGAAGGCCTACAAGTGGCATTGGAAGTACACGAGAAGCCCATAGAAGTTTAGATCTACAAGGGCCAAGGTCTCCCGGAACCATGGCTTTCGTTGATCTTAGTGTCATATCTTTTGCAAGTGCGAAGAAACTTTCACCTTTTTCAAGCAGAAAGGAATTGAAAATAATATCAGGTTTAGAATTCACTTCTCCCAAATTCAAGCCTCTCTTCAAAATTCAAATTCGCACCAACAAAATGCACTAACTTAGAATGTGATAATTAATTTGACTCTGTCAAATTTCAAGTGACATTTACAACTTTGGCATTTATAATGAGCAATCATTTTATCATATAAGCATTGAGAAACCCCACTGGATTTGAAAATAACACGAATCGGACCAGAAAAGACAAGAGTGGCCTTATTGAGATTAAAATACATCAAAAAAAATTTTTGATAAAAGAAAAAGGTGACTAAATTTTCAACAGCTTCCGTAATTTATATTTTCATGCATTTCATCAATATGAAAAGGATTTAGCATATGCACCTGAAGCAGCTTGAAGGTCTCATAGTCAAGAATGATACCAATTTTCTGCTGGTAATCAAGACAGTCTAACTGGAAATCAAGCATAAGGATCCGAGCCATCTGTCGCTGAATGCACCCTAGAATGTTAAATCCTCTCGAGCGTGAAAATTTTCAGTCTCTTTGCAGCTGCATGGACTCTTCTATTCTCTAAATTCTCCCTGCTAGCCACCATCTCATAAAGGACACAATCGTAGAGCTCAAGTTCCTTCTGGGGGCTGGCGAAGTAACTGCATGTAGAAATTTCAGATCATTCAAACTCAGATAACAGAGAGAAAAAAACATCTTCCAAGGAAAATGGCTGGGGTAAATTATCTTGTTGTTACAAAGAATAAAGTGGAAGACACAACCCAAACAAAAAGCCTCGAATGATTTATTCAAACCAAAAGTCAATTCTCGCCTTTAGTGGGCTATTTAAAACGAGTAATGAAAATAGGTCCGTTTTCCAGCAACAAGAACAAACCTTAAATTATAAATATAAATAACATTCTGAGCATTCACAAAAATAACTAAACAGAACATCAAGAAACAGTTTTTTTTTTTGGTATGTTAGAATTATTATTTGTGTAATAAATTACCAAAAGTTCCATGTCAACTCTTCTAGCATGTACCTCCCTAACTATTTTTAAAATCAGCAAGAAAACAATTGAATGTAATCATTGTGAGATAATAGAATTACACATTGTAGTACCCTAGAGCACAACTGAAACAACCATAAGGAAACAAATAACAAAAAAATAAATTAAAAAATAAAAACGTACTCTTTATCTGCGATGTGAACGGTAGAAACCAAATCAACCTGCAGCAGCTCAAAAATAACCAAAGAAAATTATTTTTTCCCATATACAAAACAAGTAAAGCAAGAGAAACGAAACCAAAACTTATAATCAGGGTACCTGAAGAAAGGGGTTGAAAATAGACCAAGGAAACCTCTTCCTGCAACCAATGACAGCAGTCTGCAATTCGCAGCTTCTTCTACCCGAGCCTCTCCTGAACCTCGTGAAATCCGCAATCGAATTGCTTTGTAAAAACTGGTCGGCAGAGCCATCTTCAATTGGCTGAACATTAGTGGAGGATGAAGCGAAAGTTTTGGGAAGATCGATGAGAAAAACACAGAGAGGATGATTTGGGGAATTTAGGAAATCTAGGGTCGGATTTGGAATGGTACTTGAAGGGAATAAAGATGAGAGAAGTGGAAGAGGAAGAAGCGTCGGTGGTTGAAGAAGTTGAAGGAAAAGAACAAGTGGGTGGAAGCATCGAAAGTGAAATAGAGACGACCATTGCTCGCTTCGCATCTCCCTAAGCTCAAAGGTTGGAGAAATTAAGAGGGGAGGAACCTCAAATTCTGAGCTTTTGAGAAGGAAGCTCTGTGTTTCTGGTTCTGGTTAGGCACCGCACACGTTCCGGCTATACTAACACTAACAGCATGCACATTTTCATTTTTTTTTCTTTTTAATTTCTTCTTTTAATTATATTATAATAATAAAAATAACGAGAAAAAAATGCATAAATGTCCAAGTTGATTGACTTTAATTCTATGGAGCCTTTAGTTTTATTTTATTTTATTTTGATATAATTATTTTTTGGAGAATTTTTTATTTAAAAACTCAATAAAAATTTCATAAAAAATATTTCTTTAATAAACTAAAACTCTTTTTTTTTAAGACTTTGCAAAGATATTTTGGGCTTATTCCCTAATGTCATAATTGTTCATACTGATCGAGAAAAAAAATAGAGTTAGTGAATTGGGTAGCAAATGATTCTTTGAGTTTTGATAGAGCGATCACAGTGTTTTTCTTGCTGCCTTTAAGTGTGATTTCGAACATATAAAATGATATTCTTGGAGTTTCTTGATGATGTTTTCTTGGTGTTATTTGTGGGTTTTTCTCCTTTTGTAATAAAAAAAAATTGTATAAAACAATTAGTTAAAACTCAAATAAAGTAAATAAAAATAAATGCAAAAATTCATTAACCAATTATATATTTTACCTAATAATAATGTGAATTCATTTTTATTATTTTTTGCTTGCACGCAAATGCCAACAGAGACATGCCTATACCAATTCAATTCCAGACTCAAGAAGCTTGAAAGTTGAATTTCGTGATATATATTCATGTAGAAACTACAATTATTGATTTATATGAAATTTTCACAATCAAGATTCTTTCAGTTTTCAAAGAAAGTGAAAGCTGAAAAGGATCTTCTTAGCCTAAACAAAAGCAAAACCCTTCAATTCTTAATTCTTATTCACGTCTCCAAAGGAAATTATAAAATAATATCAACTACAATATGAAATTTCCATTGGTTTTACATTTTTATAAAGTCGAATATGTCCCTACTGTTACTGTAACGTAATTTAATATTTATATTTCTTAAACTGAAAAACTGCTTGTTGGGAGTTAGCTCACGTAATTAACTGTTTATCCACGTATCATAAAAAAAAAGATTTTACAAATAAAATATTAGTAAATTAAAAATTACTTATTAATTGAATTTAAAGTTAATTTTGAGGAATATATATATACACACACTAATTTGAGAATTGCATCATTAAAAAAATCCAACGTATGAGTTTATATTTTTTATTTTTTTAATCAAAATCTAAGTTTTGAGGGAACAATAAAAGATAAAAAAGAACTGAAATTTATATCTTAATTAAATGATTAAAATAAATTTTATAAAGTTAGATGTGTGATGGATTAAAATTTTTTTTTTTTTATCAATTTTACTCAAATGCTCAAAAATATGTCAAAGAAGAATTGTTTGTATCTAAAAGATCAATTACATTGGAGAACATGAACATGCTATTTTAACAAACTTTTGTCTTGGTTAGAGAAAAAAAAAACAAATATTTCTCAAATTTTGGATTTAATAGTTAATCTTTTTTATTACAAAAGAGGGACAAAAAGAAAAGAAAAATCTGATTTTTTTATTTGTAGAAAATGAATAACATAATTTTGTTTTTTGTATAGTGGAGGTATTGCTGCCAAGTTGTTTTGTTTATGACTTTAGCTATTTTGATGCATGCATAACCAATTTTCATTACACCTAACTTAACTAGCTTGCATAAAGGCTCGGTTTGACATTAAATTTGTCAAAATTATTTTTGAAAAAAAAATTTATTTTTAAGTTTTTTGAGTTTTGAAAATTGTTTTTGAAAAAAATTAGGTTTATTAGGTAAATATATATTTTTTCCAAAAACAAATTTAAAAAAATCAATTTATAAAAAATTAAAAAAAATCAGTTAATTAAATCAAAAAAATTATAAATCTGTCCAAACACGCCCAAATTCTCCCCACTACTTTCCGCGCGCATATATATATATATATATAAAGAAAAATTCAAACAATTTCTCATAGCTCTTTAGAATACTTAATATATTATTAAATTTATAAAATTTTCAACATTTTTAATCATTCTAATATTTTAAATCATCGTGTAATTTTATTTTAAGTGTTTATGAGATTAATCGAAATTTAAATATTCTAAATGTTTAATAGGTTTTTATTTTGAACTGTAAATTTAGTCGTTCAAGGAAAAAAATGAAAAAGGAAAATCCATCTCAAAGAGAAGGAAGACAATAAGAAGATCCCGAAGATGGGCCAATGTAAAACAAAAGCCCAAAATTCTGATTTTGGGCTGGGAAATCGAGTTTCTATATAGTCCAGAAAAACGAGCAGATTTGGGTTGATAATTTATTTTTATTTATGTAATCTTATCATTTATATATATATACTTATAGTCACTATTATTTATAAAAAGTTATACTCTATTTTATAAATATAAAATCTGTTATAAAATTATATTTCTAAATATTATTAACTCAATTTACCATGAAAGATGTTAAATAATTTGCCTTTTGCGATCTTTTTAACTCTAATGAACTTCAAACAAAAGAAAGTTAATACATTCAATTTATCTATACAATTGGTAGAATTCAGTTATAAGTTTTTAAAATTGATTTATGCGTTTTTCATCCACATTTATTTTTTTGAAATAATTACAGATAATTCTATGATATTTTAATAAATTATAGTCAGAAATAAAATTTAAAAAATTTAATAATAAATTCGTTTATTGTTTAAAATAATATTCATTCATTTAATACTATATGAATTTTAAATAAAATTTTTTATATAAATTATTTAAAATTTTATATATAATATAATAATTTTTTATAAGAATTTAAAATTTTTTTAACTATCAACTACTGTAATTATAAAATAATTAATACATTCAAATTTTATTTTTTTTAATTGTTATTTTAAGCGATATTTTTATTAAAATAAATAAATAAAATGGTACAATATTAATTTTTAAAAAATTTATTTCTCTTTATTAAAATAAAAAACTCAGGATTATCTGTAATATTTTTTTTTGACAAATCATCCGCATTTATTGACAATAAAAGAAAGTGAACGAAAGTAAAAAAAAAATCAAAGATATTAGTTTTTAATTAAATTTAAAAAATTATGAAGGTTATTTATACAAAATAATAGTAGCTGTAATAATACGTACAGGGGTGACCTTACAAGGCTAAAAGCTGAACGATGAAAGGATAGTGCTCGACCCACAAAGCCACGTGTCTTCAAGAACACAACAGATGAGGTTGCTTTAACGTGTGGCCTTCACAATTCTCCCCCACCTGCCTAGATCGATTCGAGATTGCCGAATCTCCATTCTCTCTCTGAGATATTTTATTCATTTTTTCATAAACAAGTTGTAATTTTTAGCCAACAGGATAAATAAGCGACGTAGTACGAAATAAAACATAATCACACACACTGTTGCCTTCCCCAAAATATTGGAGCAGTTTTCATGATCTACCAGTTTAGTTTCAGTCATGGCTGCTTCAATAACTAAGCTTCATATAAACCCACAAACCGTAGATTACTTTTCTTATGACCAACCCAGAAATGGATTGCTTAAACCGGGTTTTTTATGGTCGGGTTTCGGTGGAGTACACAAGGGTAGTTATGGGTTGTGCTTACACAAGTGCAGGTCTTTTAGGTCTGGCGATGGAGGGAAACTTGAAGACAAAGAGAAGGAAAGTGAGAGAAAATTTGGGGCCGTGAAGGAAAATAAAGTTAAGTTGAAAAAGGGAGATGGGTTTCTGAGTAATTTGAAGCACGCTGTTTTTGGGTCAAATGAGGACAGTAGTAAAGCAGTAGCTAAATTAGAGGAGGTTTTTCAATCGGTGAGTTTATTTAGTATTATCTTCTATAATTTCTATCGATATGCAAGCAATTGCCTTTTTTTTTGGTGTGTTTTTTAGCAATTTTATGAGCTTATATGTGTTTGATAATTCACTGGTATTGGTTTCTGATATAACTTGATGGGAGAAAATTCTGAATTTTATAATTTTGAGTTTTAATCATCTTGCTCTGAACTAGCATTAAGCTTGGAAAAGATGGTCAGTAAGACTCAAAATTTGGCATCTGTGCAGCAAAATTCATTAAAGTTTGATTTATGCATGTCATCTATCCAAATTTCTTTACATGTTTGATGGTTCAGTAATAAAATCTTGGTCATGATTCTGGCAAATTACAACTTGTCTCTCATGATCCAGATTGCTATCCAAATAGGGAGATATATTGTCACAATGATGAGTACTGGAGTCATACTCGCAATTGGTTTTCAGTTGTCAGGTAAAAAAGGATGCATGCTTTTACAGTGAGGACACTGTGCATACCCTGCATTTTATAATGCAAGACTGATGTTAAATTCAATTGGTTCTGCAAATTTTTTTGAAGGTGGAGACAGTCAGATGAATACCTTGATTTGGTATAGCTGGCTCGGAGGCATTATCATCGGAACTATGATAGGCGCTAACATGGTTTTAGATGAACATTGTCGAGCTGGTCCTCGTAATGTTGTAATAACTGGAAGGTATTCATTCTCCGTCTGTAGTCTTCTTGAAATAGTTGGTTTTGCTTTTCAAGGCTACATGGTATTAGTTGCGTATTAGTAGATGATCAGGAGTTCTATAAGGAATACGGTATTCTTTTGATGTCTAAATAAATATATTCAAATGATTCTTTATCTAATTTGTTATTTCTGAGAGCCTGGACATATTAATGTTTCGCTTTGAAGGATGTTGTTCCAGGTAGAATTTAGACCTTTGGCATAAAAATGCTTCTAATGGATTGGACACATGGAGAATTAATACATCTATGTTCTTTTGCATGTTTGAAATGGCTGGTTTAGCACAAGGGGACTTGGGAAAGCACTTGCTCGAGAATTTCTTCTGTCTGGTGATCATGTGGTTGTTGCTTCACGCAGGTTGTGTAACGAGTCATGTTATTTGTTCGGTTTATGGATTTGTTATTCCATCTCTATGTTATTTGTACTCACTACTCCTCATCATTGGATGTTTGCAAAGGCAGTCCCGAATCCGTAGATATGACAGTCAGAGAACTTGAGGAGAACCTCAGAGAAGGAATGGCCACCACCAGTGGCTCATCTAGGACAAATCTGTTACATGCAAAAGTGGTTGGCATAGCTTGTGATGTCTGTGAACCTTCTGATGTACAGAAATTGGCAAATTTTGCTGTGAATGAATTTGGTTCCATTGACATATGGGTGAGCTCTTCAGATTTATCCGTTAAAGTTTCTAATTTTCACATGGGAATTGTCTTCATAAAATCTGTCTCTGCATGCTTGCATACATTTATTGATAACTCTTGTGCATCCACTTTAACTGAAGTGGTAAAAGCCCACAGTTTAGCTTCAGATTGGGTAATTCTCAGTTAAGCGGCAACCAATTAATAATGTTCGGACACATTTGATACCTGAAATGCCACTGCAATGATTTTAATTTCATTCTATTAATAAGAACTCGTTCCAGTCTTAGTTACCAAAAAGTATAATTCTGGAGTAATCCTGGCTTGTGTGGAAACATATGTGAGGTTATAGTTGTTCTCTCATGTTGTGAATTTTTCCTTTCAACACGGAACAGATAAATAATGCTGGAACAAACAAAGGATTTAGACCACTGCTGCAGTTTACTGATGAAGATATTAAGCAGGTACCTGAGTTAAGTATAACTAATTGGTATTTGACAAGTTTATTTTCAACCTATATCACTGTTTTAAGTGAATGGAAACCCCGTCCATGATGTTTTGATTGTTTACGTAGGACTAATCATTTAATAAGCCTCGAGATGATCAATTATTATGCCATATATGTGTTTGTAACAATTATGTTTCTGTTCGGATTCTTCCTGTGCAGTTTACCTTGTATATTCTTATACATAAATGATTTCAATGCACCTGTCATTCTTCTACAGTTTTAAATGATTAGCTTGTTCAAATGGTTTTGTGGTAGATTGTTTCAACAAATTTAGTTGGATCTATTCTCTGCACCCGTGAAGCTATGCGTGTTATGGTGAACCAGCCTAAGGCGGGTCACATATTTAACATGGACGGTGCAGGTTCTGGGGGATCTAGCACCCCTCTGACAGCTGTGTAAGTTGTGATTGCTCACTAAAGTGTTATCTTGTATCCTTGTAGCTTTAGGCGAAAGCTGAGAGTTTTGCTTGGACTTTTATTATAGCTATTCTTCTAACTGTCTTGTCCTCTCAAACTGAAGTTATGGTTCAACAAAATGTGGTCTTAGACAACTTCAAGCATCACTTTTGAAGGAGTGCAAGCGATCTAAAGTTGGAGTGCATACAGCATCTCCAGGCATGGTCCTTACAGATTTGCTTTTGAGGTATATCGGTTGCATCTCTCATTTATTCAACACATTTACTATGCATTGTCACAGATTTTATGGTGGCGAATGCTATGAGCCTACAACTAGTACTTCTTTCCCTCTTCCAAATGCCGTGAAACTGTCCAACATAGTTCATGAATTTGTGAATTGAGAACATTTCTTTTTTGTTTTCTTTTTTGCAGTGGCTCCACGCTGAAAAATAAACAAATGTTTAACATAATCTGTGAGCTTCCAGAAACAGTTGCTAGAACTTTAGTTCCACGGATGCGGGTTGTTAAGGGTTCGGGAAAGGCCATCAACTACTTAACACCTCCTCGGATATTACTTGCTTTGGTCACCGCATGGCTGAGGAGAGGGCGCTGGTTTGATGACCAGGTAATCTTGATGTCCTGGGGGATTTTCCTGTCGAGAATTGCATTTTGTTTAGCACCATTGCAACTAGGTAAAGGAAATTGCATACCTCTATCTGCATTGCTGAAGTGACACACAGCCCTTTAAATTATTCTTGTTTACTAAATCTGGTGAGGTGAGAATTTCATTTTACTAGTGACCATAACTGAAAATGAGTATTAGCCAGAAATTCTAAAAGGACTTGTACTTCTGCATGATTGGTTTTTGTTAAATATGGGAGTCATTTCGTCCTGCTAGTTCATGATACTAATCGAGCTATATTTTCTTCTTTGTATTTTTTTTGCAGGGAAGAGCATTATACGCAGCAGAGGCTGACCGACTACGAAACTGGGCAGAAAACCGTGCGAGGTTTTCCTTTACAGATGCCATGGAAATGTATACTGAAAATACTTGGGTATCTGTATTTTCACTTTCTGTCGTCTGCGCCTTTATAATCCTTTCGAGCACGAGCACAAACAGCAATTTTCCCGGCACGTAAGACTCCCTACAACTGCACCCTGATCATATATATCTCTGGTCACAGCAATGTAAAGGTCCCTGCAGTTCGGTCAGGCAGAGGCAGTGTGTGGAATTTCGACATAACCATTCATAAGAGCTCAGCTGTTTTAGATGATGAGCCTAGTTGATTAATTAATTACTTGTATGAAAGTCAGGGCTTCATAGATTCTTTCTGAATGCAGGAATAGAAACAAAAATTTAGTGTTTCAGTGGAGAAAATTTTACTGAGATGGACCTGGTGTTTAGTTAATTAAGGAAGCATTCTCAACTAAGATAATTGTAAATGAAAACCAGCTTCATGAAATGTAGTTCAATGCTTTCTGTACATCAATTCTCATGCAAGCATTGTCACACCACTATAATACAACTGAAATTCTCAATATGGATTATATCCACGTTTTCATCCGCGATTTCGTAATTAATTCAATGTTTTTAACGTAGTAATTAGTTTTTTTTATATAATAATAATAATAATAATAATAATAATAATAATAATAATAATAATAATAATGTATCATTGGCTGATGATGGATATATGATCCATATGGAAACAATTTTCTATGCTTTTATTTCCTTTCGAGTTCTTTTCTGTGTACTCATATTTTAAATCTAAAATTTTATTACTTTTTTTTCGTAAATATTCTTAAATTTATCATCTCTGTCATTAATTTATAATCATTAAATTAATTCTTATTAAATTTCCGAGATGAACTTGATCCATTTTCTGGGTAAATTTTTACAATTAATTGATTGTAAATATTCTTAGATTGCACTCCTACCTGTGCAAGTAGTTAGATAATCACATGCTGGAAGTTTTAGCAAAAGCTGAAAATTTGGAGAACTCATCTCGTAGAAGAGCTCGTGGAGTACCTAGCTCATTTGATTCTACAGGACATAAGTAAGAAAATAGTTTTTAGCTTTTAGATAACGAAATTGCAAGAATCTCTCAAACAACTATAACGGTTATAATTGATCAACAAGTTTCCCTGATCGAGTTAGAAAGTTGTTATTCTAAATCATGGATGTATCAAATATTAGCTAAATAAATAAAATGGACATTTTATGCCATTTTGATTTATTGTTTTTTTCTTCATTTCCACAAAATTAAATAAGACTTTATATGTTGACTTGAAGAGAATTTTCCTAGAGCAAAGCTCATGCTATCCATTAAAATAATCTTTCAGTGTCAATAGGTGACATTGCTGGCTATTAAAATAATCTAACGAAAGTAAAAATAGCTAAGAAGTGTACCACTTTCCCATGGTCAAGAACAAGGATGTTGTTCATATTCATCATTGTTGAAATGCGATGAGCCATTGTGATCACGTCATGCATTCACATTTAGTAGTTATTGCATTCTGTAGAACCGAAGATGTTCGAGTGTCAACACTAGCTGTGCACTCATCCAGACAGAGCATCTAAGAATAAATAACATATCAGCAATCGTTCAGGTGCATTTATAAACACACACACACACACACAGAGACACCCCCCAATATGGATGCATTATTACCTGTAAATTTCATTCTGCAATAAAGCGTATTTTTGCATGTCAATATGGTTTATTAGTATTACACAAACCCAAAGTAACTGGATATTTATAATATACTATAGATCCACTCTTCTCAATAGATTTCATAAATAGTACCATGAACTTATAGTTTTCACGTGCAGTTCATCAGTGTCATGGAATCTACAAATGAACTACTACGAGTAATACATTATGAAGCTAACCTCCCAACCATTATTTCCTCGTTTTTCTTTCCTTCTTCTACCCCAATTTTCTGCATGTTAATGCATGAATGAGCTTTTGCTTCTTTATTCATTTCTCTTTGTGCATAAAACATAGAAAAGAAAAAACAAATCGAAGAAAAGAATAGTAAATATCGTAGGGTAAAAAAGAAACCCTAATATGTATGCTTCTTTTAGATAATCTTCAACCATAAAAACCAAAACTTTTGCAAGAAAGAAGAAAGAAGCACAAACATTACTAAGGACAATTGAATTGGCAACAAATAACTTTCAAGGTCTGCAGCAGAACCTCCCTCGATATCCATATCAACAGAAAGAAGTGGGTCTTCCTTTGAACTACGATTCATGTAGTAAAAGAATGGTCAGTAATCCCAATAGGCTGATAGGAAAAGAATAACAAAGATAAAGAAGTATAATTTACATACATACAGAAAAATAAAATCTCAAATGAACAAACACTAAAGGATGAACAGATATTAATATGATAAATTTCAGCTGAAAAAAATGATCAATGGGAAAGCAAGTTCAATTCTTGTACTTAGTTTGAACAATAATGTTAGCATAGTTACCAATATTAACGAACAAACATGGTTAAGGACTGATGTTTGTTGGTAGTAGGCATATATAAGTAGTGCATCCATGTTGACTTATAGAAAACAATTTCACACCTTCGTTTTAAAAACTGAATTCTATAACTCCATTTAAACAAGCCAACAATAATAACATAAAATAAATAGCCAGAGATCTTTGCTAGAATTGCAAGATTTTGCACAAGTATTAGCTATGGTCTATGAGAATGTTGATCAAATCAACAGTAAAGTTTACAATAATAACAATCAAAAGAGGACACTACAGTTGAGTGGCCACACCTGTTCTTGGAAGATGCCTGCTTTATCCTGATAACGTTGATGGATATGCAAAATATGATATCAAAGAAAACAACTGAACTTTCTTTCAGACATTCCAAAACCTGCTCCCGTGGAATTTTCAGAAAAGTAAGATTTCCATTCATGGGGAAAACATGCAAATTTGAAGTTATTGAAAGTCTATAACAAAAATGATGGCTCAAGGAAGTTCAAAAGAAATATAATTTCTGCCAGCCAGAAGGAAAGAAACACCCACCAACATAACATGATTATATGACAGAGGATTACAAAAAACCAACGCACCGCGAAGAGGAATTATTACCTGTAAATGGATACTGAAAATATTGCAAACAATACCCAAACACAAATTCATCATGACACAAACTAATACAACTATGGCTCAAGAGAATCATGACATATCATGTCATGTCAACCTAAGAATTGACATGCTTCTGACGCAGTCAATTATAAATAAAAATTAACTATAACCTTTCATACATCTTAAGGCCATGTAATGCATAAATAACAATCCTAAAAAAGTACCTCAAGTGAAGCAAATGTTTTCTGTAGATGGAGGAGTTCTAGAAGTAATTTCATGATCCACCAAAAACAAAGGAACGAATTGCAAAATGTGTTATAGAAGCAACTTCCACTTTGCAGAAACTATGATGGTCGTCTGCAAATTTAAAATAGCAAAAACTCAAACTAGAAATCTTGAATAGCACAACAAAGCTCATGCCAATGCAACAAGAACCTAAGTTAAGAAAGCTTACCCAAATTATCAATTGAGAACTTCTGAAAAGCCATTCATGATTTTTGAAAAAAAAAACTAAGCCTCCATCAATCTCTTTCTTCAAAAGAAAAATCGAGTCCATAAATGACACACATGCTCCAAGGACAGGTACAAATTGTGTTGCAACCTTTTCTGTCAGGTTCATTTGCAAATGCTTAGAAAAGAAAATATCAGCACTTATATGCATATTCAAAAAAGAAAACTTGGAGAGACCTGAGTAAGAATGCAAGATATTAGAATCAATCCTTGAAGCATAAGCTTGGAGAAAGAATTCAGAAGGACAGATTGGAAGAAATATTTTGTGCATAAGGTGACATAAGAAGATCCAGCAGCATCTCAAAGGCCACTGTTCAGAATAGAAGTCTGGCAAACTTCCATTTCAGCATATGGTCGAAGCACAGCCTAAAATTGCAAGTCACCTCTCTGCTCTCCCAAGTTAAAAAAAAGTTCTATCTACTAGTCTTCCAGTACTAATTTGAGGAGTCATCAATGGAAAAAAGGAACTTCATCAGCCATAATAGCATACAGGTTAATGAAATGTAATTTTAAGGAAGAACATCCACTTAAAGAAACAGTTTAACTAAAGACTTAAATTGATCAATTACAACAGGGTTAAACAAGAGCCCATACCATATGAGGTACAGGTGCATGCTGGACAAGTTGAATGATCATGTAGAAGACAAGATAGGTTGCAATTCATGGTGGACCGAGTTTTACCAAATAGATCAAAACATTGAGTACAAATTTCAACCCACAAGTGTAGTTGTATATCAGGAAGAGAAAATCAAAACTTTTATTATGTTGTTTTACCAAATAGATCAAAACATTGAGTATGCTTTTTAGGATCCGGCATCCTGGAAATATATCTGCATGACCTGGATCATTACTAATACTCTCACCAAAACTGACCAATGAGTACAGAAAATATAAATCAGGATGGGTCAAATCACTTAGAACTTAAAAATAATATAATGATGTTACAGAGACAAAGAAGAGAAGATGAAGAATCAACAGAAATGAAATCATACTTACTCTCTAGGGAGCTGAAAATGGTCCATGTTCAGCTGATTCACCATAAATAATTTCTCCGCAAAAAAAAAAAATTAGTTTGTTCATTTTCTACAAGAGCAATGACTTTTCTGCTAAATGGACATCTCTAAAGTGAAATCATATTATGGCAGAATAGAGAGCTAACTGCAACAGGATGTGTACCGGATGACAGATGGATTCCACCCTTTTCAAAATCAATACATAGGTGGGCAAACCTATGAGCCTTCTTCGAAAGCAAATTTCCATCTTTCTCTGCTCTTTTCACGCAGCATATGAAGTGTGATTTGCATTAAGATATTGAATGCCAATACAGAAGCACATCAAAGTACGTAGTCAAGTGAAAAATGTAGTATGATCAAAACCATGACATTGTCACCTCACACGTATATATTCATTGATCCTCATTGACGCCTTGTTAGCCTCCTCAACAGATCCCCTGATGAACATTATATAATAACAAGAACATCCAGTAATGTGACTCAAAAAAGTAAAAATTCAAAATAAAATTTAAATGACAAGAAAAAGACCTGTCTGAATGAGTATCTCCGCAAAGTTCTGCAGAGTCAACAACAAAACAGACCAATCAAATCAAACATCAAAAAAGTCAAACATATATAAGATTAAGATAAATTATTAACAAAACATAAGAGCAAAAATATGATAGACCTAGAAAATACCATGTTTGAAATCTCATCCATGGCTCGGTTAATTTGAGCTGCTGAATGCATTGTAGAAATAAAATTGACCTGTTCCCGACCAGACCTACCAAACATAAATTTGGGAAAATGCTTCAGCGTTCTTATAGTTCAGCAACGAATAAAACAACACAAAAAAAAAAACACCAGAAATGCTTTGAACCATTTACACTCTGCAGGCAAATTCAGAAAAATAAGCTAATTATCTGACGTTCAAAGCGTTCAATTCCATAAATTTCATAGCACTTCTTCAGCAACCAAGAATGATAAAGCAAAGGGAAAAAACAGCAAACTTGAAAACTTCAACGTGTGTTTTGCTTTTAGCTGTGAAAAGGTAAAGTTTACCTCTAGATGGCTTCATCGATGAAGCGTCGAAAGCTTTGGGAGTTTTTAAGTGGTCTAATCCATACCTGGTGCTTAAGTATCTGGTTTTGAGAAAATCCGAATTGCATAATTAATTAATTATTTCCCTCCAATTTAGGTATGAAATAAGGAACTCAAAATCTTAAAAGAGTTTCATTTCATAATAATTCCATAACTAAAATAGTGAAAGGTATACTATTTCGAAAATGTGAGAGATTTAAAGACTGTCACTTTTCATTACTTGAACAGTAACTAATATGATTGCATATATGAACACCATTTGAGAAAGGAATAAGCTACAACCATAAGTTCACACAAGGAATGTTGTTATCCATATATAGATGAAGATAAAATATTGCATGATAGGAACATCCCATTCCACCAAGCATGATATACTAGGCCTATGAACCATTCATTTGGTTATTAATTTTATATCGTTCCTATTTCATACATATGAGATGGTTAAATATTTCAGTTCATATCTTCTATTTACTAAATGTAACAATTAACTTATCTATACAATGCCCATAAAGCCGGTGTGACTAATCACACAAAAAAATGTGATAGAGCATGCAGCGAAACATGAAAAAACAAATGCAGATGAGGGAAAACATCAACTCTTTTAGCATGAAAAGATTCAACTCAACCCCAAAAAAAAAAAAAAAGATATTAAGTATTCTCATATTCAGTATTGTATCAACTACAATTTTAATTACTTATCACGTTACTAATTCTTCAAAAGAATTTGAAGTGTTGCCACTCCAATTATAATCTTTAGTTACGAAGTCTCAAAATTGGGCATTCTTCAAAATGATAATAAGCGTTGTGTGAAAAATTTAGACTTATAGAAGACAAATGAACTGCAAATAAAAAACAATTGAGATGTTCATTATTCAGATTCATTAAAGTTTTCAGCATTGTCAGTCGGAAACGAGCTTAAATTAAGCCCAGTTGACAGAAAGTCCCCGCGGATACTATGGGCAGAGATTATGCATGAAGAGGTAGCAGGGCAATAATTATGGTAATTGGTAGAATAAAAGAGTACTAACAACCGTGAAAATGACTTCATCCATGATCAAACAGCATAAACACCTTTTGAGTTATTGAAAGCAAAACATACCTCTTTCATTAGTGGTACAAGCACAAGTGAAGCTGTCGTTAACAGTTTTGTTGATGGCATCTGTAAAACTTGTAATAATCCTCAACCTTGTCGTAGATTTGATGGGATATGCGAGCATAGCCAGTGATAGGATTAACTTCACCATCTTTTGAAGCCTAAAGTATATTGGGACTTCATTCCCAAAATTATCCCTCAAATAGGCCTTGAACTTCAAAGTATTTGATTCACTGGAAATGCCCAAACAAACAGGTAATCTAGCCATAATCATGCTTCCACGCAGTCACCATTTCTGTTGAGGGTGTGACTCTTGTAATTGTGAGTAGCCATGGGAGGGCATGAATAGAAGGGAAGCAGACATAATTGAGGGCTCACAAAGCATTGGTGCTGTTGGTGGAGGAGGAGGAGAGGGAGGATGTCAATAATGGTTGGTTGAAAAAAAAATATGCTTTGCAGACATATGGTAAGGATCATTCTTAACTGCATTTGCTCTTCTGCCACTCGCGCCAATTTGTAACAAAAAAAAAAACCTGTTAATAATTTTTTTTCAAGATAAACTTTTTAATATACTTTTGATAATAATTACAATAATAATATTTATTTATACAAAACTTTTTTTTATTTTTATCAAATTTATATATTCAGATCAGAATCAATAATCTAATTTTAAATAAAAAGATTTTGTTATCAATTAAGATTTTTACTGAAGTTAACGGGACATCTAAATGAAAATTTAACAAGCCTTTGAAAATTAAGTTAATTATTAAGATTAATTATTTTGCAAATAAAACTTGATTGAATTTTTAAGCAAATATTTATGGCCAAAATCAAAAAATAATTGAAAAAAAGAATAAGCTTTGAACGGGCTCTATGCAGCCGACCATGCTACTTGGACTATGATTAAGAATAGAGACATTTGGATTAAACAAATAGATTTATGCTGGCTTTCACAATTCAGCATCAAAATCCAAAAATCACGCTATCTTAATACCTTAACTCATTGCGTGAAAAATGGAAATTCTTCATTTTCTTTTACTTTGAATTTTTTCTTTCACTCCGAAAAACTGACTGATTCGTTACGGATTTTTTTTTTTCAATCTCCTTTTATTTTCTCAATATCTCCACATTCCAAAGGACCAGAGGTAACTATTCCAATATCTTTTATGATAATTATATGATTTTAAATACTCAATTTAAGAGCCTTATTTTAGAAATAAGTCCATTTTCAATAATTGAGATTAACTCGATTGATACACTTGTCTGAAAGATAATTATGATAAAAATGAGAGGTTATGAACTCAAATGCTTAATTATTTTTTTTAAGAGCCAGTATTATCAATAAATTAAAATAATTATATAGTATATACAATATAAATCAAAGTTGATAATACGATATTAAGATTTAACAATAGAAAATAAATAAATTTTTTTAAAAAACTACATATGACATGCCGCAAAGTTTCTGGAGAATTTTGATGTTTCAACATTTTTAATAACAGAATTTCTATAAATATTATTTTAATTCATTCAGAAATTATTTTTATTTTATATTATAGACTAATAACAACTTAAATCAACTGAAATTGCTCATAAAATAAATTTCAAAAAAATTAATAAAAGAATAACAACTGCAAAAAAATACATGAGGAGAAAAAAACAAAGTTCTACAAAGAAATAAATAGAGACTAGATCTGTAAAAATTTAAATTTATTAACACTAAAAAATAAAACAAAATACAGGGTTGGGACCTCCCAACAGTAGCCTCAAAACTATAAAGGGAAAAAATAGTTTTTTCTATAAAATTGGAGAGATAGCGCAGAGTAACTTTTTAAGTTGTAAAAAACTTTAAAAGGGCAAAATCCATATATATATATATATATATATATATATATAAAGTCTAAAAAAGAGAAAAACTAGTATAGTCCAATTCTAGTTAAGTTGTCACTGAATCAGTAGTGAAAACTGTTTATTTTCCTTCTTCTCTCACCCGATAATCATTAGAGCAGATACAGTAGTGAATCTAGGTTGAATCATCTTTCTTCCTTTTGCAAGTTTATATTTCCAACAAATATCATCACCTACCATTGATTCTTATGATAATTTTACCGTTAATCGTGAAATATAAAATTTACAAAAATAAAAAAAACTAATGAATAAAATAATATAAAAAAGTTAACAAATACTCCACTTCGATAATTTGATGATATTTTGTTTTGATTGAGGAAATTTAATGTTTTAAAAACTATTTATATTTCGGGAAAAAAGTAAAAATTGATTCCATATTTTATTGTTATAAGGAAAAGAAAAGGAATACGAAAATGGCAGAGAATCCATATATTTTAATGGGAGAATCTGATTGGATAGGTGGATTAGGCTGAATATTTGCCTTTTAGTCGGATGGCCGAATGTTATGCCACTAATTATGAGATTGAATTAAATAATATAAATTCTTTGAAAAAAAAAAAGGAATATAATAATATCGACCCATGTGGATTTGGATATACATCATAAGTTATAAACAAAGTAGAGATATAAGAATCAAAATTGAAAGAATTAAATCCGAGCAATGCATCATAAGTTATAATTATTTGAACTGGAGCTTCATGATGACATGATTGAAAACAAGTCTATCTCAATATTTTCTCTTGGTAAAACCCCAATAATAACACAATACATGTATTTTGAGTTTCAAGTAAAATAAATAAATCTAAATATATGTGCTCCAAGTCTCCAGCCTAGAAAAGGAGAAAGGTTAGCAGTTAGCAGTTAGCAGTTAGCAGTTAGCAGGAGGCATTGTTTGACTATTTCAAGTCAAGATATCACCCATTCGCAACAAATAAAAACAATCATGCTGCCACCCACATTTGAACACGCCTCTCCACCCTTCTCTCCTGTATTTTCTAGAATTATTTGCCGGCTGCATATTTGCTATTCTTCTGCCTCCTCCATCTTCTCTCTCTGTTTTTTCGGAGCATAACCAAAGCATAAATTTCTTTTTCCAGCACAATAGTAATTGTATTCCGAAGGTTTTTGGGGAAACTATTTTTCGTTGAAAATAATAAACTATTATGCATGAAGGTCATCAAAAGATTAAAACTCAATTAACGTCGTTTAGGATTGTTGTTGGTTGTATGTATATAATTTTTTTAATTTAATTTTTTAATTTTTTATGAATTGATTTTTTCAAATATATTTTTAGAAAAAATATATATATTCTTGTTTTTTCTAAAAAATAGTTTTTAAAATTTAAAAAATAAAAAATAATTTTTTTTTCAAAAAATATTTTTTTCAAAGAAAGTGTCAAACGTAATCTTAATACTACTTATGCAATATATTAATTATAAATAATAATTAATTAACGATGGTATGGCAGAATATATGCATATATTGGCCGCTAATGGATAATTAATTAATTAATTTCTTTAGCTCCAACCACAATCTTAAGTAATAATTACCACTTCACATTCTGTACTTGTATAATTTAGACCATTAAACTTTGCTCAAATTACTGAAATACAAAATTAGAAATGGACCAAACGGTAATGCTACCGTAATACCATTTCCCGACTTTCTTTTCAGCCATCTCAAATTTTCAATTATCATTAGACAAAATTCAATTTGAAAAATATAAATTGAAACTTGCAAATTAATATCTTTCAAGAATTTGCAGTGATCAACTAATTAAAAATGTAATATACCAATAATTTCGTTGTGGGTAGCATGATCGAATGTTCGAAGGACGCTTGATTATCTGACCAATTCCATTTCATTCAACATTATAAAATGTAAAAAAAATAAAACAGTCTGAAATAAATGTGTGAGTACTTATTCTAATTTCCCAAAAAAGGAAATACACGTAGGGCTGATAATTCGTGTCGTGTTTTAATCGGATATGACACGATTATATTAAATACTAATACGATACGATTAATTAATCGTGTCAAAAATTTGAAATACAAATACTACACGGTTAAAATTCGTGTTAACACGACACAACACGATTATACATGATTAATTTAACTTGTATAAATTATACGATTAGACACGATCTACTTAATGTGTCTAAACGTATACATTTTATACGACACGACACGATTATACACGATTTTATTTAACACGATACGACACGATTATACACGAATAGACACGAATATTAAATTAAAAATTTAATTTAATCAATTTATATTTAATTAATAATTTACATTTAATTAATTATATTCTAATTAAATATATTCATATATAAATATGTATTATATATATTTATAATATTATAATATATATTTGAATTTTGAATAAGACTAAAATAATTAATTATATCTTTATAATTGATAAAATGACATATTTTTAATCGTGTTTTAATAAGTTAGACATGTAAAATCTGTTTATGACACGATTTTTCTCGTGTCGTAATCATATTAATACGATTATAATCTATATCCGTTTAACTCATATCTATATACGATTAATTTCGTGTCATTTCGTGTCGTGTAGAAAATTATCTGCGCTAAACACAAGAAAATAAAAGGAGAGATCCACTTTTGAGGTTAGTCGTGCTATCCAGCTGTTCTCGTCTTTTGCTTACAGTAACAGCTTGAGCCGTATCCATATGGCTATTAAAACACTCAATTTTGATAATATATTTAAAAAATGTCACCTAATCAATGACTAAGTTGTTTATACTTCATTTTTATATTTGCATATCCACGAAATCTTAATTGTATTTGTTTATCTATTAATTTTACTCAATATTTTAAAAACATTTAAGATCAGTATTTGGAGGTAATTATTCTTATACGCAATCAACATGTGTTTATATAGTCACTGTATTATGTTGAGTTCAATCAGAACAGAAGGGTGGTGGGAAGGGAGTTGTCTTCATCCAATCAGAACCAACACATTCTTAATAATTCAAAATTTAAAAAAATAAGAGAAATGTTAACGATAAGAATAAAAACAAAATTAAATATTTTTAAAAATTTCTTTTGAACCATAAAAAGAAAGTAAAATTCGAAATATGCCCTTATATTATTAAATTAAATAACAAACAGAAAAAAGCATATCCTGATATCCAACCAAACGAGTGAAAAAGCCGGAGGAGAATAACGTGGGCCAGACGCGTAGGCCCACAAAGCCGCTTTTTGTCTAAACAGTACAGCAATTTATTCATTAATATTAAGATATTAAATTAGATTATTCATATTATTATTATTATGGTAATTCTTAAAAAAATAAAAATCTATAGACAAGACGAGAGAGTTTCTGCCCTACTGATAAAGTGGTTAAAATCTAACTCCCTCTAATTAAAAAAAAAAAGTAAAATAAAAATCCATGTCGAAAAAATTAACATTAACTGAAAAGCCTAAAAAATTATAAAATAAACAAAAAGAAATAAAAATCCTTCAAACAAAAAGAAATAAAAACGCGCGGTCTGTGTTGCACTCTAACTCTACTCTCCCTTTTTTTATGTTTTTAAAGTTTATACTCTCTCTCCTCACCAAAAAAAAAAAAGGTTTATAGTCTTTCCAGTTTCTGAAGAGAGAATAATTTTCCCGTTATAATTCTGTGACAATGTCGGCCCCTACTCCAACGTCTCCGCCGTCCACTAACACCACCGCACCTCCTCCGGCCACCCCGTCTGCCCCTCCTCCCGCCACACCAGCTGCTCCACCTCCCGCCACCCCAGTTGCACCACCTCCGTCTACTCCTTCCCCTCCTCCTCCAGCCTCTTCTGCTCCACCTGCTGCTACACCACCATCATCTTCTCTTCCGCCTCCATCCACTCCTTCACCCTCTCCGCCAGCTCCTTCTCCCCCTTCTCCGTCTCCCCCTTCGTCGTCGTCTCCATCTCCGCCTTCTACCACGCCGTCTCCTCCTTCGAGTTCTGGGACACCGTCTCCGCCTCCACCTACGACTAGGAGTCCTCCGCCGCCACCACCTTCTGCTTCAACTCCGGCGCCGCCGTCGAGTTCCTCGGGGATATCGACGGGGGTTGTGGTGGGGATAGCTATTGGAGGAGTGACGATTTTGTTAGTTTTGAGTTTGTTGTGTCTTTGCTGCAGGAAGAAGAGGAGAAGACGTGATGATGAGGCTGGCTATGTCCCTCCACCTCCTCCTGCTCCTAAAAGTGAGATTTCCATTTTTCTTGGATTATTAAGGTTTGGGATTCATTTTTATATATATATTTTCTTTCTTAAAATATTGATCTGCTCAGGTTCTTGGTAAACAAAAAGAACTCGAATTCAGTCAACTTTGATGTGTTGCATTAGTAGTTACTGTTTTCTGTGTGGTTTTATAATATTTTTCTTAGATATTGGTGATTACCCTTGAATGTCTGCTTTCTGTAATTAGTTTAAATTTTGGGCTTGGTAAACGTGATTAGAGATCCAATTATCAGTATATGAAGCATTTGAAATCGATTGAGAATTTGCATTAGTAATTAAAGTATAACTAAACATACCTTGTAATTCTCATGCAAAATGAAGAACACTTGTACTTATGAATCATATGTTGATGGTTTTTCTTTGGTCTATTTCAACCTCCACTTTTGTCACAGACGTGATGCAATTTCTCGTACATTATGTATTTTAATTGCTAACCTAGAGTTCAATGGCTCATCAAATTCCCCATTCTTGGTGGCTTCCAGATGGTCCATATGGTAGTCAACAGCCGCACTGGCAACAAAATGCTCCCCCACCGCCGGATTGTATTGTCTCGGCAATGCCAAAACCTCCTCCCCCACGACCAGTTGCATCACGGCCACCATATCCTCCTGAATGTGTTTCAATGCCTCCACCGCCCCCACCTCCTTTTATGAGCAGCAGTGGTGGCTCTGGGTCCAATTATTCCGGGTCTGAAAACCCACTCCCACCACCTTCGCCTGGCATTGCTTTGGGTTTCTCAAAGAGTACATTTACCAATGAGGAATTAACAAGGGCAACCGACGGCTTCTCAAATGCTAATCTCCTTGGTCAAGGTGGTTTTGGGTATGTGCACAGAGGAGTCCTTCCAAATGGGAAAGAAGTAGCAGTCAAGCAGCTAAAAGCTGGAAGTGGGCAAGGAGAGCGTGAATTTCAGGCTGAAATTGAAATTATTAGCCGAGTTCACCACAAACATCTTGTTTCACTGGTTGGATATTGCATCACTGGGTCTCAGAGACTGCTTGTTTATGAGTTTGTTCCAAACAACACTTTGGAGTTTCACTTACATGGTATGTTTGAATTTACAGCATTACATAAAATGTTATTTGAGAACTTTGCTAGAAAATGTTTGAAGTCCTTTCTGTATGTTGTTTTAACTTCATGGTATAGATAATTGTTTCTAATGCTTTTACCATTTTGATTTTTTCAGCGCCTTCCTCCTTTTTCTTTATAAATTGGTTATAAGTTCCATTATTGATTTCTGTGTAAACTCATAATCTCAATTTAACCAAGTAACCATTTGATGTTTCGTTAGAATATGCTCTTGAGCTGATCATTCTATACTTTATGCAACATGTATCTGATAGAGAGTTAACATTGCAGGAAAGGGACAACCTACCATGGATTGGCCAATGAGAGTCAAAATTGCATTGGGATCTGCAAAAGGACTTGCTTATCTTCATGAAGATTGTAAGTTTTACTCGAAGAGGTCTAGCATATATGAACTGTATTGATATGTTTCTTTCAACTGATTAATCATATCATTTTTCTCCAGGTCATCCTAAGATCATTCATCGTGATATCAAAGCAGCTAACATACTTTTGGATTTCAAATTTGAGGCAAAGGTATAACCTCAACTTTTAATTTGTGTGATATTTTATTAAAAAGACATGGTGAAATTTAGAACAGTTTACCTGACCCATGGCAAATGCCATTTTTTCAGAATTTATTAATTCTAAGTAAAAGTGATTGCTGAGCTTACTATTTAAATCCATAAGATACATATTTTTTTTAACTTCACTATTATTCTTTATGATGAATCTGATTTGTCCTTTTCCTTTTGCTCAGGTTGCAGATTTTGGACTAGCAAAGTTTTCTTCTGACGCTAATACACACGTCTCCACTCGGGTGATGGGAACTTTTGGGTAAGACCTACTCTTGTATCTTGTAATCTCATCAGTTAGTGTTCTAGCTTTCATTGGTATTTGTCTTAGTTGAACTTGTGCGGACCTCAACGCTTTTTGCTTGCTTTTCCAAAAGTGTCAAATGAAGTTTCTCTTTGTAGATCTTTCTCTCTCTGAGATGTTTTTAAACATATTTTTTATAGAGATGTAATCAGCTCTATCATTTCTCCTGTTTTGCTTGCTTTCAAGAGTGACACTTATTTGCATTAGTCATGTGCTGATATATTTCTTCAGACAGTTGTCTGTTCTGTTTCTATGTTCTGGTTCTCAAATAGTAACTTTAATTGTTTATTGTGATTATAAAAAGATAATTTGTCCTGGTCTATTTTCTATTCAAGTTTTTTTTAGAGAATTTTGTATGCCTTTCCAGGGTATATTCCTGGGGCTAGCAGTTCATATTCAAAGCAGTTATTGTGCATGCACTTACATGCTTACTATGCAGGTATTTGGCTCCAGAATATGCATCCAGTGGGAAACTAACAGATAAATCTGACGTGTTCTCCTTTGGGGTCATGCTTCTAGAGTTAATAACTGGGCACCGGCCCGTTGATGCAACTCAGACTTTCATGGAGGACAGTTTGGTTGACTGGGTGAGTTCAAACTGTCTATATTTATGAAAATACAAGCACATGAATATGTTAGTAAATGTGCAAGCAAATGATAGTTTGGATTGAAATTGTGGGTATACTTGAATGATATTTATATTGTTACTGTAGGCAAGGCCTTTGATTACACGAGCTTTGGAAGATGGAAACTTTGATATTCTGGTAGATCCAAAACTGCAAAATAATTATGACCACAATGAGATGGCTCAAATGGTTGCCTGTGCTTCTGCTTGTGTGCGCCATTCTGCCCGGCGTCGACCACGTATGAGTCAGGTAATAATAAAGAAATTATAACTTAAAGTTCAATTTTCAGCAGTGAATTAAAAATATTTGCTACTGAGTTCCTAGGAATATTTAAATTGGTTTGATTTTTATCGGATCATAAAAACACACTTTTCGAAGATCTCTTCCTTCTCTTAGGGATCGAACATGTCGACTGGGTTTCTGGATTAGTTATAACTGTGCTAATTTTATTTTTTTATTTTGGTGAATAAAGGTGGGATACACCCACAAACATATAACTGTGCTAATTTTACTAACTTGTGTTTATAGAACCGGAGCTGAGCCTATAAGATATACTTGACTCAGGAAAGAAAATTTGATTAGGTCATCCCTATTATTATTAAAAAAAATTTAACTGCCGTAATTGGCATATTTAATATTTAACTGAGCAGGTAATGCGAGCTCTTGAAGGAGACGTGGCTCTGTCTGATCTAAATGAAGGCATTCGACCTGGACACAGCAGTGTCTATAACTATGGCAGTTCAGACTATGACACAAGCCAGTACAATGAGGACATGAAAAAATTCAGGAAGATGGCTCTGGGAAGCCAAGAGTACGGTGCCAGTAGTGAATATAGTGGACCGACCAGTGAATATGGTTTATATCCTTCTGGCTCAAGCAGTGAAGGCCAGAATACCCGAGAAATGGAAATGGAAAGGATGAAGAAAAACAGTCAAGGTTTTAGCGGAACGTCATAAAAAACTGAAGCCTTAAGAAACAGTCAAGATATCACATTGATTGCGAGAATGGCATGTTCTAACAGATACAAAATTCTTTTTCTTACCCCTGATTTTGAAATTGTTGGTTTTAATTTGTATTTAGTAGTGCTTATATATATATATATATAAGAAAATAATGAAACAACATGCTTGATTCTTTTATTCTTTGTTTAAATGTTCATACTGATTTGTTTGTTGTCTTTCTCTTGTTACTTGCCCATTTTTCTTGAATTGTGGTTGAGCAGTTAGCTCAGCTTGTTAACTTGTGTGAAAAAACATGAATGAGAAAAGGTATTTTTGTGTTATTGGGTTTCTTTTGCAAGCGTCTCCGGTGTTGTATGCAAGACACGCTGATCTCATTTTTGCTTTGCGATCAAGCTCTATCGGTAAGCCAAAGCCAGGCAGGCACCCTTCACCTTCAGCTAATCATTTCTGAGCAGGACCTATGAACAAACTTGATTCAAAACCACAAAAATGGACCTTATTAAGGAGATGAACTCATAGGGTTTATGGGTTAAAGACTTAAGATTCACTCATGATTGAAATTGCCTTGTATTAACCAGATTTGACCCAATATTTAGGATGGACATTGGCCACCAAATTCTTCCTTCAAAAAGCAAAATGGCCTTTCAAGTCAAAGAAAAGGATATTGAATTATTTAGTGGGTTCAAATCATTGAAAGGGGTAAAAACTGTCGGGCTGTATTTGCTGGAGAAGAAAATGGCCAGCTTGCACTACTTTTCAGCTTTTTCCTGAATAGCTATTTAGAAAGAAAAACGAAGACAGCCATGTCTAGATGGGTGAGGAGTGGACCTAGCCAACTTCCCCTCGTCATTTCTATAATTTTATCTGATTCCATTTGGCCCCTTGTAAAGAAAGAAAATTCTAACCTCTAAACTTTTACCCATATAATTTTTATAAATCTAAGTAATAACTCATTATCATATTAAAAAATAATAATTATAATATCATAATTATAATAATTATATATATATATATAATTAGTAAATAAAAATTATACTTTTTATATGATAATATATTATTAATTCCATTTAGGAATGAATACATTAGTCTAACTTAAGAATACTAAAACAATAGGCAAATTTTCTTGGTTTTTTGACCAAATTAAAACTGAATGGTTAATTGGTTATTGAGGGAACGTGGTTGGACTTTATAAGCCCAAACCCAAAGAGCCAGAATTTTTTGAAGCCGAATGACAGATACCAACCATTTTTTCTTTTTGGGTTGCCTGTTGATTGTTACTGAACGGACCTGTCTACGTATTGTTAAGTTGCTCGTCTCCAAATTTCTATGATTCCTTGTCAAAAAAATTTATGCATTACAAAGATTGCAAGTCAAAAATTTGTGCCACTACAGTCATCTAAACCAAGAGTGATGTACAACTCTAGCACATATAAAGTTAATTCCGAGCAGGATGACTAGTTGCATACCAATATAAAAAGAAAAAAAATTTTCTTTCCAATTTTGTAAAGACGTTTAAGAGGGAAAGAGCAGATGAAATGATTGGTCCTTATAGGTTGCCTAATCGACCTGAGCCAGATCCTCTCCTCTTCCTTCGCCGCCTTTGCCGGTATCGCCAAATACTCCAGAAAAGTAAAATGCCTATTAAACAGCCAGCAAGTTTGTCAAATACAAATGATAATATATATAATGTTTCCTTCAAAATTATGAATTAAAAGAAAATTTCACTAACCAGTAACAGCTAATGTAGCCGGTACAAGCCAACGATTAGCAACAAGCACAGGAACATCAAGCTGCAAATGAGAAGAGTGGAGAAGCATTAATTATAAGCATTTCATTAATTATAATTATCAATGAGGACAAAACTTATAGCAATGAGATAAACAAAATCATTTTACAAAAACTAAGACTTAAAATTAATGGAATATTACATACCTCATCCCTGTAGAGCATACCCCAATAACTATTTTCCAATGAGTCGCCCTTATTTTTGTCAGTAACTTTTGGACGCCTCGAGGTGTCAACAGTAGAATTCAAATCTTTAGCCAAATCTATGAAAGGATAGCCTGGAAGTCTTCTATTCCTTCCCCTAACATGCAGATTGTAACCCTTTGTTCCCCATACTTCAAATCTGGAGTCACTTCTGCATATCAGATCTTTTCTCAAAATAGCAGAATAAGAAGTGAAATTCACATCAGTCCTTCTCGAAGGTAATTGGTTGTCATCTATGTAAAGGGCTGCATCTTGCTTAACAGAATCAGAAAAGAGCAATGGATCTCTAGTCTTCCTACTGGTGAAGTCCAATATTTTCTTCAAAAGCCAGTAACAATTAGTAACCATATGGCTGCTATCCAGACAATTGGAGTCCCCATAAACTGCAATACGACCTTCACCCACCTCTACAAGGCCAAGAATGGGAGAGTCTGCCTGCATGATGTCAACAACAACATAACAATATTACTCAGCACTATACAGATCATGCAGTGAAAAAAACTAAATGTTACATATGTTGGAGGGGTCCAACTGCTCTTGAAATGGTAAAGTAAAAAACTGGTTCTAGAATAAAAAAGATATTTTATGTTACACATGCATAAGCCAAATGTGCAGTGCTTAGATCATTCAAGGCTATTTCAATGGTAATTTAAAACACAGCACAACTATTAAAAAAATCTTAGTTTACCTTGGTCATGCCAGAAGCTAGTACATTCTGAGTAGCTCCACTCTCTGAACTATCCAGGAAAGGAAATCTGTGCACATACCCACCTCTGGGAAACCTCACAATATCAGTTCCAGATGCATATCGACTTTGCCCTCCGTCGATGGAAAAATCACCATTTAGAATCTTATCTCCAAAAGCTATTCCAAAAGGGGCCAAAAGGTCATTTAATGCTGGAATATTTGCACCGCCGGTAACAGGGGTCCACCAGCTCCGTGTATTATCATCAAAGAATCTCATTTTCACCATTGTATCTACATTATACCATTCAGCAAACACAGCCAACCCCAATCCAGTACTAATAACATCATTTCTCAGTTTTTCAATCTCTTCTTGGAAGTACTCATCTTCAAGATCCACTAGCAGAAGTGTCCCATATTGACGAGCATCAAAGCATGTAAAAGGCGAACCAAGAGTTTCAACATAGTACCCAGCATCCCGTAGCATGTTGAACATGATATGAAAATTTGTATGCAGGTGATCCCCATGCCAATCAAGAATATCATTGCGAACATCTAAAGAGTCTCTGGGAATATATGCAGGAGGATATTTGATGCTATGAAATTGATCCCACAAAACCCTCTTTGATCTTGCAGGGGTTGGAACCACCTTCAATTTCAGTTGAAGCACACAAGTGCTATTTCGAGGACCCTTCTGGCCAGGAGCTGGAGGAATATAGACCCTAAGAGTTACATTACCCTCAATCACCCCAGAAAACTGAGCACCTTCTTCCTTAATTTGCATGTGCAAAGCTAAATAACCTGTCCAAGGCCAAATGACTTCTGAATAAGTGAAGTGAATGTTTAGCAGATTTCCTTCTTCCTTCAAAGGATGCCATGTTGGTGGACTTTCAACATAACCGATGACACCCATTCCATTCAGTATGGTAGCATTAAACATAACTGGCATGGCACCTGCATAGAGTGGTTGACGACAAAAGGGCCACGAATAAGGGCAATCACCAAAATCAAGAACACTAGGGAAGATGCTTGCCCGAGTTTGGTAGCTCTTCAGGATCTCATATGATTCTAACCTGATAAAGGAGGTAAGAGATGTAAGTAATCATACCAAAATCAAATAATTAGAAAAAACAATACAACAAAAACAACGAAAAACTGATTATATTGGTCTTCATGATTTTCTAATTAACAGTCTCTATAAGGTAGCACTTTAATCTCGTGTACCAGAGAAAGTTCTTAAAACAAAGAACAAAAACAAGAACAAGTATCCTAATAGCAACAAAAAAAAGGTAATAAATTCTAATAATAAGTGGGATAACATACAAATTAACTCTGCCTGCACCTTGCTCATACATATTAGGACCAATAAGCTTGGCTGCCCCTTCAACCAGTGCTTGTTTCATGCTTGCAGGATTCAGAAGGGCCTTACGACTGCCTTCAGGGATAACACTGATGAGCAGGCATACCACACCAGCAACCACAGGGCTTGCCACACTAGTCCCAGATAAACTTTTACAACCAGTGCTGATCTTGGATCCCATAATTTCCCGCCCATATGCAACAACATCGGGCTTCACACGGCCATAACTGCACCAGAAATTTACATAAGTTTATCAATCCACAGCATTGCCAAACATATCATAAATGGAGAAATGACTTAGCAACTCTAGAAAAATAGATGACATAAGATGCAAACATTAATTCCATAATTGTATATGAAAACATTTGCAAACAAGAATTCCATAATTGAATATGAAAACATAAAGGGCTTGCCAGACAGTTAATACTATTTTCAATTTAAGCAGGCAGATGGAGCATTGCAAAAGAGAGAAGGAATGACCAAACACAACCAAAGGGCCAAATGGATGGTTTATCTAATAGCATAAAAGAACAAGTTTCAGGTCAAAGCTAAGGAAGTGCATCCATCAAAGAAAGGATGAACACCATTTTCTTTCCTCATTCCATCCACTTAAAGCTGATATCTGATGTGGAAGCAGAATACACCAAAGCACATGGAAGGTTGTTGGACAGGACCAGGATTGGAAGCAGGTCCTGTACTAAAGCTACAAGCCTACATTTAAGTTAGGATAAAATTCGAGGGAGTGCATGGTAAACAAGAGCATTTTATGCTCTTTCTTTGTCAAATAAACTAGCTTGGGGCATGTTAGGCAAAGGCGAAAGTAGAAACTGCATATGATCTTTATTGAAAGCCTTGTTATGTAATAAAATAGCTATAACAGTTTACAAACGTGATAATAAATTTAGAGCTTAAAAAAAAGAAGAATGACTTACCCATGAGGAATCTCCCAGGTGCTCATGCCACGGGAAGAGAATGGAGCCATGTGATCACTGTAATCTATGCCACCAACACCAATAACATCACTTTGGTCTGCTGGATTGTTTAAAGTTCCATAAAGTGGTCCATCATTTCCAATAGCCGAAACCATTATAATATTGTTAGCTGTTATTTCCCAGACCTGATAAAGCAATAACACTAAATAAATTAAAGGGGTGTCCAAGCATTAAAAACATAAATGGTTAGTTAATATACCTCCTATGGATTGACCACAATAACGAGCAAGACCCTTTAATTTTAAAATTGAATAATGGCATCCATAGAAATTCATTTTTTAAATCCTTCCATTAAAAATATATTATTTCAGTCATTGACTTGGAATAGCTAAACTATTTATGTAAAGTTACAAGTAAAAAGGAAGGATTAATTATTAAATAGCCAGAGCTTTGATCATAACTAACAGCAGATTCTTATATATTTTAAAAATTGAATATGACGAATTTAATTTTGACATAAAAAAGGAAAACACTAATGGAAAGATCATAGAGTAGGAATCAAAGTTCAAAAACGTCATAATATGAGAGACTTGTTAGTAATTATAGCTAAAACCTCATGGCTATACAGTAACTAACCCTAACATATACATTTAAAAGTTATCTGCATTAGAATTGAAATGAAATTTCAGCGCAAAATTATCTGAAGCAAAAAACGTGTTCTCTACACTGATTGGAAATGCTTTTAAGTAATATTGAATTCAGTAAGACAATAATCCAGTCTTCTTGAAACAAATTTCAGCATGCTTTTACATTAACTGACTTTCAAAACCAGGGTATGCTTTATGTAGACCAAGCATGTCAAATTGTTGAGCTAAAATAGGGAGGCACAACAAGTATTACCTTCTCAACAAATGGGAGATCCAAGTAATCAGGACCACCAATACTCAAATTTAGAACATCCATGTGGGTTGCAATAGCATAGTTAAATGCATCAAGAAACCATGAAGTATAGGATACCTGCAATAGGCTGAATACAAATTTCTCATAATCTTACCAAATTTATAAACTGAATAAATTGTATAAAAGGAAAATATATTTTTGAAAAATGAAGGTGGAAAATTGTATTTTAGACCAAATAAAAACTCAAAATAGTGCCAAAGCATTATATTCCAGTAGTCTTATTGATACTTTGGGCTATTTATAGTTTTCAAAATCTCGCTTCTTTTGAATCTGAATGGGTAAAGTTCAGGTCACCATATAAAGGTTAAATCAAACTTCATTGGGCTATCATGTTATCTTGTGACGTGTTTTTGTCAACTATATTGAGATGTAAATCCAATAAATTATATGCAAACGAAATGTAGTAAGCTAACACTGTCTCCATCCCAAAAAGATAGGCTTGCTTCTATATTCACACATATTAAGAAAATTTAGTTAATATAGTTGGAATTATACATTTTGCCTAATATAACCATGCATTATGGGTATTATTAGAAAATTAAGAAATGATAACTAATATTTGTTGATAACAAGACATATTAACAAATAACTATATTCTTAAAAAGAAAACTGGACTATCTGTTTGGAACAAATAAAAAAGGAAAGTGAGCCTATCTTTTAGAGATGGAGGGAGTAAACTATTTCAACTTCTAACAATCATTACCTGTGCATCTGTAAACACACGAAAAGCATAAATCTCTGTATCCGGTGCAAAACCAAGACACTCTGCATCTTGACCCGCAATAACACCAGCAACAAAAGTTCCATGTCCAAGATTGTCATTCAATGTATCCTCATTGGTCCAGTTAGTGCGCTCCTGAAATACCAGGAGTCAATATCAAGATCAGCATCTCTGCTACAAGCAAAAACTTCAGGTAGACTATAGTTTTTCTCATCAAGGACATCAGTTTCAGTTCCCACTTAAGCACAAAGAAGAATAGAAGTGTGAAGAATCATACATATCCCACAAACAAGTAATACCTTTATATTACGGAAATGTGGGTGATCAGACCGAATTCCAGTGTCAAAAATTGCCATTTTGACTTTAGCACCAGTGTATCCTTTTGACCAAAGAGCATCTGCCCCAAACAACGAAGTGACCTGTGACTTCTGCAACAGAATACAAAAACCAAAAACTATAAGATAGTGAAACACCGAACCCCCGCCCCAAACAAAAAAAAAACTCCAAATAAAATTTCAAAGCTTCATGTAAGATTACTCCATGTTCCATTCCAATTACAACAGACACAAAATTAAATCAACAACATGTTGTGCACACACAAGCGTGGAGAATCCAAAGCTCGTTATGAAAACTGCTTCTAAGAATTATATCAATTTTTTACAAGGAGAATTAGTTAGTTTTTTAGATGAATTTAGACAACACTTAGATGAATTTAGACACCACAATTGCATTAAATTTCCAAGTCAAATTTATAGAACAATATGTTACATATCTCATCAGGTAAAGATGGAAAACACCCCCAGTTGAGTCCTTCCAACATTTAATTTGGTTTCCTATCAAGGAAAATTACTAAATAAATAAATTACAACACAGAAAAGAGAGCCCTTATACCTGCATCAGAAGATGGCGTCCCCAGTGAATCGAAGAATTACTTGTTGCGGCCACTGCACGATGCCCTCCTTCGCTAAACGACATCGAAGTGAATATTTTCCCAGGTCGTTTTTTCCCGTCCACAAAAGCACCGCCATCATTACTGCCTAGCAAATCCCTTTTATAGCTCAAATCCACATTCACATCCTTAACCATCATCAATCTCTCAATCTCCCCAATCAATACCTCCCTCTGGGATTCATCGATCGCCACTAGCCCAAAGTCCGTCGCGTACTTCATGGCCGGATTGTGCCTCTCGATCCATTGCCAGCCGGCCGATTTAACTCTCGACTCCAAATACTGACGGTGATGCTCCGCCTTTCTATACTCCTTGAAACGGACTATGTACCTGGTGACGTTCTGTGTTTCTTTTAGAGTCCCGTTCTGAGCGGTTAGAGTTAGGGTTAGGGTTTTTTGAGAGCGATTAATCAAATGAAAGACGAAAAGGGAGATAAAAACAATGAAGATGGCGGATTTCAAAGCAAATTGCGTTGAGGTTTGATGATGAGTGATCATGGCGATTTGGTTAGTGAGGTTGTTAATGGTTGTTTGATTTGGCGGGAAATTTCATGCATCTGAGAGAAAAGCGAGAATGAAATTGAATCTGAGTTTTTCTTGTGGAGTGCAGTTTTGTTTCTCCATTTTTGCTGGCTCAAGTAGAAGGAGACCTTGTCGTTTGAGAAGCTATATGTCGTATTAGCCGCGCGGCATTCGTACTAACTAACTAGCAGTGGCAAGCCTCGAACAAATTAGGTTCCCTACTTTTTTTCTCTAAAAGAATTGTGATTATTTTAGGAAAAGGGTTTTTTTTAAGGTTTTAAAATTATTTTAAAAAAATAGTTAAATAGATATTTTTTTAAAATAGATTTAAAAAAATTAATTTATAAAAAATTAAAAAAATCAATTAATTAAATAAACAAAATTTCCAAACACCCCTTAAATACAAACAAAAATTGAGGTACTTAGGCAGTGTTTGTATTGATATGCCGTTAGCAATCTAATAATGACAGTTAATTATTAAATAATTATGATAAATTTTAAAATTAATTATAATTTATAAAATAATTATTAATAATAACGTTATGTTATTCTATATTATATATAATATAAAAATAAATATTTAAATAAAAAATTTAATTTTTAATCAATTATAAATTATTAAAAAATAATTTTAATTAAAATATAAAATAATTTTAATTTTTATAACTTTTGTTTAACCTAAATTTATACTCCAATTTATACTAAATAAATATTCAATTTAGTTTTTAATTTTTTTAGACGATAACAAAAGTTAAACTAAACCCGTATTTAATTGAGAGATCAAGTAAAATAATTCAAAAACAATGCATTTTTTTGAAAAAATAATGTAAAATAAATTATTGATTTACCATCATAAAATCATAACAAATTATTCTTTATATATATATTTTTAACTATCAAAAATAATTTATAATGACTCAATTTATCCTAATGTTAATATTTAAATTCAATTGATTGGTAAATTAGTGAATAGTTTAATTTATTTCATCTTAAAATATTAATTACGAAACAGAAATTAAAAAAATTAAATTTTTAGTGAAATTAATCTTACCGACAAGAGTAATTGAGCGCGAGTTCTCCCTTTATCTATTCATCTATGGACTCTCAAAATAATTTCTTAAAGAACGATAAAAGCTCCTCTAACTTTCCAGTTTTCACTGTGGATCTACTCAGTAGTGTAAGATGTGGCGCGAGGGCTCATCCTCTCACCGCAATTCAGAAATCACCATAACGAGACTTCCGCTTTCACCACCTAAGTGGCGAAACCTAATATTCCTGTTTCCTCGTCATTTTTATCCTCTCAATATAACCCCAACTCGTTTGTTTTGCTGCAAATCTTCTCTTGTGCAAGACCACATCGACTTGGCCAAGTACAAGGAAGCTTTCTCGAGGCGTATGGCTATGGCTGGTCTTAAACCTCACCACCGCATTGGTCAGTATTTGCTTACCTGGAGCGTTACTTGGGTTATCACCTGTTGGGGCTTTTCTAAAGTTGATAAATTTTGCCTACTCAGGAGTTTCATGTTTGGATTTTGGTGAAATTTAAGTCAATTAGCTGGGCGGAGTTTTGCATAATTAATTCGCTAATATTTAATATTATAAAATCTGGAGAGGGAAAGAAGTGGAAATTTGTGAGGTTTCTTCTGCCTGAGCCAACTAGAGCTCTACTAAAATGCAGAAATGGAATGAGATATTGGTTTTTGTTTCTTTTCTCTGCTATAGGAGTATCTGGAGGCCCTGACAGTATGGCGCTTTGTTTTCTAACTGCTGCTTGGAAAACTGAGGGTCCTGATGCTATTGCCAAGAGTGGAGGCTTTGTTGATGGGCCTTTGGCAATAATTGTTGATCATGGGCTACGTGCAGAGATCAAAGAGGAGACATACATTGTTTTCTGGCGAGTTTCTGAAATGGGTATATTCCATTTTGAAATTTTCACCCCGCCATATGTTTTACTTGATGATTAATTGGACTACGGATGCTAACATGAATTTTGTGTAGGAATCAGATGTGAGATTGCCTGTTGTAGACTTGTAGTTGGTCACAGGGAAACCTAAACAGGGTCATTTGCAAGAAGAGGCAAAGGAAATTAGGTTATTGTTTCCTTTCAAAATCGGTGATTAGGATTTCTATCTATTGACTTATCTCTACAAAAGCTCTAAGTTTAATGTTTGACAAAGAGTAAAGGAATAACTAGAATAATTTTTGCTTTGTGTGGACTTCAGGTATCAAAAACTACAAAACGTTTGCATTCAACATCAGACTAGTGTATTACTGATTGGGCATCATGCAGATGACCAGGTTTGTTTGATCCACAATTAGTTTTAGCTCTTTTTCTATGTATTTGCTTAAAATGTTGATGCATTTGTGTTCATTTCAATAGAATATAGAGTTTTATCTGCAGTCAAGTCGAACTCAAAAGAATAGCATACTGTCAATTGGTTAGAGCTTAGAAGGCTTTCTAAAGCCACTGGAAATATAGTGATTTTTTACCAAATGCAGGCCGAGTTATTCATTCTTAGATTATCTCACAATAGTGGTGTACTTGGCCTTGCTGGCATGGCATTTGTTTCTCAAATGTTCTCCTCAAGCTCACATTTATATGATGAAGACTCAAAGAATGAAGGCATACTTGTAGTGCGACCACCTCTTCATTTTTTTAAAGATTTGTATAAGGTTAGCAGTAAAAAAGATATTTCATGGAAAGATAAGATTTTTGAGTTTAAGATAAAAGCAGTGCATTGTACTGTTTTTTTAATCATCTATTATCATTCTTTTTTCAGGTATGTAAAGCAGGTGGCCATGCCTGGGTAGAGGATCCAACAAATGAAAGCCCATTATATGTCGCAATAGGATTCGGATGTCAATAAAAGAGTTGTCATCATGTTGGTACATGTGATATAACTATAATTGGAATTTAATATTACTGTTCAAATATGTGTCATTCAAATTTAATTTTTTCTTTTATATGTTAATGCTTTCTATTGAAGAATGCAATTCTTCAATTTATCTGCTCTATTTGGACTCATTGCAATATTACGTGCATTCTGTCCTGATGTATTCTTGACTTTCTTCTATGCAAGCACAAAGAAGGCTCTTATTTTACAGATACTTTCAAATCTGAACTGCAAGCAGTAATTTCTGCCTGTCGAAAAACACTTGCTTTTGTTGACCAAGTTTGTTGTAACTTGATAAATCAGTCTGTGACCTTGAAGCATGTAAACATGCTGAACTACTGGATGCTTATTTTTTATGCCTACTTTTGTGTCCTACTTTGTTGTGGAAGGTTAAGTTTATCTTATTGTTGGTATCTTTTTTTTATATTTCCTGGTGGTTATAACATGCTTAACATTTTTTTCTCCTCTTCTTTCTTTTTGATGCGGTTGGGTGCTGGCAATAATTGTTTCAACAGTATGGATACGTCATCATTGACTTAGAGATTCTTAATCATTCAAAAATTATGTACATTTGCTTGGCAAAATTTGTTGCCTTGGTCTTTCAGGTAGTACCAAATTTTGTAGGTCTTCTAAAATGTTTGATTATTTTCTTGAGTGACATTCAGATCTACAACTGTTTGGAAGCACTTTTTAGTTCTGTTTTCTGTCAGTTTATTTCTCAAAGACAGAGGCCAGTAAGAGGCAGTACTTCAAAATTGTTTTTGGACTACGTTCGCAGATTCCCATGCAAGGTACTTTTATTTTTCCCATTCTCGTGCTTACATTATATGCAGTTGTATTTTTCCTTTTTTCTGTTGCAAACTTGCAATTTGTTGAAGTTTTTAATATGGAATACATTTGCTAATAAAAGTTGTTGAGGTCAAGGCATGAATGTGTCTGAGCTGAGCAGGAGTAAACTTCTTTAGTTCCTTTTGCTCTATTTTATAAATTTTAATTCTAATCAGGATTCATACGACTTCACCCCAAAAGAAAAAGGAAAGGAATTATCTCGTAACTCGTTCTTCCCTCCATAAGACGAGACAGTTGGAGTTGACTTTGTTCAACAAACGAAAATTATTTCTAAGGGGAAAATCTCCAAGAAAATAAGAAAATAATGGAATTTTTTTAGTCCACGTGTTTTATCATTATGCTTTGCATTAGACTGAACAACTTAGAGAAATATGATTTTTCTTTGCAGAAATTTTTAAACTTCATCTGCTTCCAAATTTGGTGATAAATATTTGTACTTTATGTCAATAACAATTTCTTCTTCCCCTTTTACCAATTCTGCAGTCCTCCCTCACTGCAGCTGGATGTTACCTTTGTCCAGCTCCCGGATCTAAAGGAACAAAAGTAGTTGTTTGCTGCTCTGTTGATTGTCTGTTGCCTTCAAAAATGGATTTGACTTGCATGAGTTTTGATGGAGAGCAGAGGCAGTGTGTCCCAAGTGAATTGGAAAATTATAGCCGATGCATTATCATATTCAGATTGCTTTGTTGCAGACGCATCAAATCTGTATTTTTTGGAATCTACATCTGAATCTGTCCTAACTGAAGCCAAAAGGGTCAATATTACAAGCGAATCAACCTATAGGAATATTCTTTTGTTACAAAGGAATGAAATTAAACATTTCAAGGGCAAAAACGAAGATGATGTTGACTGAGAGTCAAAGAATGAGGTTAAATCTATAATTGCTTGTTCAAATGAACCATTTCAACCTGGGCAAATATGCTATTTCATGAACAGAGTTTTGGTCAAATGGAAACCTGGCACAGGCGTTCCAGAGAAAGCTTATTGTGATCGGAATGTGGGAGGGGAAAGTTGGCATCACTATTCTTCGTCTTGCAAAGTTAATCATGACATGGGTGCTGAGTGAAGCCTATGATTGAATCAGATTGGCTGTATCTTGCTAAGTTGTCGAAGTGCCTAAGTTTGGATGATTTACACCAGCAAAGAACTTATGAAGCCTGTGGAATGGAGCAAATAACGGTGAAGAAAAGCCTATATCTAAATTATTTGAGATTCTCAGCGGAAAGATCTCTCGCCAGATTCAAATCTATTCCCGTTGCTCCTAGAAGAAGCTTGCCTGTCCTAGTCAACCATCTAGGACAGTTACTAAGCATTCCAGTAAGTTGACAGCTCCTTATGTTATATTTTCGTATTGAAGCAAATCAAACACTGGTCTTCCTGGCATATTTACAAAAATCCATCTAAATAAAATTGTGATATATCCTGTTATCTACTGGTTGCTTTTCTTTTTACCTATTTGTTTGTGATATTGTTATTATGACTTTCAATGTGAATGCCCGAAGGCAGGCCATTCCTTCTGAAACTCGTTATACTGTTTTGTTTGAGAGCATTGGCTTCGAGATTTGCCCTTGTTTAGCGGTGTCTTGTGTATTCAAGCCAAGAGTACCACCTGGGGGAGGCCACAGTTCATTTATGTAGTCTCTGTTTTGTAATTTCATTTCATTAGTATAACACAGATCCATTCGTTTTTTTTTTTTCCAAAAAATATGTGTATAAAGTTATCTTCAAAATTGTAATTATCAGCTTTGCTTCAATTACCTTGACGTTCTTCATGTTTCAATCGTCTTTTGCTTTTGGTTCTTGAAGATCAAATTTTGACTGGTAAAGAAAATGTGTAAATTTTAGTTTCTTAACATATGAATGCACCCCCGCCCCCAGATCCTTTTCAATTTGTCAGTGTCTGTGGGATGATGGATTAAAGTTTTAGGACATAGGAGACAGAATTTAGAGATTGGAATGGAACACTGCCCAACTTGTACCGAATTCGAAAGATGCTACACTGTTTAGAAAACAAGGGATAAAAAATGAGAAAAAAACACCCTTATGTTCACAGTTCCACAAGATGAAATTATTAACTTTTGGCAGAATGGTGAGAGCTGAGGATAATTTTAGAGAGAGAACATAATGCCCTATCAATTCACGGGCTTCATTCTGTGTTTTCATTGCATTAGGGACTTAAAGGGAAAAATTTAATCCAATACTTTACAATTAGAAAGCAATCAATTCATCCCCTACATCCCAGCTTCTAAAATCCCTGTTGGCACTTCTGTAATTCTTTTTGTGTCGCACATATATTTGTTGCAGATTGGTCAATGATCAATATGCAGGCGGATGAGATTTCACAATCTGCCTTAACCCTCTCGTTCCTTCAAAGGCCGAAAAGATGTGAACCACTGCTTCCAAGGAGCATCATTTTGTTGCTCGATCCAGGACAAGAATGCACTGTCTAACAAGCAGAACATATTGACGTATAGGAGTTGGTACCTTACTGGCACATACCGGAAATTTGCAATCTGAACTATTGGCCATACACCACCCTCCAAAATCAAGGCTGGAAGGAAGTCCCTCTTCAAATCTACCTTCACTTGAGCTAAGCTCTTCCCCGTGGAAAATCCCATATATGTGAAGAATACAAACAAATCAAAGGGGCCAAAAATTATGCCATCAGCTGCCACTTTAGCAGCAACAAATCGTACTGACTTTGGTCGCAGTTGAAGTCTCAACCTTATAAGCCTGTCCAATCCTTCATACCTGTGAACAGCGTCAAGCAAAAAATTGATCATTCAGTCCTTGTTTTTCCTCAGGAATCAATGAATTCTTCTTGATTCAGATACTAGCATCTCAATTCTGAAATTCAGTATTTTATGCTGCATAACGTATCTAATTCATTTCATTCTTAATTGTTTGTCCTCAATTTCATAGAATGACCTAATTTGCTTAAAATGATAATACTTCAGAAAAACAAAAAATAATCTAATTTAACCCCTTTAAGATGGATTATGAGCTGCAGATTTTGATGCATTTTAATCACTGCGTCTTGTATTCAGTTTAAAACTTAACCTCATATACAATATAAGGCCATACTATACCAAACTTGCAGGAGAAGGGGAAAATGACATATCCCAGGACTACAATTGAATATGGATACTCTTTTTTGGCAATAAAGTGCCAATGCCTTCAGAGTTATACAGATATGGAATCATAACAACAAGCATCTAATTGATTTGATTCTTCCATGCGTATACAACCTTCCTAGCTCCCTGATAGCCATAAATATTGTTGCCAAAAGAGCCTTTAGAGTATAATATGCAGTTGCAGAAAGGGCATCAAATGAAAAAAGCAAAAGGAAAGTAATAAGGTAAATACAAACCAAAAGTGGCCAACTGGACCAACGAATCCAAAGCCAAAAAGACTAGTGATAGCTACACGTTTCCAATTGATTTTGAATTCTGTTTCAATAACCTGCTCAAGAAAGTAGGAAAGAGTATTACTAGTGCAGAGAAACTGGTTAATACATAAAGTACTTATCACTTCAATGAAGATGACATGTTCAGTTCACAGCATGGCAAGCAAAAGGCCGGATAGTACAACAGAATCAATTGAAATAAAAAAAAAATGGTATTGTTAAAAGATAACAAAAAACACAATTAAAATACACAGAAATAATAAATAAGGTCACTAATTTTCCCTAAATCAACTTCAGTAATTAAATTAACTGAAACTTCCAAATTTTGACATCCAATCTTATGGTTAGATTGATCAGAATGTGCTGTGAAAATGATCAGCAGATTTTCAGTAGGTGATGAGTGAAACAGCATATGTTAGTAAATATATAATATGCTTAGTTATTTTTTTTTTCTTTCTGTCATTAATTGCTGGATGAAACTAAAATATAATGGATAGAAAGATGTTAGCAGGGGAAAAAAGGAAATTTTCTTTGAATATTTAACAGAGCGGCCATGTTTAAAGTGTTTGAAACCAAAAGAGTGAATTATGTATAAGAACTATCCCTAGTGAAGTTTATTACAATTTATTAGAATTGAAAAACCATTAACATTATGAGTATATTTTGCAGGCTAGAATCAGAGGCCATATGTATCTCATAAAGATGTTCACTACTTCAGCATGTCTACACTGTAACAATTCAGATGACAACCAGTCCAAATTAACTTAGTAACAGTTTTGTCGAAAGAATTAGGCCAAAAAGGGATTTGTACCCTTGGATACCTTGAATTGTGCCACTTTCAATTGATGACTTATCTCGAAAACAATACTGAAACTCAAAGTTATTTCCTGCACATAATATAAACGAGTCCTAGACCATCCAGCAAATAATGCATAAATTGCATGTAAACATCAAGACTGCGACACTAAAGTACAAATTCCCAGCAGTGCTTATAGAGATGCAGCTCAACATCTCACATTGGTCCAAATTGCAAGCACCATCAACAAGGCCACAACTTAGAACTGACACCAGGAAGTTACTCTATTTTTTCTTCTCTCATTTTTCAGCAAATTATTGGAGCACATTTGCACATATTTTGAAATTTAATGGCCCATTTGCAATCAGTTAAACAACCTCCAAATACCATCATCAGGCCAATGCTGCCATAACAGGAAAAGGGTCTAACAATTGCTAGAGCTAGCAATTTGAAAAACATCGCCACTCCTTTGTACCATTAATTCCTACAGCTTCAGTAATGATGACCTTGCCCTTGTCCTGTAAAGGCTTTATTTCACGGTTATAGACATGCAAAATGTGGTCATTACACAAAGAGGCGGAATCAATAGGGGTACTATCAATCAGCCAATATATCATTATTGGTGATATCTCTCATATCTCATTACATTTTACTCGTAGCTTACAAGGCTCAATTCAATGGAAAGCATCGATACTCAATTGCATTCAGAACCAAAAGCATAATAAGGAAAAAGTAGAAGATTCCAAAATAAAGGAGAGAACTTTCCAGGCAATTGAAAGAGGGGAAAAAAAAAAGAATAGGCTAGAAGTTCAATGCTAACACCCAAATTGCTGTTAATCAAATTGATAGAGAAGACATACTCAATTCGGTATGAACTTTATTCGCAAAATCTTCAAAATACCACGGGATTCAAGAATCACATAGAAAAGGCGGGGAACAAAATACAAAAGACAAATGGGTTTGAATTAAATCGAAAAGAATTGAGGATACCCAATGCATAAGACAAATGTGAGAGAGACGAATTATAATGGCAGAGATTGAGCTTACAGATTTATTGAGGCGGCTGACTGCAGTAGAATGAGTGATGTATTGAGCACCAATATCACCAATGCCCCAAAGAATTCCGGAACTGATGATCTGGGTCTTCACTGGATGAGAAGATAGGCAGTGCTGGTACCATTTCCAGAGCTTCAGCATCTTAATCTTATCACAAACTGATAGAGAAATAAAGAAAAAAGGGGGAGAGAGTGGAATTCTAGGAAGCCATGTCCTATTGAATCATTGATGACCAAATTGGCAGATGGTCTCTGACCTGGGCATCTCAATATTTTTTTTATATATATATTGTTTAGTAGTTGTAGAAATTAATGTTTTCTGCTACTGCTATTTATTTATTTCTCCAAAGAAATATAAAAACTCTCTCTATATATGCATATGAAAACAAAGTGCAATATTAACTATTTATATTTTTCAGTTGTTCAAAAAAGAACTATTTGTATTCTTAAATTTTTCTATTGAATCTTTAAATTTCAATTTAACTATGTTACATCTTCTTTAATTGTTAAGTATAAATTGAGAAGACAATATTTATTTAGACTCGGGCATATAGATCAAGCCAATAAAATAATGATAGTTATTAATCTCCCGATTTTTTCATGGCTTTTAAGTTCAATTGAAAGATACAAACTATGTTTGTTAAAACTAACTGATAATCTAAATTTAATCTGATAATTTAGTTCAATTAATAAAAAATAGTTGATAAAACTGACTGAAAAAATATAAAATGACATAAAATGATATGTTTATATTAATAAAAAAATAAAATGTGTTTAAATATATAATACAAATAAATTATATATATATATATATGAGATATCTCAATCTAAAATAATAAAAAATTGCTGTTAAAAATTAAAATTTTAAATTTGTATATTCAAAATATGCTTATTATTAATAAAAAAATATTATATAATAATATAAAAATATGTGAGATATCTCAATCCAAAATAAGAAACAATGTCAAACTCTAACATCTAGCATTCCATAATAAAACAACAATATTATAACGACCTATATATTTTTTTTAGATAAAGATATAACATGTCATTTACTAAAAAGAATAAGAATACAATAGGAAAAAAATAATAATAATCTAGTATATTATTTTTGAATGCTAGTAGAATTAACTTTTTTTTGGAGATTATAATCTAATTTTTTTCAAACTAATCTATTTTACCAAATACAACTTATTAGTCAAACTATATTATAATGTAAATTATAATCCATTTTGATGTTACCAAATATTGTCACAGTTAACAGACAGTTGTCATTTTATTTTTATTAGCCAATAATTTACAGAAACAAATTCTCTAATTTCACTTTCATATTTTTCCTTGTAATTAGTTTAATGGAGGATGAACCCTAAAATTAACACAACAAGACAAAATGAAAGCTTGGATGAGGAAGATCTAAGAAGAGGTGGGTTAAAATTTTAACTCTAGTTATTATATTTTTACCTTGCTACGTAAAAAATAAATAATAATTTAAAATTAAAATTATGAAGAATTATATGTAATTATTTTATTGATTTGGTCATATATAAGTCTTGTTCCTACTAATTAATAAAAACATACTTTTTTTATTCTAAAAAAACATATATTTTTTTAATATCACGCTTTTTTTACTGTCAATTTGATCGAAATTGTTAAAAAAAAAGTGAAAAAGGAAAAAAAGAAAATGGATAGGATCCGAGGATGTGTTCAACTGCCTTCTCTGTCAATGAGAAGTGGAAAAAAAAAATTATGTTGATTTTCATTTCAGCGATCAACTCAGAAAAAGAAAAGTCTTAAGAGATCTTCCGTTCAATTCATTATCATAAAAAAAAAAAAAAGTTAAAGATATTACTTTTTAAAAACAAAATAGTTTTAGCTGGGAAGGTATGTGCGGTGGAAATGCATTGCCAAACGTTTTAGCTCATGTAATAAAATACTAATGAGTATTTGGCATACAGGATTGTTTAATTAAGTCATAGATTAATCATTAATACGGTTCAAAAAAATTATATGTAGCTTAGTAATTTTATAGGTTTATTTAATCCATAAGATGATTCTTAATTAAAACTCACATGTCCTGTGTTTTTATTAATTCCTATGTAATGGGATTACTAATTCTTATATTTAAATTATAAATCCTAAAATATTATTACTTAAATTATCGTACCAAATATGATATTACAAATTTAGATTAATTAATACTAGTATTAAAATATTTTTACCAAAAAAAGACTAACTTGCTTAATCATATGCTTTAACAAAACTTAGTATTAATACTAATCTTATGGATCAAACAATATGTGAACCAAAAGGACAATAACTGTGTTTGGTTCACAGATCGTTTAAGTCATAAAATTAATATATTTTGTATAGATTTTTAATTATAATATTAACTAATCCAAACTTATAATCCATAATGATATAAATTAGTAAAATAAATAAATTACTTAAATATGTTTTACCCTATATTTAAAAATTGTTGTGTTTCTATTTTTTTTTTTATCATTCTCAATATGCATTTTCAATTTTCTCTACACTGAAATTAGTTAGGGTTTAAATTGCCATTTTTATTGTAAGTTTTGTTTTTTTTTTTTATATTTTTATTTTTTATGCTACATATTATCACCTTTTTTTTTCTTTTTCAATAAATAGATAATAAAATAAAAAGATGAGATATCCTTTTGGGATAGAGGGAATAGCATATTGACATCTTATTTATGTAACCAATATATAAATACAATAGATGAACTAAAATTTACAAGTGTAAAAGTAAAATATATCTCAAGTACAATGCATAGAATTAAATTAAAATAAAAAATAAAAAAATTAAATTTTAGTGGAACATATTGAAAAATAAAAAAAAATGGAAGTAGGAAAAAATAAATAATGAAAAAATCGAGTGTGTAAAGATGAATAAATTCATACAATGAAGAAAGTGAGAACATTAGTTAACGTCAATTAATGTTAAGCGGAACAAATGAAAAATCATAACCAGAAATAAGGGCACATAATCTATAGAAAAATAAAAATAAATAAACACAATTTAAATTTATATAAAATGCCTAATATTAGTTAACATTAATTTTTTATATAAATAATTACAGAAAGAGAAAATAGAACGTGAGATATAAGGGGAAATGAAATTTCAAAAACAACAGTTATTGTCCTCGTGAATTTTAAGGCAATTAAGAAATAAAACTCTAAACCAGTAATCCTATTATAAAATGATCAATAATAAATTATAAATATAAGAATTAGTAATTATATAGGTTAAATAAATCTCTGAAGTTACTAAAGTCAAACTTAAAATTTTGAGTCAAATATAAAATTAGTGACTAATTTTATGGTTTAACTAAACAGTATAAGGTTTTAATTTTTATATTTTTGTATTGTTAAATTTTTATATTTCAGTATATAATATGTAGGCAGCTTGCCTCAAACATAAATTAAAAATAAAAAGGGTTTTTATGCCTATGTAAATATTATAAATGAGTTATTATGCTAAATAGATATTTGTATTATGATCCAAATCTAAATCTTGAAAAATAAAAAAAAATAAAAAATACTTCCAACAGACCTAATTAGTTCTAAAAAAATGTATTTTTTTCTTTAACACGAAGAGATCAAGAAGTCGTTGCAATTGCCCACAGGCGCAAAAATGAGGCTAAGCTGTTGAGAATTATATTTACTATTTGTACCTGCTGTTTATTCTTTAAGTTATTATTATAGTCTATTTATCTAATTATTATAGTATATTTATATTTATTTATTTTGAATTATTTATTTAATTATAAAAAATTTATTTTATAATAATAATAATTATTATTAACTTTTTAAACCAATACAATAAAATAATAGACTATATAAATTTATTTTATTAAACTCTCAAAAAATTAATAAAAAGACCCTATGACGGACAAAAGTGACAAATATAAAAGTTTAAAATAACATGAGATGAATAAAGTGATTTAGTAAAATAATTCAATGTGATAAGTTCAGAAAGCCGAAAATGTTTTTCTTTTTTTTTTTTCCGTCATTGTTATTTTTGTTAATTTGCCTTGCTCCTAATAAAAGTTTAAAAATTAAAATACAAACATAAAACCGTAAGTTTACCATCTCTGAATCTCATACCGACTTGAGAATATTGTTTTTTTTATTTTGAAAAAGATAATATTGTTTTGTTAATTCACCTATTTTGTACCTTTGAATTATTTTAATTAGTGAGACCATGGATTCAAAATTTAAATTTAAATTTCTTGTAAAACAAATCATAATCTTATTATAGAACCTGTAATATTATTTTAATCTGCATTATTGATCGGTTGGTTACTTAGTTAATAATTAAAATATTATTTCTTGTTAATTAAAATTCAATAATAATGAATAAAGTCAATAATAAAATATCATATAATTTATATAATATTTTATTACTAACTTAAATCATAAAAAAATAAATTATATTTTTATTATTAGTTTGATTTGAAAAAGAAAAAAATTCAGATATCGTCCCAAAGAGAATAGAGAATGAACCATAGAAGGATGATTTTTGTATCAATAAATCTAATGGTGATCCTTGACTTGAAAGAGAATAAAAAAGGATATTGGATATTATGAAATTCTGTGTAAGAAGAAGGAAAATACATGTAGTATCAAGGCATTAATTTGACTGATGCCAAAGAAAGTAGGCGTGGCAAGTTCTCCTCCTCTAAAAACATGTTATGGTCTGAAAATACAATCCAATATCTGTTTTCTCATTTCTGATTATATTTGTGGATAAGAATCGCCATGGTTGCCACAACACAAACACATAACCCACTAAACGACATCAGGTTCGATTTCATTTGATTCTGCTGCTGCATGTCCAACTCTGTGACCAACCATGTAAAAAAAGGAATACCCTCCCTCTCTCTTTGCCATTGACAACTGCCCAACTCAAGAGCTTCCACTCAGTAAATTCGTCAACTCCTTAGATTTCTTCATTAATGAATTGTCTGTGACAAAAAGATTCAAGCTTTATGTCATTTATGTTCCTATTCACTGATATTTTCCTGCTTGTTTGATATTTACTACATAATTAGATTCAAAATCTTACAATTGAGAGGTTTGTGGGTTTTGGGTGTTGCATTGATTTGTAGAAGCTATTCTTTGTTCTCATACCCACCTCAAGAAAATATGTAGTTCTGGTTTGAAGTGCTATATTTGATAAAATTGATGTGAAATTGGATGGTTTTCACACAATCTTGCATGCTGTTTTCTTCTTTTACATCACAACAAGAAGGGACTATAAATGGTTTTTTTGATGCCTAAATATACAGTTTATTTTGTTGACAGTGTGGTTTCTTCAAGGTATCATATGATGGGTAACAGCATGTATTTCTTGCTATGATTTATTAATTTTGCTATTGGTGTCCTTCTGGAGCTGAATTAACACTTCAAGGAATACTGTTGCTCCATTTTGTCATTTTTATGCCCATGTTGGGTGAATTAATTATTGCAATACTTGTGTCTTTGGAAACTTCTTGTGTATGAAATTTTCTTCTCTCCAAGCATTCTCATTTTTTTGGTCTAAAATTGATGATTTTATTATTTTCATGTGTTTAGGCTCTAATTGTGTGGTAGCTTGAAATTTGAATCCACTATTAAAGCAGGAAAGGTGGTTCACTATGATAGTGTGAACTAGGAAGTAAGGTGGGGATATTTGGAAAGCTTGGCTCAAAGAGGGTTTATATAACAATCATGGGCAAGCAGCGAGATGGAAGAATCGCAAACAGAAAGCTTGTTGAGGCATCAGCACTTATGGTACTACACCTTGTTCTTTTACTCGCTTAAAAGTTTAAGTGCTATTGATGTAATGCATTGTTTGATTGCTTCTGTTGGAACTTGTAAGCTTGTTCTTAGCCCTCGAAGTTACTCTCTGCTGAGCTATTTAGAACTGGGTTTGGCTGTAAATTTGGAGTTACTAGTAGAACTCGTAATGCTAAATTTGCAACAATATTATAACCTTAATTATGCTTCTCTTTATGCATTTGATTAATAGTATTCATTGTTTATCTTACTTCTAGGTATCCTATCTTTCTCTTTAGTTGTAATTAGTAGTTTGTTCTGCTTTCTCCCTTTGTGCCATTTCTTTTGAATCATACTCGAGTATTTTTGTTGGCTAAGCAGATTGAATTTTCTACCTAATCACAACCAACTTCTTATCAATTTGAATTTTATAGGAATCACATTTGCCGGACAAGGACCAATATCAAATAGTTTCATCTTTGGTGGATTCACAAGTTCAATCTCAGTGCCCTGTCTGTTTTGGAAACAGCACTTGCAGAACAGTTCGTTCAAGAACAAAACTAATGAATATTTTGATTGAAAGAGGAAAGCCTCATGAAGCCCATCTTATTTTCAACAGTATAATGGAAGACGGACACAAGCCAACTATCATAACATACACAACTCTTATAGCTGCACTGACACAGCAGAAAAATTTTAAGTCCGTTCTTTTACTCATCTCTAAAGTGGAAGAAAATGGTATAAAGCCAGATTCCATACTCTTCAATGCCATGATTAATGCTTTTTCTGAATCTGGAAATGTAAAACAAGCCATGGAAATCTTTCAAAAGATGAAGGACAGTGGATGTAAGCCCACGACTAGCACATTTAATACTCTCCTTAAAGGACATGGGAATTCTGGTAAGCCCGAAGAAGCAATGAAGTTGCTAGATTTAATGTTAATGGATGGAAGTGTGAAACCAAATGATAGGACATACAATATCTTAGTTAGAGCATGGTGCAACAAGGAAAACATTAGGGAAGCATGGAATGTGGTATACAAGATGGCGGCATCTGGTTTGCAACCTGATGTTGTCACATATAACATACTTGCTAGGGCTTATGCCCAGAAAGGGGAGACAACAAGGGCTGAAGAAATGATGTCAGAAATGGAGAACAAGAGAGTTGCACCAAATGAGCGAACTTGCGGTATCATTGTTAATGGATATTGCAAAGAAGGTAATATGGTTGAAGCCTTGAGATTTGTTTACAGAATGAAGGAGCTTGGAGTGCATCCTAATCTTGTTGTTTTCAATTCTCTCATCAAAGGATTTCTTGACATCACAGATAGTGATGGAGTTGATGAGGTGATTTTCTAACTCTACACCCCGAAAGAAATGGATTTTAAAATATGAGAAAATAAAAATGTTAAGTCAGAAGAATTATAAGTTCATAATTTCTAGTGCATTTACAAAATTAATTTTCTTACTGATTTTTAGAATTATCACAGGCATTGACTTTGATGGAAGAATATGGGGTCAAGCCAGATGTTGTTACTTATAGCACGATCATGAATGCATGGAGCTCAGCAGGGCTCATGGACAAATGCCAAGAAATTTTTGATGACATGATGAAGGCTGGAATAGAACCTGACATCCATGCATTTAGCATTCTTGCCAAAGGATATGTGCGTGCTGGGGAACCTGAGAAGGCTGAGTTAGTCTTGACTTCCATGGGTCAATCAGGTGTGCTCCCAAATGTTGTGATCTGCACCACTATCATCAGTGGATGGTGCAGTGCTGGAAAAATGGAGAGTGCGATGAAGATTTTTGAGAAAATGTCTAAAATTGGCATTTCCCCCAATTTGAAAACTTTCGAGACCCTGATATGGGGTTATGCAGAAGCAAAGCAGCCTTGGAAAGCAGAAGAATTGCTGCAAGTGATGGAAGAAAATGGAGTTTTTCCTGAGAAAAGCACTATCCAGCTTGTTGCAGACGCATGGCACGCCATTGGCTTAGTAAGTGAAGCCAAGAGAATTATAAAAAATGACAAAGAAGAGCAAGAAGTTACTGCAGACATTAAGAAAGGCGGGATTCCAGAGAACTTGGAGAGGATTTATAATGACCAAAATCTCGGTGCTTCTCACTCTAAGATCTTGCATATACCTGGAGAAGTTATAACAAAGCAAAACGGATCATCATATTTTAAAATGAGAACCCAAATGATCTTCAGGACCAGTGTTAACTCAGTGTTTCTCAAACGAATGCGCTTGTACAGGACTCAACCACTAATCATATGCCGAAAGCAACACAAACGTTGTGTAGGAATGTGTGGGAAGTTTGTAAGTTCATGTAGGATTATTTCCATATATTGACGAGGAAATGTTAATAACTGCTGCTGTCGCACGGTAGACTATATGGACTGTGTAAGCATGAGAATTCAGAAGCTCTGATGAAACATTTGCTGCTTCAGATCATAGATATACTATAATTGTTATATTATAACATATACCATATGCCTATTGGCATCTTTGATTACACATTTTATAGGCCATTTCTGTATCTCACATAATGTTGATTATGAGGGTAAACAAATTATTCATGAAAGTAATGAAATTTATTTTATTCTGAGAGACAGAATTTCAGGATTCTAGTTTGCTGTTTTTATACAGCGTATCTTCTTTGATTTGCTAGAAAAACCTCCTTTGTAGACTTGACATTGTTCGACAACTCCTGTTTCATTATTTGCAGTAGAAGCCAAAAGAAATGGACTCTTGGTTGACCTATTTCATGAGATCTAATCTGTGTTCATTTTAATAATAACTGCTGGGATGCTACTCTCTTGCATTATTGTAAGAGCCCTATTTGGTAATTAAAATTATCCCGAGGTGAATTTTATGAAAAGATAAACGAAATGTCCAATTTACATTATTTTAATTTAAATTCGAAAGCTCATAATTTTGGAACAAGATTAACAGTCCTGAATTAAAATCAACAGTATTCAGCTAAAATTCATTGTTATGATGCAAATGATTGCAAGAAAAATATGCTGTAGATGTATAAATTCCTACTTACACGAGACAAGTAAAAATTAGTTATTTAAGAATATATTTTTGGAAAAATAAATAAGCCACACTCAGTTTCAGGATTAAAAAGCATCCGTTAACGCTGGCGCCAAGGACTCCTTCTGCGGTGTGTAGTTCTGACACGGTTTAGAGGCAATTGTCCAGCGACAAAGCGGCCAATTGGTGCGCTCTAAATCCCTGTTTGACTTGTAATTTTTCATGGTGCATGGTATGGCAGTATGCCATGTATGTCATTTTATTGGTATGATATGGCATAATTTATTATATTTTATTAATTCATATAGGTATATTGTTCAACTTGTACTAAAATAATAACATTTTAATGCAGTTGGAATAAATTAGTACAAAATAAGTTGGAACAAATTATTATTATATTGTTGGATAAGGAATGACAGACAAGAAATGGCTATGGAAAGAAGCTCATATGTTATGAGACAGATAAATAAACTAATAGAATTTTTATATTAGATGGATAATATAGAAATATTATTATTTTTATGAGTGGAAAAATAGGTATAAATTAATTAAAATTATGGAAAACCGGTTTGAAAAGTGGTCAAATTCCATGATTTTTGAACCATGAATTCGAAAAATCATAAACTGGTTTTAATTATGGTCCACGCAGCTGAAAAGACAATTAAGGATTTTGCGCAACAAGGTGTATAAGAAGCAAACCATTTACACCTCCCTGCCCAAGAGTAGCAGAAAAAAAATTGAAAAATGGAACTGCTTAGTCTATAAACTATAAGAACATATATCCATCATCTTAGTTAAGTATACACAGCGTAAATGGTCATAGCAAGGAGTACAAATGCATAATATGAACAGCTAAAAATTTTATGAAAAGATAAAAGAAAAAAAAAAGTCCAATTCAAGTTAGTTTAAAGTAATTTTAAATCCTATAATTTTGTGATAAAATTGATATTACCCATCTAAACTTTATGGATAAGCAATCAAGCAAATATAATTAGAAGACAAATATACCTTAAATGTATAAATTTCTATCAACATTAGAAAAACAAATTTTAATTATATAATTTTTGGATAAGCTTTGAGCCATGCATCATGCAGTAGATAAATGACATGTCGTTTCAGTCTTATGCTTAAAAAAGGTATCAGTTGACCTTTGCACTTGTCGGATGACAAAGCGGCCAATTGGTGCACTCTAATTACACCGCGAAAGAGAAGAAGAGACCGGCAGAGCACGCTGCTTTTTCAATCCAACTGAAAGAGATGACATGTCTACAACTTGTGTCGCCCCTTGCTCCTTTGCGTTCTCTGCAAAACCCTAATTTCCTATCTAAACATACTGTTTTCTTTCCTCACTGTTCCGCCCCCTTCAGAAACCCTGGTTTCATCTCAAACCCCTTATCCAAATTCCACAGAGCCTCTAACTTCACAATCCTCAGTTTTCACCCAAATCATTTCACTCACTCCCAATTCCCCTGTTTCCCTAAAGAACGTAATCTCAATGACCCCCAAATTCAAAATCTTGCGCCGAAACTTCCCAGTATAATTTGCTATGGAATTAAGGGTTCTGGTGAAGAGACCAGGACAGCGGTGGATTCGGGCGGTGATGGCGGTGTTGGTGGCGGAGGTGGAGGTGGAGGTGGGGATGATGGTGATGAGGAGGTGGAGAAAGGTGGGCTTTTGCCAGAGTGGTTAAATTTCACTTCCGATGATGCAAAGACTGTTTTTGCTGCTCTTGCTGTATCGCTGGCCTTTCGGTCTTTTATAGCTGAGCCGAGATACATTCCTTCACTGTCGATGTATCCGACTTTTGATGTGGGTGATCGAGTTGTTGCAGAGAAGGTAAGCCATATTTCTTTCGTTACTGTTATAAATGTTCTAAATCGTGCTTTAAGAGTTTAACTGTGCGTTGAACTGGGTATATGTAAGAATTAATTGTCTATTGAACCAAGACCATTCTACCTACTGAGCTTTTTGATGAGTGATATTGAAATCATGATTTCCATTAGAGCAAGATTGTATATGCAGTATTGCTTTTTTTGAGGTGCTAAAAGGTCTAGTACAAAATGATTGAGCCACAGAGGAATGATGGAAGTGTTTTATAGTTATGTTATCAGCCAAGATCATAACGGTGGTTAGAGAGAGGGAGAGGTGAGAGAAATAATGGGGTAGAGGAGAAGAAATAAGGAGAGAGGGGAGAAAAAGTGAGAGAAAGATAAAGATATAGAGAGATAATAGGGAGAGAAAGGTTGAGAGAGAAACAATTTCTTAATTCTGTAATTGACGACCTATCTCATACATTTAGTCCTTTTTATGTTACAAAGTAACTAACTAATACACATAAACCATAATGTACATAACAAGTAAATCCATGAAGCTGACTTGATATGGAATTCTGTTTCCTTTCTGTAGGCTATTTTTCTTATTGATTGTAGCATAATCGTGAATTTTTTTTTATGATAAAGTTATTGTTGGATAAGGTAACTGTTGACCGAAAAGTGAAGCCGATAGGGGATTTGTAGTTTCTGAACATGGGGCCTCATTTGAAACTAGTAGAAGGGTTGGTTGTCGAAGATGCTATGGATAGACTGATGCATTCTATTAGTGCAACATAAAGATGGTTGTCGTGTCCAAATCAAGTGCATGCCTAACATTTTTCAGGAAAAAACTAAGAATGCTGATAATTTGAATGTGAAATTAGAGCACCTAAAGAATTGATTGAGTTGTGTGATTGGCTGAAGATTTATTAGAATTTAGACGGCAGACTAATTTGTTACCAGTTCTGGAGTGGTTGTTGTCTATTGTCCCATGAAGTCATGTTACTGTTAATTTTATGGCCAAAGCTACCGAATCTTGATTTTAGAACATGGAAACTAATTTGTTTCTGTAGTTATTCTATGTTAACATTTTGTGTGACTTGATTGAGTGACCTATTTATGAAGTATCATGCATAACAGATGTATGACTGGAAATTGTCAGGTCACTTACTATTTCAGACAGCCTTGTGCAAATGATATAGTGATTTTCAAAAGTCCTCCAGTTCTTCAGGAAGTTGGATACACTGATGATGATGTCTTCATAAAACGAGTTGTTGCCAAGGAAGGTGACATTGTGGAGGTGTGTTTGCTAAAGAAAGGTTCTTTCTATGCAGTCAATGCATTTATATGCTCTTACTCAATTCCAACCACTTAACTCTGCTTAAAAATTTAAGAGAAATGTTGTTTTCTCAGCACATGTCATCATACAACTTATCTGGTGTTGGAATAGCTTGATGATTTGGTGTATAAATGCATGCCATTGCTTAATTGCAGGTTCGTGGTGGGAAGCTTATGGTCAATGGAGTTGTGAGAAATGAGAATTTTATCCTTGAACCACCTTCTTATGACATGACACCAATTGTAAGTATCGATTAAATCTTTGTCATCTCATGTTATTGTTTTTTAAGTTTCGTTTATTACCCAACTAGACATATGAGAGGAAGGTCTGGACTTGTGACCAATAGATGCCCCACTTGAATTTGAAACCAGCCAAGAATTGCACAATTTGAACTCTCACGATAGCCTGTAGGGCATAGGACTCTATTCTTATATATTCACTACTTAAATAATTATTGAAAGGAGAGACTTTAAATTCCTTGCTGGATGACATTTTTGGCTGTAATCATATAGTTTCCTGCCGTTAGTTTTTTTTTTTTTAATTTTTATTCACTTTATGATGCAGCGTGTACCTGAGAACTCAATTTTTGTGATGGGTGACAATCGCAATAACAGTTATGATTCGCATGTGTGGTAATATCTTCTTCAATCTTTAATTGAAAGACTAGACCTGGAGTTTATTTCAATATCTTTTTATTTTGTTAATTTTTTCAGAACTCAAATATGTTATGCTTCTTTTAGGGGTCCCCTTCCTGCAAAGAATATAATAGGAAGATCGATCTTTCGATATTGGCCCCCAAACCGGATTGGTGGAACAGTTCTTGAAACTGGCTGTGCTGTTGACAAGCAGGAGGTAAAATCAGTGCCTGAATAGTTAACTCTAGTAAGTTTATCAACCGGGTATGCTGTATCGTTTGGTACAGCCTCCTCCCTCTCCCCGATTTTTGACTCATTAATTCTTTGCTATTTTTCACCCTTTTTTTTTCAAAAATCTGTAACACACCGTTCACTGGAGAGGCTATTGTTATAGGAAGAGTATTTTTATTTTTTCGGCCTCCTTTCAGTGGCCTCAACAAAAACAGATTGTGCCGTGTATTGACCGACATAATTGATGTTAAATCTCAAATGAATTAAAAGCAGGTGCTGTTAAGATTGTTAAATCTGTTAATTAATGAGAAATTTGAATTTTCAAATCAGGCTTTTCATGAAGGAGATCGCCATGTGTATAGTTCTGATTTGGTTTAACCTAGTTATAATTATTTTTCTTTTTTTTTTCCCTTTTTTTTTCTAAATTCAGAGCATTAAAGCACTTAAAAAAAAGAACCATGCATGCAAGCTGCATGTTAAATAACGATAGGTTGTACTGTGCACATACTTGTTTCAATTGCCCAGTAGTCATCCATAAATGAAAAATCTCTTGCAATATCTGGACCTGAAGCCTGATTAGCTGTGTTCAACGTCTTCACTTAATAACATAAACCTGTCGCTTTTGAAAAAGAAATTGGTAAACGAGCAGGAACCGTTTTAGCTGATTTGAAAAAAAAAAAAGAAAGAAGGAACCATCTTTGGTGATTAGAAATGGTGAGAATGCAATTTGTAAGAAAAACAAATACTCTTGAAATTAATTGAGGCATATTGCTGCAATATTACAAATTTAATTTGAACCTATTGCAAGATTATAAATTGCTTTGCGCCAAAATCAATTTAATTTAGTTCGCGTGAAGATGGCAAAGATACGAAAAAGTCTAATAATTCTGCCATAGCAGAATGAGAAGATTGGAGGAAAAAAAAAGATTCTATTTGTAATAACCAGAAAAGAAGCTATATATATCCTATACAAAAATAATAATTAGCATACGGAACAAGCTGCTGGATGAAGAACAAAAAGTCTAAATAACAATATGCCCTGTGGAGGATATGTGAAACCCTTTCTTCCACTGCAACATCTGGCTATTGCAGAAGGTATATGATATCAATCATAAGAACACGAATCCTTGCTAAATCTGATAGGTTTATTGGTACTTGAGTTAATGGCTAAAGAACAAGACACATGCCTTTTATGCCTCGACTTCACCAATTTCCCAACAACGTTTCCTCGTGACCGAACATCGAAAACCAACACCAGTGGAACTCCTCTGTTAATGTCTGAGATTTCTAAGCTTCCTCCTGCCCCATACAGTGGAACTTTTGTTCCTTCCAGATTCACATCCACTGTCCGCTCGCTCTTTCTTGATTGATAGTACTTCTTCAACTGCATTCATGAATACAAATTAAAAATCAAATCAAATAAAAATCCATCTTTATAATACAATAACCCACCAAAATCTCAATCAGAGTTCAGATTTAATTAACATCTCACCTCGCCAGTAGCAACTACAATGTCAGAGTACATGAGATCGACAGGCACTAAACTCACATGAATGCCAAAAAAAGTAGCAGGGTTATACAAATTCATCTTCACTGAACAATTCATAGTTACCATCTTGGTTGGAACTCCCGTCAAATCTGATCCTTGCCCAAAATAAAAATTATGTACCGTCAAGCTCTGCACAGGAAAAAAAGAAAAAAGATTATATTTTTTCATGATTAGATGATTTTCCTTTTAACCATTTTTGCTGCTTGTTTGTTTGGTTAGTAAACCATGCAAGGAACTGATTTCCCTGTTTCCCACCAAATTGTTAGAAATAATTTTGGCAGTAAAGAGAAATTAAGAATTCAGATTTTTCTTCTTTTTAATGATTTTTTAATGTTTTCCATCCCTGTTTCGTAATCAAACAGAATTCTTATAGATCCAAGCTATTATAAAATGCGAAAAAAACACAATTCCCCGCCCAATTATTTAATAATTCCAAGTAATAAAATAATGCTTTAATCCATTGATCTTAAATCCAGCATCAAGAGCATAATATTACCTTGACACTGATCTGTGGCTTGAAAGGCCTACTAGCCCCCCAAATTATCAAACAGAAGACAGAAAATATAGCAACGAAGCTCAAAAACCCGATCAAAACCTGAAACCTCCTCGACAAACCCTTATTCCAGTACATATCCCCGTAATCCCCTTCTTCTTCGATCACATTACACTCCGGCCACCCCTTCTCGTCCCTCCTGCTCCTCCCTTTCCTCCCGACATTCGTGGAATAGGACCCGTACGTACCGGAAACCCTGCTGCCGGACGACGTCCTAGAGTGGCGTCCGTACGAAGGGTGCGACGGCGACTCCATGGGGCTGTTGAAAACCGGCGTGGCCTGCAATGACGATGACTTGTCTTCATCGTGGGAGTCACGCGATGGGCTCTGCACGTAGTAGACGGGGCGCTTCGGCGATCGAGGGGACGACGGCGCCAGACTCGTCAAGTCGAAATCCGATTGGCCGTGCATCATCTTTTTCTTGAATTCAGTGTATTTGCAGTGAAGAATAAGGAAAACAGAGAGAAAAGGAGAATGGGAAAGAGAGAAGTTATAAGTTGGTCCGCTGCTGACAGTGAAGCTGAGAGTGGAAACTGGAGATGCCAACAAGCGTAGCTTCGGTTTTGGTTTGGCGCCGAAGCTGTAGCTTCCAACACCATGTGTCGGCAGTTTTTTTCGCTCTTCCGTTACATTAATTTTAAGATTTTGTATTTCATCAAAATTTTAAGATTTTGTAAGTTGTAACGACGTCGTGTTTAAAATTTTTAGGTTTTGGAAAAACCGTCAAATTATGTGCTTTTCAAACACACACGCTTTTGGCCTTGAAAAACCTTTTTTTTTTTCCTGACTTTCAGAATAGGTTTGTTTTTATTCTCATTCCTTAATAAATAAAAACAAACCAAATAACATGTTAAAATCAGTCATTCTTATTTCCATTCTCATTTCAATTCACATTTTCATTCTCATATTCGAACCAAACCTGTCCTTAATTCATTTAACCTTAAATGCATGATAAATTTATATTGATGATCCCGCTTCACTTATTGAACCCAAAGTGTTGGGAACTTCATTTTCCACTTCCCCACTCTAACCCATGACTTGGAATAAAAATTGCTACACCTAATTAGGAAGCAAAACGGCATAAGCAAACAAATTGCAAGTGTTGAGATGGAAATACAATTGATAATACTACACAGCATATAATATATTTGATAATATTTGTTACAAACTACTTTCAGCAAAATAAATTACAAGATTGGAAGTCAACGAAAAATGCCACATTAGATAAAAATACATTATATCTATTCTAGAAAAAAATGTTATTCTCCTACTACTTTCATGTTATTTCATTTTTATGACTATATTATAGAATGAGAAGCTTATAGCTATTAACAAAAAAATGCTTGATTTCACATCTTGAATGTGATTAGGGAGAAATTTAACTTAGTTTTATTTTTTAAAACACTTTTTTATTTTTGCATTGATTGCACATTATACATATATATATATATATACATACATTTTTGATACATTGTTTCTAGTGGTTAAGTATTTAATTCATAATTTTTTATTTTTTCCATAATTATTTTATATTTGGTGTACTAATTGAACTAATCTCAATTAATAAGACTGGACTTATTTCTAAAATAAGATTCTTAAATTGAGTATTTAAAAGCATATAATTATCATAAATATTTTCAAATACTTATCTCCGGTCCTATGGAATGTGGAGATATTGAGAAAAGAAAAAGTAAATCAATTTTTTTTTAAGGATTAAATGAAATAAATAAGTTATAAATATTTAAATTTCATATTAATAAAAAGTTAAATGTTAATTTTAGAGTAAATTGATTGTTGCAACAAAAAATTTCGTAACAAAGCCTTCATTTTTTTCATGGTGAAACAAAAAATTCCAAGTACAAGAAAATAAAGAATTTTCAAAGACTAGTTAAATTTTCATTAAGACATGCCGTTAACTACAGTAAAAATCTTAATTGATAATAAATTTTATTTAATATCATTTAAGCCTCTAATAATAAATATTTCATTTACGAATGAAATTAATAATTTCTTACATAAAATTAATTTTTTCATTTAAAATTAAATTATTAATTCTGATATGAATTTATAAATTTGATAAAAATAAAAATTTTTGTATAAATAAATATTGTTAGTGTAATTATTATCAAAAGTTTATCTTAAAAAATTATTAACAGGTATTTTTTTTTCATAATATAGCACGATTGGCGTAGGAGCATATGCAGTTGAGAATGACCGTTACCATATGATCGCAAAGCATTATTTTTCTCAACCATTATTGATGCTCTCCTCCTCCTCCACCACCATCGTCGCATCGTCAGCCGTCATTTATGCCTGCTTCCCTTCTCTTCATACCCAAGTAGCCACTCCCATGGCTATTTACAACCACAAGAGTCACACCCTCAACGATAATGGTGATTGTGGACCCACCAAAGGCAAAAGGTCGAAACTTTCATCCCCGTTGTCTATTATCATCGACTCCGAAATCTATTATGAATTCTCCCACCATGAACCTCTTGAAATGTGGCAATCGCACGAAAGAAATTCTTTTTCATTAATAAAATTAGCTTATACAAAATACTTAATATTCTCTTAACAAATCATTGCAAATACCAATCATTTTACTTCTAAAATTAGTTATATTTTTTCTCTTATAATATTTCACTGTGTAATATTTCTTTTAAATAGTAGGATATTATTTTAGTAGTATTAGGTATAATTGACCAAATCTCATTAAATTCTAGTGTTCTTTTTATTTCTATTTAATAGCTATTATCGGGTCATTTATTTTGTGATATATTATACTTTAAATTATGTGAGAAAAATTTTGTCAGCTGTAAGAGTTTATGGAAGTTAATTTTTAAGTGAAACTATCTATGACTTTAACAATTATCTGAATTTTTTTTTTTATCTAAATTTTTTACACAATTATTCGTTTTGGTGTAACTAACCGATTTACACTGCATACCCCGCATCAACAACGACAGCTTTGGCATCGCCCGCAGTTTTTCATCGTCGTTCAACGTCAATGGCAGTAGCGGTACTTCCGCCAGACCAACGACTTCTTAAACCAGCTCTGGCCCATAATCCTTCCCTCTTGATCCATTGTCAAATCTCTAAATCAACGCCAACCACGTCGACGAGGTCTCGCTCGTTGACGACGCCACCACTGCCGCCTCCGTCGTTTTGCAGAAAACGATCGTTCACCGAAGACAGATATGACAGAGGATACTGTTATGATGCTTCATTATGCTTATGGAGCTGTTAAGAAGTCTGTTGAAGCTTACATCACGCGCGCTAGTGGATAAGTAATTGAAGTTCAGTTGTCCTTTGCTGTGAAATCGAAGGAGGAAATTGCCATTGAGTTCAGAAAGGCTTTGGGAAAGGGAAAAGAAAATGGGAAGAAGGTGAGGCTGGTTGTGATTAATCATGTCATTTTCAAGTCCACTGTGGTGATTCTTGTTGAGAAATTGGTTAAGATTTGTAGAGAAAAATGTGTTGACCATGTTTTTGCTGATACTGTTCATGATATTGGGTGTGTTGATGTTAACATGAAGGAAATTGGGGCTGATTTATATACCTCTAATTTGCCTTAATGGTTTTTTTTGCCCATATGTTGTTGCTTTCTTGTATTGTAGAAAGTCAACCAGTAAACGTAATTATGATTTGCATCATCCTGTGGTTTCCTAGGAGTATGCAAATGAGTTAACTATAGAGAGTTCTTGGATTGGAACTAAGGACTATAGTGCTCAGTTAGTAGTTCCTTCAGCTTTGGAATTCATCAGCAAATTTCCAGATGGGATTTAGGGAATTAAAAAGAAAAACTACGATGTTGTGGCGGAGATAGAGGAGATGTTGGTCAAAGCATGAGGGACTCATCTTAGGTCTCCATCAGAGATCTGTGGAAACATGATCGTGATTGGATTACCTGTTTGTTTGGGCATTTCTAGTGAATCAAATGCTTTGAAATTCAGGGCCTATTTGAAGGACAATTTTGGGGTTGAAGTCCCAATATAATTTAGGGCTCCAAAAGATGGTGAAGTTGATTCTATTATTGGCTATGCTCGCACATCCCACAAAGTCTACAACAAGGTTGAGGATTATTACAAGTTTAGGGATGCCATTAACAAAATTGTTAGTGATGGTTTGACTTGTGCTTGTCTCACTAATGGAAGAGGTATGTTTTGCTTTCAATAACTCAGATGGTGTTTATGTTGTTTGATCATGGATAACGTATTTTTCATGGTTGTTAATACTCATTTATTCTAACAATTACCTCAATTATTACTCTGCTATCTCTTCCTGCAGAATCTCTGCCCAAAGTATCAGCAGGAGCTTTCCGTCAACTGGCTTAATTTAAGATCGTTTCTGACTTATGCTTAAAACTTTAATGAATTTGAATAATGAACATCTCAACTGTATCTCATTTGCAGTTCCTTTATCTTCTGCAAATCCAAGTTATCACATAATGCGTGTTATCATTTTGAATAATGCCCAATTTTGAGACTTTGTAACTAAGATTATAGTTGAAGCGACAACACTTCAAATTCTTTTGAAGAATTAGTAACGTGATAAGTAGTTAAAATTGTGGTTGAAAAAGTTTTACATTTATTACATCTTTGATGGAAGAATGGAACAATTGTCAATTTACAGTTTTACTATAGTAATTAGACCAAGTATTTCCCTCAAATTATTTTTCCTCGAATATTGATGAAAACGTTCTATCTGTTAATGAAATTCAAGTGATTTTGTCGTTTGTTGTTTTGCAATTTGTGTGCATAACTCATAGTATTGATGCCAATGTATAGTTTAAACTTAAAGTTGAAATCTTCCCTGTTTCATTCTCATTCTCAATTGATCTCATTGCTACTTGGTGGTATCTTGTCAGCATACTACATCTTCTATTCTTGTCATATCCGGAAGCTCAATGAGTTTTTCTCCTTCGTCAACTATTCACTAAGCTATTTTTTAGTAAGCAAATGTCTTATTCAGTTTCTCTTTTAGTGAGTTTTTGGTACAATTTTTAATTTCTTTATTTATTCTGATCACCTGATTCTTCAGCATTTTGAGCCTTTCATTAACAAGTTCCATCCAAACCCACCAGTGTAAAAGTCTGGATGGCAGGAGAATATGCAGAACCGTATAACTTGAACACCTGAAATGCTTGTTAGAATTTGCATATGGGTTAGAATCTGATTAAGATAGATCTACTATCAAATGCTAAGTATTTATGACAGATATTTCTTCTTATTATTTATGAATTCATCAAATGCAACGTAGAAGTAGTTGTTTATTAGATGGATGCTCCATTTGACTATGCTTAAAGTGGTAAACCAGCAGCAAAGTGTTTTTTTTTACTTCGTCAAGGAGTTAGCCATCATACATTGATTCTGCCTCCCTGATGGTGGAACTTCTCTTGCTATTTATTGTTACAAAATATAGTTGGCCGTAATTTTTTTGTATGTTCAAGTTTTACAGACAAAGATAGTATAGCACGAGCCAATTTGCTGCAAGATTCTGATTAATCATTGTATTTAAGGCATTGTAAAATTGTAAAGATTGTTTTTGAAATATTCTATGTGAAGGAAGAAAGCCTTTTGTTAAATGTGATTGGTGAATATTTGAATCGACCATCTTTGATATTTTGGTCAGCAATTTTGAGTTAATATCAGAGCTGATGAAAGTACATACGCTTTGCAAGTTTGATTTGCTTATTTAGAAGTTGCTTTTAACCCATCATTTTCTATTTTTATGTAGTTCAACGAGGCACAATAGTTTAATTCCAACGAATAACAGTTGGGTAGTGGTCATGGTGTCGTTACCCTGAACCCCAATCCCATTATCTCTTTCACAATAACTGCCAATTGCAACATATTTCTCTTTTAGTCAAAATGAATGCATTTTTTGTACATATTCTGTGACTCATTTAGCTGCTGTGGACTTTAAATTTTCCAGCATGCAAATAAATATGAATTTTTCAATTTGACTTCACCAGTTTTGATTATATTTTTATAAGTCAATTTGGTCGTGTAAAGAGTGTGACTACAAAATTATTTTATGATTACTGTCTCCTCAATATTCATATGAGCTTATATCAATTATCAGGATGCATAGTTTACCGTTGTCCTTTCCTAAGTAAATTATTGTAGTAGTGTGACAATTATCTATATGACAAATTACAGCAGAATGGGATTATACTCCAATTTAACTAGGAATTGTCTTTATTTTCATTGAGATACCCAAAAAGAAAAGAAAGAATATTAAATTATAACACAAGAAGTCATTAAATCTTTTAAAACTTGCCATATTCAATCTGCTGATATTATAATTTTGAATTTTTGATAAATAAGTAAAATTGAAAACGAAAATGAATGAAAATTAAAAATAAGGTAGCAAGTATTGAAATGCAATGTACCGCATTTTTCTCTCGACGAGATATTCAAAACTCCCACCTTCTAATTTCATAATCACAGAACAGTGCCAAACCTATCTTATCATAAACAGGAATTAGATTTGCTCGAACCAAGCCCATTTTGACTCCATTTTTTACAAAATTCTGTCAGTATGTAAAATAAATTTTTTTTATTTTATTGCACTCATGATCCGCTCTTGGCCGCCACTACCCTAACATTTCACTCTTTTGATCCTTCTAATGTTTTTTTTTTTTAAAAAATCAGATTCTCTTTTATTTGGGTTGCACATTAGCGAGGAAGAGAAGAAAAAAAAATTTATTAATTTTTTTTAATAAAATTGTAGATCAGTCTCCATACGGTAACTTTTTTTTTTTCAATGAACAACTGTGACTGTAATTCTTATATATTAGCAAGTCGGCGTACATCCTTGAGGATTTTTAATGAAGAAATGTAACGGTTATAAAATATTTGTTTGACCCGGTCAGCGTACACTGTTAAAGAGCAAAAAAGATTATATATATATAACCCATATTTGTTTCAGGGGGCCCATATTTGGACTGAGTCCGCAAGACGAAGACCCTTTTTCTGCGCTCTCTCCACTCTCACTGAGGCGGAGTACAGAGATTACGATCGCTCAAAAACCACAACACCTGCGTTCACTTTCTTCCATTTTCACTTCACATAATCTTCTTTCCTTTTAGCACTCAAAGCCTAATAAGGAGAAAGCTCTACCCTAAAGCTTCCGCTTCTTTTTCCCTTCGCTCACATATATAAAAAAGAAGCTCAGTTTGTAGGACTTTTGCTTAATTTTTTCCAGCCACAATGGTCGACGTCGACAGGAGGATGACCGGTCTTAATCCGGCTCACATAGCCAAGCTGCGCCGCCTCTCCGCTCGTGCCGCTGCTCCGTCTACTGCTACATCTCTTCCTGTGCGTAATGGTTTAGTTTCTGTCTCTTCTCTGGCTGATAAACAGACCATAACATAGATCGCCGCCACTTGAACAAAATCTGGGTACTTGAGTTTTTTATCATCATCTTGAACCTTTAAAGAAAAATCACATAGAAGAAAATCACTAAAAATTTGCAAAGATTCAGATTATAAAGGAGACTACATAATAACATATTTCAACCAAATATTATCATCCTACTTTCAAAAACAATGATTTATCCATGACATGCCTTGTGTTGATACCTCTCAATAAAACAAGGTAGTTGAGAGGAAAAATGGGCATTTACTTAATGTCACTAGGGCTCTACTCTTTCAAGGGTATGTTTCAAAAAATATTGAGGCAAGTTAGATCTTCATGCTATTAAATGTGTCTTTATAGGTTGCTCTTCCACTCATAAAGGATATAAGTGTTACAATCCTCTCTCAAGAAATTTATGTCTCAGCCGATGTTATATTTAATGAACATACACCATTTTTCAACCAATCCTATCTCCAGGGGGAGATGTCTTTGATGGAAGATAGTCCTAGTGAATTTGTGTCTATTTTATTGAAACAATTTCACTTGGGTCTATTTTAAAACTACTTCAGAAGTACAACTATAGAAATAGTGTCAGCCCGATCAAGTTTTCCCTAACTCATCCAAAATTAGAAAATATCAGGTATGTCCCAACTCTTCCAGAACCAGAGAATGTGTCCTGTCCAGAGTTAATTCCAGTTCAAGTTGATCATGGTTTTTTAAGGCAGTTAAAAGTGTACTCTCGACGAGCAATTACTGATATTTATCCTAACAAAGTTCAAGAATTCAATCTGAGACCTGGATCTAAATCTCTTCCCTTGCATAAGCAATCAGAATGAGGAACTATAGATGATTCTCACATTCCCATTGTCATCTTGAAGCTTGAGTGCAAATAATTATAACTTATGATGCGTTGCTCGAATTTAATTCTTTCAAATTTGTCAAATTTGATTCTTATATCTCTACTTTGTTTAGCTTGAAATTGTTTTCATGTAATATAAATAAAAGATTTTCATATGCTAATTATACCACATACGTCAATATGTTTATTTTTTAATTTTATATTTCATTATGCACCTTATTTTTTATCATTATTTTCGTCTTAATATTATCATATAGGAACCCAATCAACTATTTATTGTCATGTAAATAAAAATAATGTGTATAGAGCAGCACTTAAATGAATGGATATGTTTTTAGGCATAAAATATATTATAGTTGACAGGCAAATAACAGTGACTGTTTTAATATTTTTGCCATATTGGATTGGAACTTTATAAAGTTTCCTTATAGAGGGGGGTTAAATGAAAGAGAGAGGCGTTGAATGCGACAAAAAAGATGGGCCAAAGGTTGAAGACTTCCAACGCACAAGGGATCGATATTATTATATTTCTTTTTGTTTTCAAAGAATTGATGGTAATAAATTTAATCTCATAATTAGTGGCATAACATATTCAGCCTAATCCACCTATCCAATCAGATTCTTCTATTAAAATATATGAATTGTCGACTTCCTTGCCTATTCCTTTTCTTCATTATAACTATGCCCTACCATCTTTCCTATTCCTTTTTCTTTTCAATTTTTTTAATATATTCTCTATTTTTAATATTTTTAAAATTTAGACGAATGATTTTATCTTTTTATTATTTTTTCAGAAAATATTTTTCCTGAGTCATTTGCCTTTTTATAAATATTAATTTATATAAAATAAATAGTAAAAATATAACATATATATTGAACTGTAAAATAATATTTAGAAATGCTCTTTAAAATATAAAGAATACTATTAAAGATTATTACCTCATAACATTGAAATATGGAATCAATAGCAGCTTGCAAATGATGAAACAAAGATTTATGCGATTATCATATAAATTTTCTATTTACGCATCTCCATATTTAGCCTAACATCCAGACGCAAACAAAACACCTTGCAAATGATAAATAAAGTGAAAACATTTATATTATAGGACAATTCAGGAAAGGAAACCCAAAAGATGATCAGTTAATGGGTCAGCAAGGAGAACATGCGCTTATGCCGAAAGAAACCATTGATGCAAATGGTCACCGTCCGCTTCAATTGATTTTTCACAAGAAAACTTATTCTATCTAATAAACAATAATTTCAAAAAAAAAATTCTAAAACAATGATGAAAGGCAGGAAATCCCATAAAAAGAATGAATGGCAGAAAGGAATTCTACGTAAATAGAAAATTTGTTCTTTAGAGATCAATCGTGTATTCATTCAAATGAATGCATGTTAATGATCCAATGCCCCATGGAAAAGCTGTCTCCACTACAAGAAGTTAATATTTTAACACATTAGTAAACATAAAAACTAGGTTAAGACTAGGCCAAAATTCCCATATTAACTCGCTATGGATTGTCAAAACATACCTCGCTGGCATATGCTAATCTAGAAAAATTAAATCACCGGGAAAAAATTCAACTCAAAAAACTATTATGTATAAATAAAACAAATACTAGCTAATAGTAAAAGGAATTGAAAATCTCAGGGACTAATTTATAGAGGGTCGTCAGATAGGAGCGAAAGACTCAAACAATTTAATAATCACAGGGATTATCAGTGACCCGTTTATCTTAAGACGAATGAAAATATAGATATACGGGAGGGAACAGACAAACAAAATCTCAAATTAAAAAAGAAAAATCACTGAAAACGCAATAACAAGCAGCAGAAGGAAGGCAGTAGTGGTATTAATGTAATCACAGATTTCATATGCTGCTAAATTTACCATTGCTTTCATCACCAGCAACTATAAATCTATTATTAGGAAATATAATAAAATAATAACTAAATTTCTCAGCAGACGTAATTTAAAAAAAAACAACTATCAATGAATCGGCCTCATAGAGAAGATTAGATTCATCAACATAAAGGGATTCAGACATATGCTTGTCTTTGAAGTTGTTTAATCATCAGCCGATCCGCAATTATTCGAAGAAAGAAACACTGAAGTAAGTGAAAAGCCTAAAATCTCTAATTTTAACGTAGAAAATTAGGAGCGCTGATGTTGAAGGGGACTCAGAATATGGGTGGTGATATATCAGGATGGTCGTCAAGGCCTTTTACAGCCATTACGACGAACGAGACCTTTTCACACTGAAATCGTCACCGTCCCTGCGCTATTTTTCTCAGCGTAAAAGACAAATTTTAACTACAAATCTCAAAGTGGCAATCAAAATCGAAACGCACAAAGGAGAAATAGGACTGAGCTTCAGGAAGAAGCCTGAAACGAGAAAAGAGAGTTGAACTTAGAAGCGAACTTGATATTACGCGGCTGCTTATAAAGAGAAGCTAGAAGGCGAGCTAGGGTTTCTGCAGTGATGTGAGGGACTAAATTTTAGATTCTACTAAAATACGTGCGAGTGTATAATTACACACATAAGGCTGATGGGTCAGCAAGACGAAAATGATGGCCTTCTCAACTTAACGGCGAATGTTAAAATCCAATAATTGAGGCTCATTTGAGTTATAAATCAAAGATTTTATAATGCGAATAATAACTGATTGTCAACAATATTAATCACATGCTCCACCATTGATGAGCTAACGACGCAATCCCCCTCAACAATTTCCAGTTTTTACCAAAAAATTTATTAATCACGTAATCCAAATTATCAAAATTGCCAGCTGAAAAATAAAATACAAGAATCCTTTATATGAATAATGGTGAGGTGTGCCTCACCTGTTACTTTGGTATATATTTCGGAACATTGCAAATATGAATTTCCTCAGAAGGAAATTACATCACTTCTTTTTGAATTGTTATAACATCTTAGATTCCAGAATTCCCATTTCAAAAATTAAACAAATGCATAACGAGATAATTTTATCAAAAAAAAATCATAATGAAACACTATTAAACCTGGAATATGACCTCCTATCTACATGGCAAACTTGGAGAGCTGAGGAGGAAGAAAAGTACAAATTCAGTGCGCAGCAACAAAGCCATCCTACCAAGTTGAGAAAACGAAAACAAAAAGCGAAACAAGCCTATCTTCCTCTATTATCAACCGGACTACATTTCCAAGCAAACTCTAAATCTACATTCTAAACAATAGCCAATGTTACATATGGCACCAGAATTTGATGCATCAACCATATCAAAATTTTTGAGAACTCAGATCCAGGATTACCAACACATCAGATTGAGACCATCCTGAGATTCAATTCTGGCTGTTCTGATTTCATTATCAGAAATCAATAAATGGTCTCCTCTTCAGCTACAGTCAACTCAGCTTCTGTCCCCTCTACTTCCATCCACTAAAATGCTTGAATCCAATGTTGAAAGAATCTGGGGCACTGACATTCCTCCAGACACCACAATTTCTGCAATTAAAGAAAAATAAACATCTTAACATCCCAAATTTTATTGGGGAATAGAGAAGGCATGGAAAAAAATGATTTGGAAATATTATGTTTCATAGATTCTGGCATGACAGATGTTGGACACTCATCACAGATGACCCTATAACTCTTACAAATCAACAATCTGGTCCAAGCCTCAGAATTTTTCATGCCTTAAATGAAGACATGGCTTTACTCTTTAGACAGCGGTCATCACTACCAAAAAGGCACCAGTGCAAAACTGAGTATACCAATCTAATAAAGCAAGAGATTTGAGCAGTCGAGTCCTCACCAATTCCTTCCCGGACTGAAAGATTGGGTCTGATAACATCCTTAGTGTTAACTAGGAAAATGTCACCAATATACAAATGGTTTGTGGGAACATAGACACAGCATAGCACCTCTTCCCCAGAATAGTTCTGCAGCCAGATGTAAGAAAGCCAAATGAGGTTTTAGAGGGGGAAAAAAACAAAGATTTACTACAGAGAAACAAATAAGAAAAAGCATCACTAGGCAACACAGCTTCCTTCATCTGGTTTCAGAACAGAAAATGAAAAATCACACCCTTAATTTTTGAAATTGAGTCATACGGCAAGAAAAGAGCAGCAAGATAGAGAATAACTGAAAATTGATATACCTCAATTCTAGAAATCTATTGGCAAGCCAAGAATGCATAGACCAGATAGCAACTAGACACAAACAATGAGAAACGCAAACAGCTATTATTGACCTTTGCAGTTGTCATTGCAAGAGTTCTAACACTTTAACAAAGGAGTAAAAAATACCCTCACCAACTACTTTCACAGGCAGTATCTGTTTAAGATCCCAAAGAGTGAAAAAAAGATAGGCATATAAATATCTCAAAGAATTTATGGTCAGTCATTAATCTGAGTGAAGGTATACTGGAATGCAATCAGCATCTAAGAGAGGTTATAGTTGAACAGAAGCATTTCTATGGTGCATCACAGGACTTCAACGGGATAAGCAACATGGAAGCCTCATGACCCATGATATCATGTGGCAGCATCAGCAGCCTCCACAATCACATGAAATTAGAACAGCATTATTACATGAGGACGAACTAGAGTCCAAATTTTGAATTCAAAATCAATGCAGCAGCACATTTTGCACTTAATCCCAGATTAGCTAGTTTCAGCTACATTATTCATTTTCCCCATTCTATCTATTTGGTGCCACATTTTTCATGAGGTGTTTAAAAACAAGATCTCTTTCTGGTGTTCTGCTTTAAGAAACATCATTTTTCTGCCTGCCACTTAGCTTATAAGCAACTGCTCTTATCACATTTAACTGTCTTTGCTGCACACAACCAACAAAAATAGTGTGCATAATGACATTTAAAGTAGAGAAATGTTTGAGGCATGTATGCTTTATGAGCATCCTGGAAAAAACACACCAGTATCCAATTGAGATCCCAATATACCCAAAGTATATATATGCAAAATAAGTATCCTAATGAAAATGATAATGAATGTCAATATCAATATAGCAATAATATATATGTAGCAAAGGGTTTGGCTCGGACACATTAAAAGTAACCCCGGGATTAAAATGTAATTATCATTGTTACTATCACGCATTATGGGCTTAATTGTCAAATCTTTTGTGTTCAGTATTACAAAGAATGTGAAGCTTTTCTGTTTATTTTGAAAAAGGTAAAACAAATCGAGTAGATGATTTAATCCAATTTGGTCCCCATCTTAAACAACTCTCTCCTCTCTCATACTGAGTAAAGAAACCCCCTTTTTTTTTGCTGTGCGTGTTCATGTGTGGAAATTTCTAGCTTCAAGGCAGATAAGAACAAAATGCCTGTACAGTTACAGTGAAATATACAACTCTTATGCACATAAATGACATTTAATTGATATAGTGCTATGATGATATTTATGCTACAGTAAACCATTTCCGCACCTGGAGGGTGACAGATGAAGTGATGAACCCAAATGCATATTCACCAATGCGTGGATGTCTTATAATGGCTACTTCCTTAAATGCCTGAGTATTTTGGTCTGAAACAACAAAGAGATGTGATGAGAAATTGAGAATGATAGTCATGCATAGCTATAATTAAGCATAGAGAATTAGGCAAAAACACACCTGGTGATATGGCTGCACTAATTTGCTTGGAAGCATTGTATATATGGCGAACAAATGGCATCCGTTTAATAAACCACTCCCCAAGACCCAGGACAGACGCTCCCAACCAAGATGACATGAATACTCCAACCAAGAAAATGAATGTTATGGAAGTTATGAATCCAAGACCTAACCAAATAAAATGGCAAGTCAAATTATCAGTCCAACATGAAGAAACCTAATAAGAACTGAATCTAGTGAAGCAAAGCTAAATAACAGAAAATGAAACAACAATAAAAGAAGTGTTTTCAATTTGAAGGAAGTAATGTTCTATGCCATTGTTTGCATACAAATTCTTAAAGTTTAGGCATATCAACCTATTACATTCTTTTTTGTAAGATTAATGTTTTTCTAAAACAATTTATGTGATGCTCTGACATCATAGGCAAATTTTCCATCTATCCAGCAGTTGAACTAACGAAAAACATCACATGAAGAATCCAGGTCCTACAACAGTGGTTTTGCAACTAGATAAGAAACGGGTGGAAGTGGACCCACCAAATCAAAATTAACTGTATTAATGTACCGTATGCTCCCTCAGAGAGAATATAGAACTTATTTACTTATACATGTACTATTACCAACAAAGAGAGTAGGATTTGAGATTCATACTTACCAAATATATCGATTCCAAGCTGGGCATAGATTGGAGAGAAAAAACCATCAACAAAGTGAATAAACCACCATGTTATGTAAAAAGTAACAGCAATTGGGAATAGGATTACACTGCAAACAAAATAATATCTTAGAGTAAGAAGCACTCCTAGCAGCATTAAGCACAACTGTAAAGAAATTCAATTATCATTATTACAAATTTGATCTCATTTGGATATAATACTCAAAAAGCATGTGAATGAATAAGCAAGAAACAGGTAATTGCATTCCATATAAAAAAAATAGTACAAAATCACAAAGAAAAGAAATATATTTGGAAAGACCCGGGGGGGTGAATGGAAAGATAAACAGAAATACAGCGATGAATTAAAAGGACAAAGATCGTGGATGGAGGCACATCTGACATGTAAATTAATATTAATAATGTCAAAGCTTTATCCATAGAACATTTGTGTCATTTCGAAATTCACTTGGACTAGAAAAAGAAAAGATGATGATAAAGTAAATGTACATATCTAGATCTTTTCAAAGAGATTAGATGAAAACTATCTTGATCCTCAACATCATTTACAAAGATATTGATATCTTGATAACTACATGAAACATCATATGAAGATACAGTATATCTTATTGAATTCAAGTAAATGAAGGAGATAAAAGAATGAATTTTGCACCATCCAGTCATGAACTTCTTCGAAGCCCAACTCCTTACAACTTTGTAAAATGTCTGCACAGGCAAAACGACATACAGCAAATGTCAAATAACAAAGAGATAACAGGCAACAAAGACAGACAGATACATAAAATGATCAATATAGGCATATAATAAACAGGCTTTTGCAGAAGGAATTTAAATCTTTCAGCACTATGATATTAGATAATACATTTTATAGTTTAAAGACGAGCAAAATTTTCCTTAAGCTATCTGAGACTAATGTTACACAATTTGAAAGGTGTTATCCATCAATTTTCAAGTTCTAGTAGCCACCAAAAGCTTAATGAAACAAAGAATTCAACATTTCTACAACATCTCAATTTGAATCAAATAACACACTTATATAGTCTAGAGGCCAAATAATTAATCGTAATCCTTGAATTAATTTCAGTGCAAACAGTAAAAATGTTAAGTCAATTTCCCAAAAAGCTACTAGGTTAAATCAAATCCTACAGGCATAAAGAGCAACTTATCGAATTTAGATCGTATTAAGCTCTAATCTGAAGTCAAAACGGCAGGATCAATCAGAATTTAGAGACAAAACCAACAACAACAAAAAAAAGAAACAAAAACCCTAAATAAATAAATTGAAAGAAAATAAAGTAAAAAAAAATAAAAGAAGCAAAACTCAGGGAGAACAGATTGCACCACCTCGCGTCCTGAATGATGTGAAGACGAGGAAGAAGACGATGGTTTAGACGAGACACCATCGTCGATGGAGTCAGCAACGGGAATGAGAAGTTCCCGATCTCTCTCTCGGTCCCTAGTCGCCATCACGATCGTAGATTTCTCATCACCCATGACCTAAACGACGCCGTCGCCGCCAATTCGAAACGCCCTAACTGTGGCGGCTGTGAAGACGCAGTATCCAGCGGGGCCGCAGTGTGTCAGAGTGTTTGCAGGCGAAGCAAAAGAGCTGTTTCAAAATGCAAATGCAATAAGAGAAGTGATGATATTTGAATTTGTTAAAGGAATTGAATAAATAATGGTTTTGGTGAAAGAGTTTAGAGGGGTTTCCATGTGGGGGAGTTCATGGAAATGGTTGTCTTTGTACTTTTTCAAAGTTTAAGTGTGATTAGGGAGTTGTTGACTTGACGAGCTGCTGTTATGCGCCAGCGTGTCGATACACAACTGTGCACATCCAATCAAATTAAACGAGACAATAAAGTACTGTTTATTCTTTTTGGGATGAGGAATTAATTTGCTCAAATTAAAAAATGAAAATAAGTAATTTAAATAATTAAATTCACAAATTTTTACATAGATTTATGCCTATTTAGTTAAACTGTTGTTAATGTTAGATAACACTAGTTGAACTGTCGTTATTAAAATATAAAATTACCAATAAAAATATAATTTATATTATTTAAATTATAAATTTTTATATAATATATGAATAAATATAATAATTATTTGATATAATTATTTATTATAATTAAAATAATAAAGAATAATCAATTATAAATAAATGTGTATATATAATTTATAAACAAAATCAATTAATTTATTAGAATTTATGCTTAACATATTAAATGATATATATAGTAATTAAAAATATAGTATATATATTTTTTCATTTATAAATAAATGATATTTCTAGTTTGACTATTATTAATAATATTTTTTATATTTGTAATTATAAATAATTTATTGATTGAAAATTTAATTTGGAGGAAATAAGTATTTTGTAATTAATAAAAATTTATAAGAGTAATATAGTCTAAATAAAAAATAAAATAAAATCAGCTTCCAGTTAATTAGAAAAAAACTCCAAAATAGAGTTTAGAGGACGTTTAATTTAACTGTTGAATGCAGTTGATAACTAATAATTGGTAACTGATTGATATTAGTGTTTGATAAAATTAATTAATTTATTACTGTTAGAATGTGAAATTAATATTAGATATATAATTTATTTAAAAAATATATTTTTTTATAACGTATGAATAAACAGAAAAATAAAAATATGATGTATTACTTGATATAACTATATATTTTAATGATTAAAATAATAACAACAATAAAATATAATTAATTATAAATAAAAATTTTCATAAATATATATCTATAATTTATAAATATAATCAATTAATTTAATATATTTTTATATTGAATAAAGTGATTATGAAGATGTGTATTTTATTTTTTATTAACTATCAGTTGAGATTATTAAATAATTATATTTAATTATTGAAAATTAAAAAACTATCAATTGTTTCTAGCAACTGAATCAAATATCCTCTTAATCCATATATCATTTATAGGTACTGTTTGATAACACCAAACTAGATTATTACTAGATTAAATCTAGTTTGACCATAAAAATAATTTTGTTTAACTAATAATTTATGTTTAGTAAAATATTTTTTTTGGAAAAAAAGCTAAATTATAATTTTCAAAATAAAAAACTAGTAGAACTAAAGTTAGTAAATTATAATTTTTATTTCATTTATTACTCTTATTTTATGTCATTTTATAATAATTATAATTATTAAAATTATTTAATAATAATAATAATAATGTTATATAATAACGATAAATATATTTATTATATTGAAATAAAATATTTAATATTTTTTTATATTATTTAATAAATACAAATAAATTTGTTTGTATTATATATTTAAATAATTTGTTTGTATTATATATTTAAATAGATTTTATATAATATTTTTAAATAATATAAACATATTTTTTATTTTATTTTATATTTTTCAAGTATATTTTCAGTTTGTTTTATTAAATATTTTTAATTGAATCAGTTAAATTACCAGTTATAATTATTAACTATTATTAACTTATTAATTTAAAAATAAATTAGCTTGATTCAACTAGACTAATATAATTATACAATAATATATATTTATATCACATATCACTATAATTAGTTAGTTTACAGACTAATGTATAATCTAAACCTGTTAAAATGCATCTCCTCCAAATCAAAAGTTTTTCTTTTTTACTGTTGACCTATGCCCTTAAACAAATTTATTTTACTTAGTCTAACTTGGGAGGGACAGGACCACGCGGTGGCCCGTGGGGGACGAGTGTGGGAACTGCGAACTGAAAGGAAGAGAAGGGGAAAGCGGCGGATGCATACAAAAAGGTAAGAGCTACGTGCCACTCTAAATACCATATTCAACCAGAAATTCTTGTTTGAGTTATAAAAAATGGATTTATAATTTTTTTTTTAATTTAATTGGCTGATTTTTTAAATTTTTTATAAACTGATCTAATTTTGAAAAAAAATATCTATTTATTTTGCTGTAAAAACAGTTTTAATCTAAAAAAATTTAATATTGGACCAGCCATTCTTATATTGGAAAAAGCTTCTCGTTCATTCATCAGATAATATTGTCTCTGTGCTACAAAATCCCGCAATCATAGCTTTGATAAAAAGGGAAAGATGTGGTGAAAGAAACATACATGCCAGCGAAGGTGTAGATTCAAGCCATGGCATGTGCTTCTCGAGCCCTTGATATTTATGATGTTTTTGATTCTATCTCCATCGGTGCCCACATCAAGAAGGCCCTTTTTTTTTAAAAAAAAAGTTACTCTCATGCAATTGATTTAGCAACATATCACCCCCATTTTTATTATTTTTTCTTTTTAATCTTGAATTCTGGGATATTTCACTTGCAGGAATTTGATAAGAGATATGGTGGGGGATGGCAATGCGGGGTAGGTTCAGACTTTGGTTCTTTCTTTACTTACGCACAAGGAAGTTTCATCTATTTTGCGTTCGAATCACTCCATTTTCTCATCTTCAAGGGAGCTTCTTCTTAATTAAGTTTACCATTCTATTAGAGAGAGAGAAAGAGAGTTGCAGAAGTACTATATATATATATATATATGTTCTGCATATAATGCTTTTTTTTTTTTTTTTTTCATTTCTGCCTCCTCCTAGTCTAGAAAGATTGTTAGATTCATACTTGTTATGTATATAGAGCTATGTTAGAGTGTTATATTACCATAAAGTTGCACTTGTGGCCAAGTTGCAGTAGGATGAAGCCGAAGCTACAGTTCACAATTGGCTAATTCCGTGACCTGGTTGACCTTAATTTGTGCAAAATAATTGCAGGTTCAATGTCTGCTTACGAATTTCGGATTAATTAGACACTCGATGTAACATGAGAGGACTGCATATCTTTTCCTCACTGTTGTTGCCTTATTATTACAGTGGCAGACCACCACAAAGAACTTATGGAGAAGAAATCAGTATCAAAAGTCCTAGCTAGTTCAATCATTAAAACTCTTGATTTCTCCAGACAAAACTGTTAACATGTTATCCAGATTGATACTTGCCCTCACACTATTACTCATTATTGGAGAGGCAAGGCACCTAATCAAGAAAATACGGCATAATATCCTGTTTTGGAGAATTAATTGATGTTGCTACTCCTTTCTTGACCATAAATTGCTCACAAAATTCAAGAGAAGCAGCCGAGAATTTCAACAATCAAAGCAGACAAATATGACCTCAGTTATGTTAATAAGATTGATCAAGAGCCAAAACTTATGTTAGAAATCTAATTTTGAATGCTCAACTCTTCCATTTTGTGTATAACTAAAGTCTCTTATTTACAGGAAACTGGTTCCCCTACCCCTCATACCTCAATTATACAATCATAACATAAAGATCTAAAGCAGAAATCATGAGAACACCTCCCCTATCAACTCACTTACAAGCAACTTCTCCAAATCATTCACAGCTTGCTCAACTTCATCCACTGCAAATCCATTCCTCCAACCCAAATCCCATACTCCGCTCACTGCTCCTTTACAGTTCATATCTCTGTTTAATGTTGCATACAGACTATCATCATGGAGCTTGTTGCGAGCAAGTCTATGGTAACTTCGAAGACTTTCAACTCCGCTGCAAACTTCCTCCACCAACTGATCTATAAAGAGATGAATTCTTGAGTTTTCCATATAAGATAATAGAGGATGTCTTGTTTGTGAATCTGGAAGGCTCCTCCGTTCAATATATTCCTTGGCGTAATCTAAAGAGAGTTTAATATCAGTCGCTGCTTTATCATAGATTTCAGATGTTGGGGAGATCCTAGGATGACTCAAATTGATATGAAAAGGCTCCTCTGCAAGGTTTAGAAATGGCAGACTGCTCAAAAGCAAATCTTTCAATTGGTTTTCGCTTTTTAAGCTTGAACCATCTACTATAATCTCTTTCATTTCATCATCAGCTTCTTCGGAAGATCTAACATCCTTTGCATAGTCAGAGCTGACCGTAGTAACTATGCACCGATAGCTCTGGCTATGGCCACAATGATCTGTAAAGGGAAAAAAAACAAGTTATCCACAATGATCTGTAAAGGGAAAAAAAAAGTTATGTTAAGAGTGCTTCCATTTTCAATGAATAATCAAAGAAATAATAAGTTTCTTCAATGAACTTGACTATGATTTACAAAAATGATGAATAACACAGCTTGTATTTTTGGTGAAAAAACACATAAAAACCCACTAACATTAGGAGTTAATAAAATAGTTAATGTAACCTGAAAGGGAGCGTACCTTCGTCTTGAAATTTGGAAGCAATTACTTCTTCCTCCGTAGATGGTTCATTTATATGTGTGATGGTGGATTCTTCAACTACAGAGTCATTGTTACATGTGAGATCAATCCTTTTCTCCTCATCGTTGCATTCTAAATTCTCAATCTGCATAAAAAAATGCATAATATTGGACCTTAATTCATGTTATAAACTTCACTTTTGCATTTCTTTTTGTATAAATTTCATGCTTATAAAACTATATTATTGTAATTGAGAACAAAAGCAGCTTAATGCGAATTCTGGACAAGCAAAAATTCTGACAAGAAAGTATGTCTAAGTAATTTCATAAAGACAGATTATAGAAAAGACTCACAGCAGGTCTGGCTGATGTATGCTCAATGGCTTGCTTTTCCTTCTGCTTCCGAGCCTTAGAACTATGAATTGTAGTTTGGGCTGTGTGTTTAGAAATGGTTTTTCGAGTGGTAGTGCGCTGCTCTGATATATGTTCATCTGTAGTAATTGATCCAATTTCAGGTTTTCTCAGCTTATTGGGGGTCAGCTCGGTCTGATCTTCAGATCTTGATACATTTGTAATCTTCAAAACCTCTCTCTCCACTTGTTTCCTGCTGCTATTCACTAACTTCTGAACCTTATCTACTTTCTTAGCTGTTGTTTCTTCTTTTTGTTGTTTGTGAGCTGCAAGATTAGAGCTTTTCATCCTAGGAGAAGAATCTTTCCACTTTTTCTTGGCTTCGTTCTCCTCTGCTCTCTCTTTGCGGTCCTTAGCACCTTCTTCATGGGTAACTCTTTTCATTGGAGCCTTTTCTGCTTCCATTTTTCTGTGGATCTTGTTCGCATTTACAGTTCTTTCAGTGTGAACAATCGTTTTGACTTCTTTCTCTTCTGGCATCACACCTACCTTAATGTGATCCTTAGCTCCTCCTTCCTGGATTACCCTTTCAAATGGCATCTTCTCTATTTCTGTTTTGAAATGCACCTTTGAAGTCACTTCTTTGTCATCTATTGATTGGGGCGCTTCTGTTGTTCTCAATTTTCTCATCATCATTCTCGTGTTCAAGCCTCCTTCTTCCCGAACTATTGGTGCAAAAGCCTCTTCTGAATCGAAGCAAGGAGCACGCAGAGGTTTTATAAGTACAATTGGATGAATATCATCAATCAATTTTTGTTTAGAATGGAAATCACTGGAGTGATGAAAGCGAGACTTATGCTCTAGAGCAGAAGTTCCTGTTAGGAGCCCCTGAAATTGCACAGTTTCGAGAATTTCCTCCAGTGTTCTTTGTTCTGAATCTACTTTGTGTGCTATAGGTTGAGGTTGAGGCTTCCTTAGCTTTGGCATTTCGCTATCAAAGACTGGCCTCCGCAGACTCGAATTCTTCTCCATATCCAACTGTTTATGTGGAGTTTGCATCAATGGTTTTGAGGGCATGTATTCCAGACCCATTAGCTTGGCAATCAAATTTGGAGCTTTTCCCTTCTTCTGCAAAGCTGTTTGTGACATAGGGGAGTCAGTGGAATGAGTACTGTGAGTTAAGCTAGTGGAGGGAATATCCGAAACCGAATCCTTTTTTCTTTTAAGGAATCTTATCTTCTCATGAGAAGATGAGTTAGCAAGTAAATTTTGCCTAGCTAGGCCATCTCTAATTGCATTTCTAAGCTGCTCAGTTGAATCTCTTGATGATCCATCAGCTGAAAGCCTTGGATTTTGAAATCCAAATTGATCCGAATCGGTTCTCTCGCACCATACTTGATCAATTCTTCCTCTTTCTAGCTTCTCCTTGTGCTTTTTCTTCAACTGAGACGCATACTGTGAGGCTTCCTGCAACTTGCCAAGCATGGTTAGAGATTCTTGCAGATCAAGAGCTCCTTTCAGCAAGTCCTTGGCAATATCTTTGGAATGGCCATCATAGCTCATCCCTTTAGACCATGAGTCAATCAACTGGTTCAGTTTTTGAGCTCCCCTAGAGATCTCAAGGAGCTGGAATGAAGAGGAACTAGGATAATCTTCTGCATTCTCTTTAGGCACCATTTCTTCTTTCTTTGCTTCGCATGCCACAGATGCCTTTGAGTTCTTAACTGTTCTATGGCCTTTCATCTTACCCTCCATTTTCTGTGATGCAATCTTGGATTTTCTAATTGTTCCACATTCTACAACTCCTTTCGGATCGTCACATGTGACGAATGATCTATACATATTCTATATCAGAAAATGTTTCATTGACAAGGTCAGAAACATGTCACTCCTACATATCAAAAACAACAATCCCAGATAAAAAAATATTTTCAAACTTGTCAATGATTTGGCTGCAATTTAGTTGGCTTTAATCTATAGTTCAAACAAAGCAGAAATAAACAATCAGTTGCCGCCATGATAAACAATAATTATCTCGATAAACAAGGGGAAAAAGATCATTCTTCCTTTGAAATTTTCAAAACACAAAAATGGACAAGTCCAAAAGAATAAGTCCTAATCTGAAGTTCCTGATGATGATCTTAAAAGCGAAAAAATCTTAATTTTTTATACTTAGCACTATTAAAATTCAAAATGCAGGCATAAAAATCATCACTTGCTGAATATTCTAAATGTTACTCCGTTTCCTTCTCAGCACTCATCAACTCAAAAACCAAAACCAAAAGTAAAGAACAAGAGAAAAAAAAAAAACACCAACTCAGATGAGAAAATGCATTCTGAACAAATTCAAACAGAAAAGCAGAGAGCTTTAAAGAATTAAAACCTGAAGGGGAGCTAGGAGAGACCCAGATCCAAAAGAGGGAAATTAATGCAGTCGGTGCATTGACTTTATGATGAGCTTGTGTGAGGAGTTGCTTTCTTCTTAGTAGAAGTTGGTTTAATGATATTAATGGGACAATGAGATCATTGAAAAGATTAATAGGAGGGAGGGGGGGCAATTTTGGTTTCTTGTCGTAAGCGTAATGTCGCAGAGAATCTTACACTAAAAACATGACGATACGAAGGCAAGATCACTGAATGAAAAGACAGCCACTGTTGTTTGATCCTAATGGGTGGAAAGTGGAAAGAAACCACCTTTAGTAATGGTAGTTTTTTTCTTATTTTATTATTTACTTAATTGTTACTTTAATATAGGTTGAAAGTGAGGCAGCGTTTACTTTCTGTGTACTTTTTCACGGCCATGCCTGGTGGGATATTATCTGGCTATTTGAATTCAAAAATTCCTATATAATCCCCATTCATATCTTCATTTTTAAATTGATATCACAAAATATAATTTTTCTGTTGAGTAAATTTGGTTCTAATTTCTGTATAAATAAATGGGAAATGCCATTGCTGATCTTATTTCTTTGTTTTGTAATTCAAGAATGGGTTCATTTTGGCCATGCCAAATAGTAGGTCTCTCATCCTAACATTATCACGATTTTGTGGTTGAAGGTTGCAAACCATTTTCTTATTGTTAATTTGTTTCCAAATTAATTTTTAAGTCAAGTTAGTAAATAATTTTCAATTTAAGGTTATTTTATTATCAAAAGTATATATTTGTGTTACTTTTCTTTGTATTAGCATTTAAAAGTGCTATATAAATTCATAATAAATAAAGATTTTATGAACAAAAAACAAAAAAAAATAGATCTTTTTTTTTCATGATTAAATGAAGCAAAATGACAGTAAATTAATAGTTATATATTAATTTAATGTAAAATTAAATATATGATAAATTAACCATCACAAAAAAAAGGTTTTAGAAAAAAAAGACACCATTGTAAAAATAAAAAAAAGTTCAAAAGCTAAATCCATATTTATTCAATGGTTAAACATGTATTTTTTTTTTTTTTACAAAGAGTTTGAATATTCGAATTTAATACTTATCTTTATTAATTTACCATGCATTATTGATAGACAATGAGGTCCACCATGCCAAAAATAAAGGAATTAGATTTGAAATTGCAAGCAGTATGTTTGTTAAGAAACGCAAGCATCTTCTGTAATTTGTACTGCAAAATCTTCAAATGGCAGTCTGCCTTGTCTCCACTTAGATATAAATTAATTAGTGCCCATTGGCCTACACCTAATACTCATTAAATTTTGTTACATTGCAGCCAGCAAATATAATATCAACCATTTGAATTTTTAAGGTTTTCAACAGTAACAATTCTCTTTAAACATTGACTCACTACATCTACCAAAACATTATGTTTTAATTTGATTGATTTTTTTCAATACTTATTAATAATGTGGAGATTAGAGAGTAAATAAATCTCTTTTTTTTTTTTCCAACTCCCTAACCATTAACATAATAAATTTATTATTTTTTCTAATAAAAAATGAGAGATGTCAAAGAGAAGAAAATTATTACTTCAGCCAATTATTGCTGCTAAACTGTTTGGTATATATTTTGATGATTTTTTTTAAGAAAAAGGAAAAAATAAAATTACCATATTGCAAACCATAAATTGAACTGCAGAAGTAAATGCAGAAAGGTTGCTGGCCAAATAATATCCTTTTTTATTTATTTATTTTTTTTAAATAGAGGTCAAGTAATATCAAACTTAAGTTAACTACAATTATATTGATCATAACCATCCAACCAAAATCTCCTTTTTTGGCTTTGTTAAGCCAACTAATGCAATTAAAGCTGATTTTTTTTTTTATACATTTTGCATAGATTCAATATTAAACTCATAATTATGATATGTATACCAATTGCATCCAGCTCAATTATAGTTTTGCTCAAATCCATTCAAATTTTTGCTTTTTTTTTTTCAATTATAATTATTAGTTATCAAATTGGATAATCAAGGGATGGTGTAAAAGTTTGCCAACCTAACCAAATGGTAACATATTTAAAGGCAATCACAGGAGTCTTGCAGTTTATATTTGCACTTTTGGGTCCAACCATAAATGCAATAATTAACTCTCTCTCTCTCCCACCACTTTCCCTTTTCCCCTTTCTTTGGTAATGGAAACATAGTTTTGAATTTCAAACTTACAGTCATTCAAGTTTTGATATCATCATATTTAAAGCTCTAAATATAAACCTTTATTACATAATACAAAGCTACTTTTAATTTAACACTCTATCTGTTCCTTAATAAATCATTAAAAAAAAAAAGAAAAAAACTGCACTTAGCAGAAATTAGTTGCAAGTGTGAATTCAAATGTCGACAGAAAACATTTTTATTTTCAGAAAAAAAAGGGTACAGCTCAGATTTGAGTATTTACATCTCCAAATGTCGAACTAACCCTTTCTTTTGCAATGTTTTATAATTTTTTATTAATTTAAACATTCAAAGTGACATATGCAGATGTGTATATATACCCAGCTGAATACCTCGGGACTAGGCAGAAAAAAAAATTATTATTTGGTGAAGTCGAATATATTCAATATATACAAAAATTGTTTTTTTATGAAATTTATTTAAAAAAATAATATAAAAGCTACTAAAAAAAACATTGAAATGATTTTTTTTCACAAATAATGAACAAGTTCATATTTTACAATAAATAAAATCTTTAAAAGTACAGATTAATTCTATAGAGTAATTTTGAATATAATTTTAACACATTTAATTCTGATTTTATTTTTTTAATTATATATTGCTTTAAAATTATATTAAAAAGATAATTTTATATTAAAATTATTAAAAACTGGGTACTAGTTATAAAAAAAAACTGAGATTTTAAACTGATAAAATATGTAAAGTGCATAAAAATGTCATGTGGTTTTATGCTTTGATATATAAAGAACAAAAGTCTTTCCTGTGTGTCATATTGGTATTCTATGATTGTATTTAGATTAAAAAAATTTCTAACACACCATTATTAAATTGAAACCACAAAATACTATTTTCACACACACACACACACACACACATATATATATATATATATATATATATTTCTCACAGTCATATCAATATTATGCAAAAAGTTAACTTCTTAACGAAATAAAATTATAAAGTACCATTTTGACACTTGAAAATTTATGTCTCTTATATGTCAAAACACGAATTTATATATCATTTTGTAAAATTTTCTAAAAAATAATAATATATAGTTCTTTATGTTTTATAAATGTTAATGGTTGAAAATTTGAACAATTTGGTAGTTGATTCTTAGCAAATATTTTGATCCCGTGATTGAATTCTTAATTACATACCATTGAAAACCAAAAATTCAACCAAATTATACTTAAAATAATCAATAAACTAACAAAAGCAATTCGATTGCATGTAAAATTTATATATTTATATATATAGAGACAGTAGTATATAACTGACATTTTAATTTCCGAGACTTGGTTTATATATATTATTTGTAAAATACAAAAACACAAAAACTGGTGAATGAAAAAATTTAGAAATAGTTGATTTAGTACTTCTATTATTCTATACGGTTTGGAATTGTTGTTATGTGTTCAAAAAACATATTTATAATTTTTTTGATTTAATTAACTGATTTTTTAAAATTTTTATACTGTTTTTCGCAAACCTGTTTCTGGAAAAAAATATTTATTTATATGTTTCTCTTTAAAATCAATTTTTAAAACTCAAAACATTTAAAAATAAAATTTTTTTCTAAAATCGTTTTTGACAAACACAATGCTAAACAGATCTTATATATCTATTGTCAAAAAGATAAGGAATCATAATTCTCATATAAACTCCATTCATTTATTAAGTTTTAATATTTCTAAACATAATTAATTTTTCTCTAAATTTTATGAAGTACATATATATATATATATATATATGTATGTGTGTGTGTGTGTGATTTTAGGAAAAAAAAAACTAATAGTATATAATTCCTATCTCATAAGGCTTAATTTGAGCACACTAGAAAAATCTAAAATTGTCTAAATTTGTAATGTTATTAATAAGGAGGCTCCTATATTCTCTGGGTAATAATAAGTAGGGAATAAGGCAAAAGTTAGTTATAATTGACTGTTTTTCCCGCGCTTTTTGCTACCAATGATCTCTTCAACCATCCATTCCTTCAACTAACTAAGTTTAAAATATATTTATCTTTTACATTTTTGGGCATGGAGTCATAACTGTTCTTTTTATATTTGCTTGCACAATTCCAAATGAAGTTTTATTCATCAAACATCCAACCCACCTTCTTTTGAAAGAGGAATTTGTACTTTTCTTTCTTTTTTTTTTCTTTTTCCAAGGGAAGGAAAAGAAATAATAATAATAAAAGTAAAAGAAGAAGATAGAAGAGCTCCCTTCTCTTGCAATCAAATTCAAGAAAAGGTTTCCTTCAATTCGTCTCTGGCTGAGATAATTTGGAGAAAGGCTTAGGGTTTTTCTCTCTCTTTCTCCTTACTTTTACGTTACAAACCAAAAGGAAACAAAAGAGAAAAAGCATTTGCAGCTAATTCTATAATCTTAATTATCCACATTATCGTAAATGAGGACTTTTTCCTTCATCAGTTTTGGATAAAACCAAGAAGGAAAAAGCAACAACTAACAGATTAGATTTGTTTTAGTTTAATTATGGTTCGAGCCATTGATCGACAAGGAAGCATTCAGAAAACGAAATCTTTCCATATGAAAAGGATGTTTGAGATTCAAGGCCAAAACTCTCACTCAATTTTTGTTGAAAATAATGGAGATGAAGCAACTCCAGTTGATGACAAGGTTCGTCCTTTCCCTAAAGTAGGAGATCGCCTTTCTGACTCCCAATACTTAGGAAGTCCTTTTAATCGTCCACGGCCTGATGCCGGTGGAGCTATATCAAAAAGTCCACGTTCTGATGCCGGTGCAGCTATACCAAAAAGCCCACGAGAACTCAAGTCTGCAGTAGCTGGTAAATTAATACTACACATTTTCATCGTCATCAAATTTAAGAAAATGGGGAAATTTATGATGAAGATAATTAATAACCAATCTCTTGGCCTGTATTTGTGCAGACATGGAGATGATGAAGGAAAGATTTGCTAAGCTGCTTTTGGGTGAGGATATGTCTGGTGGTGGAAAAGGTGTTTCCTCAGCCTTGGCTTTGTCTAATGCAATCACAAACCTAGCTGGTAATTTTATAGTCTTCTTTTTTCCTTCTTGTTACAAAGGGTTTGACTAAGATTCGAATTCCAAAATCTCACAGTATTGGTCACAAGAGCACTACCACTAAGCTTGAGCTTATTGGTGTAACTTTAATGTTTTCTTGCATGAGAAAACTATCAATAATAGGATCAACAGAAATATCGATTTGAATCCGTTTTACCTACCTTGTTTAACTTCTGTATAATGCAGCATCTGTTTTTGGAGAACAAAAGAAATTGGAGCCTATGCTTCCAGAGACAAAAACAAGGTGGAGGAGGGAAATTGATTGGCTTTTATCAGTAACCGATCATATAGTTGAGCTTGTTCCTGCACAACAATCCACTAATGGAATCAATATGGAGGTAAGAAATCCTTAGTGTTTTATGCAAATCCAAGTTGTGTATTGAAATTTTTACTTAAGTTACCTTAATTTGATTGTAATATTTTCTCCTGCTGCTCTGATAGATCATGACAACCCGGCAAAGAATTGATCTGCTCATGAACATTCCTGCTCTGCGCAAGCTTGATGCTCTCCTCATTGTACATTCCTTAACGCTCTTGCTTTTTTCTTGTTGAATAGCTAACTTGCACAGCTAAACTCTAATAAGAAAAAAAATTAATTTTGTGTGATGAACAGGAGCAATTAGATCAGTTTGGAGGCCAGAATGAGTTCTGGTATGTGTCGAGAAATAGCGAAGAATCAGAGCAAGAAACTCCACCAAGAAATGATGACAGATGGTGGATTCCCACAGTTAAGGTTCCTCCGCAGGGGCTATCGGATGTAACACGAAGATGGCTGAACTTCCTGAAAGATTCTGTAAATCAAGTACTTAAAGCAGCAATGGCGATAAATGCTCAAGTGCTATCAGAAATGGAGGTTCCTGAAAACTACATTGAATCGCTTCCCAAGGTATTGTGAATTGGAATTTCCATATATCCTTTGCATAATGATAGAAGTTTGATACCTTTTAAAATAATTGCTACCCTTGTATGTTCATAGAATGGAAGAGCAAGCCTTGGAGATTCGGTCTATAAAAGCATAACATTGGAGTATTTTGATCCTGAGCAATTTTTGTCATACATGGACTTATCAACTGAACACAAAGTGCTTGACCTCAAGAACAGAATCGAGGCGTCTATTGTGATTTGGAAAAGAAAGATGAATCAGAAGGATGGAAAGTCTTCCTGGAGCACAGGAGTGAGCTTAGAGAAGAGGGAACTCTTTGAAGAGAGAGCAGAAACAATCTTAATAATCCTCAAACAGCGGTTTCCTGGAATTCCACAATCTGCACTAGATATAAGCAAAATTCAATACAACAAGGTAAGAACAACCATGTAATAAGTAATAGCTTATCGCTTTTGTACAAGATAATAAAAGTTATATATATATGCAGAACTTGAAACTAGAAACTTTCTGGTACAGGATGTAGGACAGGCAATTCTTGAGAGCTATTCCAGGATAATAGAAAGCTTGGCTTTCAACATCCTATCTAGGATTGAGGATGTTCTTTACTCTGACTCGCTTATGCAAACTCCAAGGTCGGAAGTGGGTGAGAGGTTCGAGAACGAGGATGAGATGGACAGGCCGAGCTTTGCAGAAACACCAACATCAGCAATGACACTCTCAGATTTCATGGGATGGCACCTGGATAGAGAGGCCACCGCCAAGAAAAGCAATTCATTGACTAGAGATATCTTCAGCTCAATGGGGGAACATGAAAAGGGGATGCTCAAACCCTTAGGAAACACGAAGAAATTTTCCTACTTGGAGAAGCTAGAGAGCTTGAGTTCTTTGAGAAGTCCAACCGCTCGACATATTTGATCAATGAGTGTAGACGAAAATGAGATAGAAGAAGAAAGGAAGAAATATGACAAGACAAATGTAACATATACAAAAATGATAAAAGCAGGAGATAAGACAGAGAGAAAACATTGTTAGCTAGAGGGTTCGAGTTATCAAATGTTAGGTAACCAACACCCTGTTAGGAGCATGTTTTGTTAGAAACTAAAGTAGTTATATTTTTATTCCTGGTAATACAGGATATGGAAGTCTCAGTGTATAACTACTGAGTTCGATGCATTTTGAACATGCTTTCTGGCTTCGTTAATGACTGAGTCATATATGCACTTCTTTTGTTGTTTATTACCTTCTTTTTTTTTTTGGAAATATCTTAAAATTCTTATATCTCACATTGATAGATAGAGAAGTATAAATTTCAAGGTTCAAATAAAATGAAGCGAGCCATTCACTTAATGACCCTGCAACGGTTAAAAAGAAGAGAACAATTCTCGAGTTATGCACATAAATTAAAGGATAATTTCTTGCTTTGCCTTTTTGATTGACCCAAAAAAAAAGAAGAAAAAAAAATAGTCTTGATTTAAAAATATGAAACCAATTATAAAAACCACTTTTATTGATACGACAACTAGTTCCTGACCCAATTCATAAATGAAAATATAAATCGGATCTCACAACAATCCGCATGTAAATCAAATCTTTTTTGTTTTTTTTAAACTGAACATACCATGTCAGTTTCGCAAGAAAGAATGCTATTTTTCACCTTCAGTCATGGTCACAAGGCTCACAACTAGGAGAGGTGGTCACAAAAAATTACGATTTAATTTTAAGATAGGAACATAAGGTTCTTATTTTTTTTATATATCAAATTTAAATATGGTATTTGATCTAATAGCTATAAATAATATGTAAATAGACCAGATAATGCTCCATTTCCTTGATTAACAAAAAACAAATTCCTGGGCAGAGCTAACACTGCAAAATCACAATAACAAAGGCTTAACTCTCAAAACCTAAAAAAAAAACATTCTGGGAAAATACAAAACAATGAATTCACTTGGAATAGTTGGTTTAAACTGTTGTTCAATGCCCATAGCCAGGAATTCCTACTGTGTAAATCTATTTATCTGGAGAGAAAAGGGTAACTGCAGCATGTATAGCATCTGCAAGATGAGGGACTGTCGTGGAACTAAGACCTGCCATGCTAATCCTCCTGCAGGGAAAGCAAAAGAGAAAACCTTAGTTCTATCAATCATTCTAAGCATCTGTCTTGTTTACTCTATTCATGAATATAAGGAATAAAGGAATTTGGAAGTCAGAGGACAGAGAGTCCATTGTTCTTTTGAATTATATTGCTACACTTTTATGATCTAGAGAATGACTGCACTTGCTATTGTAGAATTATAGGCACCACAGGAGCTTGAGGTTTTCAGAAAAATACCATACGAGAACATAATAAACAATAGCAGTACATAACGGTGATGTAGAAAATGTAAAAGAAAACATTTTTCTCTTCTCTACTTTTGTGAAGGCCTGGGTGAAATTTTTGACTAAAACAAGTTGCAGAAAATAGGATTTCTTCATTTTGGACTAATCTGTTTGTTTTTGCTAGTTGAAATATATTTCCATGAATGCTAGAAAAACCAACAAAAATTTAAGCTGATAAAGACTGCAAAATAAAGGCAATGAAAGTGCATGATTTTCAAAGAGGAGCAATGCAAGACAGCTGCGATTGTTCAATTAAAAATCACTCAAATTATGTAAAAGAATAAAATTTTATTACCCATCAGATGTCATGTAAATGTGATACTCTTTGGTCATGAAAGCAACTTGTTCAGAGTTCAGACCAGTAAAAGTAAACATTCCAATCTGCTTGATAATATGACTCCAGTCACCTGGAGTGCCTGCAGGAAGGAAAAGATAGTTTAAGCACAGAAATAAATTAGTACAAAACTGTCAGTAGCACACATGTAGCTAAAACATAAAAACTTAATTTTTACAATATAATAACAATCTAGCTTACATAGACTCATAGAAAATGTACATCTCATTTTTTAGAAATATGCTATTTGAGGCATAATTGCCACAATCACACTTGCAGCAAATTTGTCTTCATGTGTTTTTTCCATGCAAAACATGTTTGCAAATGTTTTTAACTCTTTCAAAACAAATAGGCTCACATGGCACATCTATCCATATAAGAAGTTGGAGATGTGCAGAAAGTTTAAGCAACATATATATCATGTGATTCAAGTCCACCAGCTTAAAACATAATACCAATGGAAAAGAAGAACGAGCCAGAAAAGTAAGGAAAGATAAAATGCAAGTCATGAGTAATACCTCTAGCAGATAAAGCATCAAATAGTTGCTTGCGCATGCTAATAATGCGGTCAGCCATTGCCTTCAGTTCAACGGTCCATTCATCATACATGTCCCTGGAAAGAAAATACGCACACAAAAATTAATACAAACATGAGAATCATTAGCTTACCAAATGTAATAGTGAAGGGGCAGTAATTCTATTACATCCTAGCAACAGGGTCAACACATCAAAATAATTACATAAAATAAATGTACTTCTGAATGCAGTGTATTTTTCTCACTATTATTTGGCCAATAGGCATTTGTATCAGAATCATTTCTATTGCAATTCAAACAGTCACCAGATTAATTCATTAATAGAAATGCCTCCGTTTGTTCATTTCTTATATGACTGACCTAGCTAGTTATACGGCTTGTGCCTTGTGGTAATCCACCACAAACTTTAACAGGACTAATACCTGTCTTTGAGAATAGTAGCCACAATAGATGCACCATGAATAGGGGGATTAGAATACATGGGTCTGATTACAAGTTTCAATTGGCTCTCAACCCTACTAGCCACATCTGCTGTCTTGCAGACCTGAGAAAGAGAAACTATGAGTGAGACATGGTACGCTACGTTAGGTATACCATCTGTTAACATTGGTAGAGGGAAAAACAAAATTAATGCTTAACAAGCAAATTGTGTAGCTAGCCATTAATGCTTCACGCCTGTGGAAAATGATGCAACCTTAAATGAATAGATGTATTTGGGGTTCAGAAACCAAATTGTGGTAGTAATGTCACAGTTCATTATTAAATTCATTGCTGAATACGAGAAAATACTGGATTTACTTGATCCGATGTCCAGCTTAATTATATAGCTTATGTGTTCTAAAAGAATTCAAATTTGAAACCTTAGTAATCATAAAGCCTCAATTATTAAATATCCTCTAAATAATGTAATCTTATATAAAAAAAAATTCAAGCTTGGAGATGTCTCACAATGCTAAGAGCTCCAACACGTTCTCCATAAAGTCCCATATTTTTTGCATAACTCTGAGCCACGAGACATTCACCACCATCTGCAACAAACATGCGAACAGACTGGGCATCTGAATCAAGACTGCCACTTGCAAAACCCTGTGGAGTCAAGATTTAAGAGCCTGTTGATCATAAAACCTACAATCTACCACTTCATCGCAGCTGATAATCATTTGTTATTAGATTACTATTCACTAATTTTCCTACCAACACTGATTCTGTCATTACCTGATAAGCACTATCAAAGAAAGGTAAAAGTGCTTTTGATCTTATTAACTGTCTAATCTGTTCCCACTGCTCCGGAGTTGGGTCGACACCAGTTGGGTTATGCGCGCATGCATGGAGAAGCACTATAGATCCTTCCGGTGCAGCTCCAAGATCTTCTAGCAAGCCTACAAGCCATATATATGCTTTAAGTTCAATCTTGTATTTCATCACACAAAACACCGTCAGGAAAAAAAAAATAGCGGGCAAACAAATAATATCCTGACCTAGCTAAAAGGAAAAAAGTGACAACTTTTGAAATTAGGATAAAGACTGAAATAAAGCCTTGGAGAGGTAATATCAACCATAAGTCGAATATGTTGTCATGACATAATTGAGAAAAAAAGCACTAACGCAGTTAATTTTTAAGAGAAATTATGTATCGGCACAAAATAAAGATACTGTGTGTTGACACATGACAGAGTGTTCGGACCTTGGAAATCCAGTCCACGTGTTGCTGGATCATAGTATCTGTATGTCTTCACAGACAATCCTGCAAGTGTGAAGATTTTGGGATGATTTCCCCATGTTGGCTGTGGAATGTAAATTATCAGCTGCCAAACAAAAGTAGATAAGTCAATCACTGTCTAACTTCAAATATTTATATTCCTAACAATGGCAAACAATAGCAAAAACACCAAGGCTTCTCACTTTGTGGTAATGCCTTGCGAGAAACTCGCCTCCAACCCTCAGAGAACCAGTACCAGACAAGCATTGGACAGTAGTCACTCTGTTCACTTGTATGGCAGGGCTGTACAAAGCATGTAAGAACTATAATAAGCTATTGAATATATAGAAGTCAAATGAGTAACCCACATTACAAAGTCCAAAAGACAAATGAACACTCAGAACTTTTGATTACCTATCAGCACCTAAAATAAGCTTGGCACTCAATTTATTAAAATCAGCAAATCCAACGATAGGAAGATACTCTTTGACCCGGGACCTGGAGGATACACAAGGCACAAATATTAGCAGTCTCATTAAGTAAACTTAAAATATAGTAAGTGAAAAATAAACAAAGGCGAATGAGTAGCTTACTGGTCATTTACTAGCATCTGCTCCGCTCGTCTCACTACATTCAAAACGAGAGGCTTACCTTCCTATCGCACCAAGAAAGTTTCTTTCATTATCAACATACATAATAATAAAGCATTTAGCTTTCCATTTCACGCATATGTGTATAAAAAGTAAGATATGAGAAGAACAATACCTCGGTTCTGTACGCACCAACCCCCAAATTCAACTTGTTCGGGCTGGTGTCCTTGTTATAGGCAACAGTAACCTGTTTATTCAAAATCATGACATGATCAAGCAATTCTAGTCTGCATAATCATTTTCCAATCTCAGATAATTTCAAAACATATTTACGTTATGATAACTGAATCATCGTTTTTAGTCGTTCTATTCCATTTTCTGCGATGATACTTATACAGGCAATATTTCAAAAAGAAAACATGCTGTGATCTGATCAGCTACTGTATCAAAATAGATCATAAATTTCACGATCAAAAAACAAAAGCAAGAAGAAAAAGAGAGTACCCCTAGAATGGGATCTTCGGGAGCTCGAACAACATTAGAAAACACAGAATCAGAAGCCATTACTTAGCAGTTGATCTGATATGAAGCCAACGTGTTTTGAATTCGATCAAAAAAGGAAGATTAGCTCTGTGAATGATCAAAGAGACGGTTTTCTCCGCTATAAAAAAGAGGTGAGTGACGAAGAATGGCTGGTTAACTGTGGGCGCTGACAATGCTCGAGAGACTGCAACTATGCCCTGTGGGCGGTATTTTACGTGCAACGTGTTGCTTGTTTCACTTGCTTTTTGAAATCGGGCCGAAACCTAAACAAAACCGCCCCGTCTCGATTTCTGGATTTCATGGGCCGGATTTAAGGGCTGGGCTCCGTTAAACTTGGGCACAGATGAATACTTACTGAAAAGTTTATTAAAATAATTTAAATGAAACTTACAATTTTGAATATTATCAATTGGATAAAACTGGCAACTATTCTCACAATTTTCGATCCATAAAATTAATGAAACTTACATTTTTTGAAAATATCAATTAATATTAAAAATAATAATAAATCAATTATTATAAGAAAGAGAAAATATCATTTATATCATCTCATAAATACGGATGTAATTAAATTGAGTTGATACAGTATTAAACTCGAGTTTGGTTTGATTAAAAAATTCAAAATTTGAATTCGATTTGAACTCATTGTAATTTATTTTTAATTGTTCAAAACTCGACTCGACAAAACTCAAATTAACAAAAAAAAACTAATAAATAGTATATTTAACTCGAAATTGACTTGAGTTAACTTAACTCGATTAAGCTCAAATATATTTATATATTGAATATATAAAAATAATTTAATAAATAATAAAAAAATTACTCGATTAAGCTCGCGAGGTATTGTAATATTCGAGTTCAATTTGACAAATCGAGTTAATCGAACTAATTCTTAATCAAATTCAAATATTTTTGAACTCACGAAATAATTTAATTTGTTGGTAACTCTAATTATAGATATTTAAATACAGAGAAACTAATAACATAGGTCAAAGCGTAATACCGGTGATCACTAAATAAGCAGATGAAATGTACAGAATTGTCCAAATATATAAATTTATGTTGTTCATTTGATTCGCCGGATGAACGATATGATATCATGACTGTTTACTGATTTTTTGAATAAGTTGTAACGTCCATGCTTCTCAGAAATTTGCTGCAACAAAACACAAATAATTTATTTAAAAATAATTACAAATAATTTATATAAATGCATGTTTATCTTCATTTATGTATAAATTAATTTAACCCTGTTCTTGGTATAGATATAAAATTTATATTTTGAGAACTAACCTGAAAATGAAAAGTGGGATTTGAACCTTTGGAGAGTATGGACAGGCCATCAGGAGCAGGCAGTACTATACAAATTAAGATATTAATTAATTAGACTGATTTAATAACCAATCTAGAGATTAATAGAGGGTGAATGGAGGATACCTAAAGGAGAAGTAGAGTCCTGTTTGGAAAAATTTGGAGGCAAAGATGATTTTTGAGGGTATGTGTGCAAGAAAAGTGGCAAATCTTCTGCTTCAAATCCACTTTTAGCTATGATTTTTTCTGATGCTGGAGAATTTGGGTCCCTGCAAAGGATAAAATTGATTTCATATTGATTGATATTGTTTTGATTTATCCATTAATTCTTTTAAAAAAAATCATGAAATGTATGGAGACTAACCTTATATCTTCATCCACTTTGGCAGAACTTGTGATTTCTGATCAAGAAATATAAATAAAAGAAAAATGGATTTAGCATTCTAACAAATTTTGTCATGATCAGTTTGCTCTAAAATCAACTTATGAGCCTAATTATAACGCACACGGATCTAAAATTTATTTTTCAATGACGAAAAATTTAATTTAATAGATAATAAATTAAAAATTATATAAAAACAACTTATATATAGAAAAAATTACAAATTTTCAAATACTCATTTATGTTTTAATATATAAAAAAATAATTTACATTCATAATGATATAATATTATAAATTATTATAATTGTATTTTTAAGCATCTATATTTTGTTACATTTGTATAAAATTTTCATTATCAACGAGATACCATATATATATAAGAAAATTTTCTAGAGACTAAAGAGGTACTAGAAAATATTTTAGGTTAGATCAGTCCCTCAATTATAATAAGCTCTGTTTTCATTTTTCAAACCAAAATTAAAAAATAAAAATAAAAACTATATATATGGAATACTTACGTGTAGACAGGTAACGACGGTGAAATTTTGGCAAATTTGTACTCCATCTTACTCTATTTAAAGCAAGCTTATAAGCATATTGTTCGCATGAAAAAAGTCTCTGTAAGAAAATTATGTATCCAGCAAGTGAAGGGGCATTTTTATTCATAAATTAATCAGTAATTTATATTATAATTAAAGACATGTGAAAGATGGAAAATACTAACTTGTTTTAGGCTATTAATTCTAAGTTCAGCCTCAGAAAATTGATTGGTCTCAGAAATGGTATGATTAAGATTAGTAGAAACGCATCCAAGATGATCAACCACGGCTTCTACGGCTCTGCATAAGTATTCCTTTGTGTTTTCCACTGCCCTGCAAGCAAAATGCAGCTATGAAATGTATTAGTCCAAATGAATCCTACTATCTCGAAACACAACGCGAGAGTCCTCTCTAGAACTGTGAGGTCATAAGTTGGGACTTCAGTAATGCTATTGGATTTGTAGTTCTGTCTCCAGAACAACGATGTTACAAGTTTGGAGTTCAATTATACTGGATTTTAAGCAGAAACAATGAGGCTAGAGATCAAACTCAGTCAGACTCACATTTTCTTCTCATTGGAATTCAAGAATGTTGCTTCACAGTAATCTGCTGCATAATGCAGCTGGGAACGCAAGTCTCTAAGTTCCTGTATAGCCAGAAAGAACATGTAGATGAAATGGATGAGTGACTAACACACTAATTAGTAGAATTCAAAGAAAGAAGAAGATAAAGAAAATCAAGGGTGAATATAATAACTTGAAGGGACTTGTCAAAACGCATAATGCTTTCAGATTCATTTCCTGAGTTTTCCAAAGAAGGTTTAGAGATCTCCATAGTGTTGATTTCTTTTGGGAAAGATGAAAGCAGAGGAACAAAGCAAAGATAATGTGGGCTAGGTGATGTGTTGGAGAGACAGAAGAGGAGTATACGAGAACTGGAGGCTCGTGATAATCACATAATGGAGTATTGAATAGAATTAAAAACAGACAACAAAAAAAACCATTAAAGGGAGATTCTTTATGGTTCCAAAAGGTGACAAAATCAAACTGCAGCCCCGTGAATTATTGTTTCTTTCTTTTTATCTTCTACAGTTTCTTTGAAAAAAGTTGAAGTCACTGACTGACAGGATGATTCAGTGGCTTTCCTTCATTCATGAGATGAGATAGATCCCATTCAGAGAGATATTCAACTCTACCCATTTGTAATTCGAATGAAAATCAACCGAGCCTTGGCATCTCTACAAAATTAAGGACAAATAGAGTCATTTAACTGAATTTTTATGCAATTGAGCGCCTGAACATCCAATTCGCTTATTTGACATGAAAGTCTGTGAATTGCACAAATGTAAGTAGCAAATGAAGTATATAAAAAGCACACATTTAGGGGCTCAATTAAACAAAGACTGAAAGTTTAAAAAGGCTCAATAGAACAAACTCAAAAAGTTCTAATGGCTGAAATATATGTATCTTTTCCTAACTTTTTAACGCTTTATTTCGCGTCATTTGTTTAAAAAAAAATTAATTTATTTCTATTTTGGTCAAATAAGGATGCAATGAAACAAAAATTAAAGATTTAAGTGGCCAACGAAAGAAAAATTCAGTTGAGGGGTTAAATTGAACAATTTTAACAAGTTGAGGTAGACATGCATTTTTCCTAAAATAATGGATATAACTATATAGTTAATCTACATTTGGCTACAGAAAACATCATGGTCGGGTACCTTTGTCTTTAGCGAGCTAATCTCAAGATTTGTCGTTTTTTTCCTTTTTTTTGGTCCCTATTTAATTGTTAATCATGATCAGTAAACCAAACTGCGAAATTTTATTAGGCAGAAGTAACTTTTATGTGAGCCATGAAAAACATAAGAATAAAGTTGCATGATGGCAAACTTTATAGCTGGATGTAAGTTTTATTAAGCAAAAGATAATTGCTGTGAAATGTTAGAAATGTCTAGATGTAAGTTTCAAGAATCAATGAATCGTTCAATACACAAGCATGCTACCAGAAATTTCTTACAAAACAATATGTACTGTACACTGAGCATTTGCTGTCCTTTTGAGCTCTAAACGGCTGCTGCACGTGCCTCAGCCACATGATTGCTCAACCAGAAATAGAATACATTTCAACTTGTAGTAAAAGAATACAAGCAAATGCATTATAGCTAGGGAAATTTGAAATTACTGAAAGAGGATGGTTACTCAAATCGATGGTCAACCTTCAAGTGTTAAAGAGACTTGGTGAAACTAAACGATTTTCTGGAATATGACCATTTACATGTGCTTCCAAACTGTACAACGATATTCTGTTTCCACGTCTACTTTCCAGGTGGTTGTTCAACTCAACTTCATATCTGAAAGTCAATTACACAGTCACCAAGCTCCTCCGCTGCCTCAATTCGGGATACGACAGAGTGATGATCCGTGAATCCAGATGCCAAAAGAATATTTCTGAGATTCCTGTATACTTCTTGAGGCGAGTTTTGCAATTCTTCATGGCTGCCATGTTTTGACGTTTCTTGCTTTTCATTCACTCCGGTTTGTGTAGTCAACCTAGCTTGCCCATTGCTATGGTCAACAGATTGCGAATCTATTTACCACAAGGTGCACTCAGAATGTCAGTGAATTCTTTCTAATAGATATAAATTTAAGTTCGCTTCAGGAATTGAGGCCACCCAAAAAGAAGGAAATGGAAGTACAAATGAACTAACAATAGTAATTTAGCTGGAAAAAAAAACCATCACAGGTTTCAAAGTGCAAAGCATCAGCAGCTGGATATTTGTTAGTCAGGACTCACGATATGCAAATGAGCCGTAAAAGAGCCAAAACTAATGAAAACTTTAAAATGTGTGCTTTATTTTTTCTAAGGAAACCAATAGGGCAGAGTATAAGAATAAGCACATGCCAATGCTTCATTTTTTTTAAAGGTCATTTGCAGCAAGGAAATTCTCAGTTATAATATCCATCACTTCTATAGGTTAAATGAGTTCAACCACCGAAACTAAATTAAATTAAAACAAATTATAGTGAAGTAACTTCGTTTATGATGATCTTGGTGTAACTGAATGGTACATAAAAATGCTTTCTTTTCAATGAGAATAACCAAACATGTACTTAGTGAATTATAATTATCAATGGCTCAAAAGGCAAGTTTCCAGCCCAAAATTTTGGATATCCAAAATTTCTGGCAAATTTTCCAACTAACCTACTGTTGTTCCTTATGCTAGTTTTAGGTACATCCCAAACTCAATTGTTACAAATTAGGCTTATGCCTTAAATGGCATAAATTTGGAAGGAAATTGAGTTTGGGATGTGATGCTGAAATGAGATATGATTTACGGGTTATGGTAAAAGCGGAACATTAGAAAAAAACAGATAAATTCTGCTGAAATTTTAATAAATTAGATAGTTATAGGTCATCGGCGATTATAATATGTTATCAATTTTAATTTCACTAATTGGATTTATCAATTCATTAATAAATAAGTTAATCAAGAGGTAGTAATGGTAATAATAGTTATGTGGCATCCTCTGACTCTGTTGTTATATAGTAGGGAGGGTGTTATATTTAGTGGTATGCCCAAAATTTTGGATTAAAAGAACTACCAATTGATCCACTTAAAGATTACCTTCAATCCTGAGGGAATCTTTCCTTGCCACTGATGATTTAGCACGTGTGATGCATAACCATTCTCTTTCCGGTTCATAATCGTGGTCTGTTGAAATTGGAATATGCCAGTGACCTTTCTCTGATTCCTGTTAAATGTTGCTCACACACACAAACATCTGCTTTGTTAGCACGCACACAAAATGGAACTAGTTTTCATACTTTTTGTAATTCATATCAATGGTACTAAAGCATGCCACAATCAGTTCTCACCTGAATTACAACAGAAAAACACGGAGGCATGTAAAAAACTGGGCCAGCATCCGTAAAATTGAAACGTACCTTGCATCATGAACAGATAGACACTTTTTAAGACAATAAGAAGAATATGCATATCAGTCTCCAATAAGAAGCATTGATTTAAAATACTAAAAAAGCCAAATCTTGAAGCACGCATAGATTATGCAAGACTGATATTGTGGCTCAAAAGTGAAAAGGGTACTTAAATTTTGACTCAGGAGAGTTACTCACTTGATGTCTTTCTTTCCATTTGGGGAAAAAGTCATTTCCTAGAAGTTGAAATGTATGGTCTCTCATCTCATCATTGGTCACAATTAAGCACTTGAACTTTATAGCTGCATACAACCAATACCTGAAGTGCGGGTTACCAACATTATGGTACTTCATATTCTATGCATCAATTCCATAATTTATTGGAAAAGAAAAAAATTAAAAAGCTGATGTAAATATGTTTGCCTGGGTAAATGTATTATCTACGAATGTAATTCTCACCAATCATCATTTGATCCCGTAGGAGTTGCATAAAGCGAATCAGCATTTTTCCACTTCTCAATCAACGCATTATTTACTGGTTCATTCATCTTGGGTCCAGTGACACGCTTGTTGTGCAAAACAATAAGTGGCCATTTTTTTGAAGGAAGCTTCTGTCGAATTCCATTAGCAATAGCATTGATCTACAAAGTCCACCACATAAGAAACCAGAAAGCTAATCACAATAGAAAAAAGAAGGAAACACTTGTTTAACTTCATCAACATCTTGTTTGTCTAAGCCACCATATGATGTACCTTGGATGGAATGAATCTATTCTGGCTGATAAGACCTACATTTGCTCCATCTATGACTGCTTCATAAGATCCATAATATTTGAGCCATTTCTGCAAATAAAAAGAATTATTTCATTCCTCTTCATAAATTGCAGTAAAATATATAAGCAGTATTAATGATTTTTTCATACTTGAAACTTTTGAAAGCTTGAATCTTTATCTCTCTTTATGGCAATGGAAGCAACTGATTCTGCAAAATTCTCCGTCTCTTTAGGATCAAGGTCAATGGTAGCCAATTTTTCCCCACAAGATTTACAAATTGCATCAACTCCAACGGATGTGCATGAAATGCTCCACTTTCCCTTACCCAGCCAGCCCTGTCCATGCCATCCTCCACCCCCATTTTCGATTGCCTCTTTAATAACTCTATTGTCCCATTTTCTTTTCCCTACTCTTGAAGCAGCCTTGCTCTTAAACCATCTAACAATTATGCCAGCGGTAGAGGGTGAGACCCTTCTCACACTAGTTCTCAATTTATGCAACAAATAATATACTTTGTCACCTTTACCAGCTTCTACACTTACTCTTAAGAGTGCCTCCAGCTCCGGCTCTTCCGGATTGACACTGTGTTCCAACATGTGCTCTTCTACTGCAAATGCTTTATCAACATCTCCATTATTGCAAAAAACAGATAGTGCAGGACCATAGGAACGCAACTTAGGATTTAATCCTAATGGCTTCATTTTCCTCACCATATCAAAGGCCATATCACCATTATTCATAGACATTGCCATCCTAGCCACAGCTGTCAAGGTTGGTTCATTCATTGGGACCTCATCCATACACATCTGCTCATACACCTCAAATCCTCTCTCCAAAGCATACTTTTTTACATCTTCACTTACCTGAATTTCAAGATCATCGTGGTTTTCACTGCCACTACCATTTCTAGGAGAACTTAGCTGGTCCAATTGTTGAGAGTTTGCCTTGCTGTTAACATTTTCTCCATTGGAAGTGTTATCTAAGTTCTCAAACTTTGTACCAGAGTTTAACTTAATTTTATCTGTACTTCTAAGCTTACTACCATCATCAATTAGTTGATGCCCATTCTTGGGAAATCTAGTGTATGATTCAGTAAAACTAAAGTTATTATTACTCTTGTTTCTTAATTCATTCAACTCCATCACATTTGTACCAGACGCTTCATTGGACACTTCTAATGAATTCAAAGTTCTACCACCACTCCCACTCTTTGCTGGTTGAACAATACCTGTAGCAGCAGAGGAACAAAGATACAAAAGCACAGCATATTGATATTGCCCCAATTTTATTCCTTCTCTCCTAGCTAAATCATATAATTGAATTGCGCCCATTACATCTCCTTTCTTGCAGCACATATCCAACCCACGTCGAAATTGCACTTCTGGTGAATCAACTTTGTTTCTTTTGGACCCTTTTAGAATTTTCTCCTCTTTCACATGATTATCACCAGCTGTTTTGGTTTTTTTCTCCATTTTATTATTAACCACTTGAATGTCCATGGAATTAGAAGATTTTATCTCTTTATTCCTACTTTTATACCTTGTAGAGGAATTTTCAGAGCCAATATTTTTGTTTCTTCTAAATCCAAGGTCCTCTCTGGTATTTCTATCTTTTGTAAGCCTCTTTCCTGTCTTTTCCTCTACAAATATGTTAACAAGGTTATTCGCAGATTGTCTGCCTGCCCTTTCACCTCCACTCTTTATAGAAGAAAACCCAAAGCCATTTTCTTTTTTAGTTCTTAAATTCGTGGCTTCAATGGAACTTTCATTGTTTTTGGTGTGCATGTTGCTAGCATGTGCTCCAAGTACAAAAAAAGGTGTGTGCTTTGGAGGGGAGAGAATAAGAGAAGGAGATAAACAGAGGAAATTGAAAGCATTGAGAGATGATGGATACTTACAGAGAGCGATAGAGAGAAGGTACTTTTGCTGCAGAGTGTTGAAGTTGAAGGCGGCCATGTGGCCGTTAGATGAGCTCCCCCTCTTCTCTACTCTGATATGGATCTCTAATATATGAACTATGAAGCTTAACTGCTGAGGATAAGCTCAAATTACAAAAGTGCCCCGAAAAATAAAACTAATTGAAATTAGACACGAGGATTAAGAATAATATACCAGTTAGGGAGAAAAAAATAAACAAGAAAAGCCAGTGTCTGGTATAGATTATGAACCGGTTTCAAGTAATTAGGGATGAGAAGGGTTGAAATGAGAGAAAAATTGGCCCATTTTTATGGTTCAATCCTTAAATTTAAGATAGGTTCCTTTATTTCGGATAGGAAAAAAAACTATATTATGTCACAAATGTTCTTGTTTATGAATGTGCTTGAAATCCTGAACTCCAAAAGAAAAACAAATTATACATAACGGATTTTTGGTCCCATGATAAATCAATATTTTTGAATTTACGATACATTAATGCAACTCATCAGATGTACGAAATAATTTATCATAAGAGTTTCGAAAAATATATGGTGCTTTCGTTTTTAATTGAAACTAAATTTCAGAAATTAGCCTTTTGCTAAAGAAAAAAGTAAAAAATGATATATCATCATACTGACCGAGTGAGCCTACCAGTGACACCACCTAAGCTAAGTCCAAAAAATTCCTTCCATTTTATTCTATTAAAAAAATAAAATGATCTCCCTGTCGCTGCTTTTACAAATGAATTGGTTTTAGATTGTGCCCGTAAGTAACGATCAACCCCATAAGAAAATACACAACGACATCTGGGATATGTAGTCAACGAAGCAAGTATTGCTTCGTAATATAATAACTGATTTAAATCATAATGGGCTAATCCTTTGAAAAATTATTTGCAAACTCAACCCCTCTTCACCAACCACACACCAAAAATCTATCGCTGTTTTCTGGTAAGACGATAGTTGACTGAAAAGTGAAAGCAGTTTTCTAAGGCAAGATTGAACTGACAGTAATCCTGAATGAATGCCAATGACGACTGGATTTGGGGCCATTTGCTGTTTGAAGAATGAATTGGCCTGCTTTCGGCAGTTAAAATCTCAAACACATGTATGACATTCATATTTGAAAAGAAAACAGATGCTCTAAACAGGTGAATTTATCTGACAGTTCAAAACAAATTAAAAAAAAAATCTCCATATTTGCCCCTCGTACTGTGACTTAGAGATGGGGAGCGAGGAAAAAGAGAACTAAAAGTTACTATCACCCGCAAATGTCACAGCCTACTGAAGAGATTACAAACAGATAAAATACCAACGGTGAACAGGAATAAAAGAAATCAATTCTCAGCCGTGGTCAAACTAGTCTATGATTCTTTTCACCCCTTTGGTTTTGAAATGAGAACGACAAAATCATCCTACATTCTCCTCACCAGAAGTTGCTGCAGAAAAACTGTCATAAAGGCATCGAGACACCTGAAAAATAGACAAATTTATGCATTTAAGAAGATGGTCAACATCTATAAAATTGTGAATCATTAAAACAATGTATGATTCAAGTTCAAAATTACACGTCATTCAAATTAAGAATAATAGAAATTTCAACAGTGTAGTGATTGACTTACAAGATGCTGGTAGCCATATCAGTGGTTATTTACATTATGGTTCCCATCATAAGTAAAGACCAATTCAGCAAAGTTACACTATGATTTTCCAGAGAAGGGAGAACAATTTAAATCAATAACCAAAGATACATCAAACATCAAACCCCAACCAGTTGATGTATATGTCAAGTTTGTATGATGCATGTTTCATCCAACTATAATACCATCAGCACTTACACCGTTCAACAAGCACTATCTGTCTATCCCTATTCTTCGTCAAATCAATAGGCCAATTCACAACCTCACGAACCACACAAAGTAAAATTAACTAAAGAAACAGATTTTTGTGCATATCTTTCCACAATAGAAGCAATAAGAATTTAAAAGTGATACTGTTTGTGAACATTTTTCATAACCGACAAATTATAGGAAAAATATCCACGCAGGTTCATTTTTTTTTTCTGCGAGCAGAACACAAACAGGTGGAGTGCATAGAATAATTATACAAGTAGTCGATCGTTTATGCAGTCAGGATTAAACAATTAGTACCAGAGATTTAAAAAAAAGAATAAATTGACTCAAAAAGCGCATAGACAAACCAAATGAATCGAAGAAACACACCTTGAGGCACTAAAGCCCAGCTCTCAGACTCACTGGACAACCTCGATACTAATCTCGCGGAAGCCAAAGCACTGTGCAATGGCATCATCGATCCCGCGCAACTCAATTCCACAGGTAATCTATCAATAAAATTGTGATTTTTTAAGGAAATAACGATATGAAAAATCTAGACAACATGTCATTAATAGCTTAGAAAGTTGAAGATTCGACCTTTTACCATATATATATAAAAAAAAAAGGAATAAAAAAGGAAATTAAGATCTAAAGAGGTAAAAATAGTACCTTGAGAAGCGGGAAAGGCGTCTTGTAGAAAGAGAGAGGTGAGAGGGAGAGGTCGACGTGAGTGGAGAGAGTTGGGGAGAGAGCGACTTCTTATTGAGCTTGAAAGTGAAAGGCTGTAACCGAGACGAAAGCCTCGAGACCACTTTTGAGGACGCCATTGTTGTTTGTTATATTCTTGTATTGTAATTGCAGGCTCTCTATCTTCTTTCTGCTTTTGATCTGAGCTTCGTGATTCCAGAAGCGGGAGACTCAAGTAGGAACGAAGAAAGGGTTAACGTGCAAAATTGGGACTGCAATGTAGGCTGCTGCACCAATCCTATTTTGTGGTCAATACTGTCCTTCATGTTCTGAAATTAGATCAATTTCATCCCTACTTAACAGACTCTCCACATCAGCTAACAGTTCTGTTAAGTTTATTAATAATTTAACCCATATAACATGCCACATATGAACTTACGGAAAAAGAAAAAAGAAAAACATCAAAATCGGGTTTCTTTCTCCCAATCTGTGATTCAACTTTCTGCAATTTAACCTCCAAGCATTTCCAGAATCCATCAATAGCACCCATCAACAAAAAAAATCAGAGAAATAAAACAAAAATTACTAAGCTAGATTGAGACCCTGGTGAATTTGTTTCTGTCATTACCCTTGAAAAATTCCAGAAGAAATGCAACAATATCTCTGAAAAATTACTAAGGGAACAAGGAGATGGATTTAAAAATGAGGTAAACAAGATCAACCGAAATGAAATTGGAAATTAGAATAGAAATATAGAAGAAAATGTAACCGAATTTGGCAGTAGCTATCCTTTCGATAGAGGAAACCAACATGAAGGAAATTGTATACAATCCCATCAAACCTTTGAGTTCTCAAGAAGAAATGTTGGCTCATCAGCTTCGCTTCTACTCCGTACAATACCAAGCATCCTCTGTCTTCTAGTTCCCTCACATTCGCTACCCCATTTTTGTACTTGTTCTCTATCTTCTCTACCCCCAATTAATAAAACCATCAATCAATTTTCCATTCTTTTCACGAAGAACAAATAACCCAGCAACAAATTCAAACGAGAAATAATAACTAATCGGCCTGAGGAGAAATCGACACTGCCCATTCTCGTTCCAACAGATCAATTGCTCAGATTAGTGTCCGACGACCACCAGCGGCCCTCTCTTGGTGTCGCGAACCAAATCGACAACCCAGATCAAATCCATGAACAAAAAAAAATACTAATTTCCAGGTAAACAAAAAAAATCCCATGAAATCTTTTCCTGAAAATTAGTAAAAAGAATGAATTTTTTTCTCGCTCTCACACTTCCTGCATTTCAAGGTAACCGCTCCGACAAAGTTGACGTCGACAAACTGATCGGCGATGCATTCAAGAGCCGATCGAAGATCACCGACAACAGAAGCTTCGAGAAGTAGGTGCGAGAATTCAGCCTCGTGCTCCGCCGGGACAACCTGCTTGGCGGAGAACACCGTCATACTTGGCCGGCGGCAGAACCTCGCTTGTATCAAAAACTTTGAAAGAAGTGAGCGCCAGGGGACTAAGAGAGGAAAGAAGAAGGCTGGGGAAGGGAAAGCGAGAGTTCAAGGAAATTAGAAAATGATATTTATCCCAAAAAAAACTCTTATTTGTCCTTTTATCGACTCATTTACTCATTTACTTGTATGGATGGAACAAATAGATACAAAAATTTTAATTTATATCTCAGTCAACTCATTTAATTGTATTGCTCATATAAAAAACTGAACAAGTAGCAATATTTTTTTTAATTATTAATTTATTTATTTTATTTTAATTAATTGGCATATCATGCTGCATTTTAAAAACAGATGACATCTTTTGTGGCAGTAGAAATGGACGGAGACTTACAATCTGGTTTGGTAATAGGGCGGGCGGGAGACTGATCCCTATTTCCGTCCATGTGGTAATAAGGAATTTTTGTGCTCGTTATACTAATGGGGAAGATTTGTTCCCATTCCGCAGAGATCCTCATTAACTGCGATAATTTTTTAATTTAAAAATAATATATAATAAATAATTAAATTAATTATATAATTATTCAGTAAAAAATTCAAAATAATTTTTAAATATGTCAACATAATTAAACACAATTAATTATATAATTAGTTTGATCAATTTATTTATCAATCAATTAAATTATTTAGATTATCCACTAAATAATTTTTAAATGTGTCAACATAATTAAATAAGATTAATTATATAATTAGTCTAACCAATTTATTTATCAATTAATCTAAATGATTTATTTATCAACCAGTCAAATTATTTACAATTAACATATTGAAAATTTATCAATCAATCTTACTAATTTATTATCAAACCAATTAACCAGACACGATTTAATTTTATTAAATTGATTAATTAATTTCACATAAAATCATTTTTAGATCATTTAATTTTAACAAAAATATATTATAAAATTATTCATATATTTAAAATATATAAACTTATATATATATATTATAAAATATTTTAATATTTAAAATTATTATTGGGGCGAGGAGTATCCTCCCCGTCCCCACCCAGCCCCACTAAATGGGGAAAATTTTTTCTTCATCCTTATCTTTACAGAGAGTTTAATCAGAAAATTTTTATTCTGTTCATAGCAAATTTCTGTGCAAAATGAAAATTCTCCACTCCTTTGACAAACCTACTAACAATTAAATAAGAGTAGGATTATGATGGGTTAAGAACATCTAAATTAAATTATTTGCAAAAATACATTTTGGTTTTTCGTCACTTTTATTTTTTTTTATTTTTACCTTAGAGGCCTTATTTGGATTAAAAAATTTGTAAATTTATAAAATTCATTAATCGATTAATTATAAAAATTATATTATTTAGTTTAAATATAAATTTTATAGATTGATGAAGTAATTTATGTTTTATTTATATTTGATTCAATGACAATAGTGCATGAATTTAACAATTAATTTTACAATTTTCTAAATATTGATAATTTATCATTAATTAAATATTTTTTAGTTTTTTTTCATTACGTTTATATTTAATTGTGAAATAATATAATTTGGATTAAATTTTCTGAAAAATACAATAGATAAAATTATCATTATTTTCATATTTAAAATAGTTATAAATTTTTTACTCAAAATTCTATATAAATTCATTATTTGTATTATATTTATGAATAAATTAATTCATTAACATTTTTTTCTTTTTCAAATGAACTCATTATATTTTAATTGATTTCAAACCAATAAGTGACAATAAAACAAAAAATTGGCAAATTGTTTTTGCTATATTTTTAGATTTAATGATAATTCTGAAATATATTAATTTATTAGATACAATCTTCAAATAAAAATATTTGACAACAATTTTTTATGAATAAAAAATGATGAATCTTTAAAAAATAAATATTTTAATAGGTGGAAGATTTTACAAAATCTATAAATTGTAATATTTTTTAAATAATCAAACAATAAATTTAATACAAATTTATGAATTATTCTAATTTACAAAATTTTAACAAAATTTAACTTCCATAATTATTAATAGAGATATGGGACGCACAAAGAGAGCCTCGTGAAATATGACTTTGCACACACAATTAGATATTTGGCCCTATAAACAATCCCCATGCACATTGTCACGATCTTTTCTTCCTTCCTATTTAATTATTTGTCTTTGTATTCGAAAGATATGTGAATGTTTGAAGCTGTTGGCACTAGCTTGCTGTGCGTGACAAACGTCCGTGCAAAATTATATTTTTTAATGGAAATTTAATCAACTTTTCTTTGTTTCTTTATTTCCGTCTTTCCTATTTAATTATTTAATTATTTGGTTTTTTTTATTCAAAAAATTATGTGAACACCTAAAACTGCATAATAATAATCTATGTTGCATTTTATGTTAAATGCTCCCTTGGATGTTTATAAAGTATGTATAACTTTCTACTACATTTTTTTTCAGATATTATATACATTATAAATGTAATCGTATATATCAAATATGTATAACATATAAGTGAGTTATATAACATCGTTTGATATAATTAAAATTAAACCGAATTATACTAAAAAAATGTTATAATACCGTCAAAATTTTCAAAAACAAAATTTTATGTACCATGACCACGATAATTTAACAAAATAAAAATATTTTTAAATCATGAAATTGATATCAATAAAATAAAAGTTTAATACAAAATATATACACAAGCTTAAAGTTTTACAAAATGAATAATTATAAAATTACATATCTTTGAAAATACAACATATAAAGCTATAATTACCCAACTCATAGCAAAACCCAAAAATAAGATACAATATTATATCACCCAACCTAATAGAATATCCTCAACTCTGATCACTGGACGTCCTTTTCTGTCAGTCATTCCCTACACTCCAAACCTAAGCATGGAAAGTTCATACACTAAGTAACTCGTGTATAGTGGTACATAACAAAACATACATAATATGCATTATATACTCACTTATCTACTATAACGACTTATCTCAAAATTCACACATGTACTAGCTCGTATACTATATGTACTAGCTCGTATACCACATGACATATGAATTATATATATAATGCACATCATTACATGACATATCAAACAATCTCTTAGTGCCCTACACATGTTTATCGCACATAACAATTTATTAATTATCTTACCTTTGTCTATCTACCTACTCATAAATAGATTAAAATGGATATGGGTAACTCAGTCCCCCCCCCCCCCGAAGTGCTCTGGTCCGCTAACATCTAGGCTGTAAAATATATAACTCATTAATGCACTCTGATCCGCTAACCTATGAGTCTTCAAATATATATGACCAACATAGATCACTTAGTACCGAACTCTCCCCTCAATAGCATGTCATTTATCATAACTCTAGTCCTAGTCGGAGTATTGGGCTTACAATATTATTATATGCATATTCATATTATTCATTACCATTTTTTTTATATAAATTTCATGATTTTTACAAATATTTATTTTCATACCTTGCTAATAACATGCATTCAATGTCTATCGCCTCCCAATAAATCAAATCTTATTCAAAACCAAACATATAATTTTTTTTCATTATAAACAGCTTTACGCTCGTGAATAACCATTCACGACTGTAAAGCACCACTTCACGAGTAGTCCCCCATGTGACACAAGTCATGATTCAACCCATGAATCAGCACATGTTCACTACTGTGATCAACATTTCATGGATGCGAACCCAACCATGAAGCTGCCCATGAACGAACCTGCCTCAGCAATAAAACTTTATCTCACGAGAACCCACCCTTCGTGGCCGTGAATCTGGAAAAATTTTCAGAAAAACAGAGAGCATCACAAATAAGATTATTTTCACATGAAATACTCACTACGGTTGACCAATGTCAGTCATTCTATCAACATTCCAGCATATATTCAAACTATCTATCATTACTATATCATTTCTAATCATAAATAATAATCAGAATTGTTCCACAAATATGCTAATTTGACCATGTTTATAAGGTTTTCCATCATGCATATTAATCTCACATTATTTATTATTGTATACAAACACTTGTAAATGTTTGTCATGTACTTTCTCCATTGCCCTACCTGAAAAAGTCAGCTAATTTTAATTTGTATAAACATTATACTATTATTTGATAGAGCTTTCATGTTATTTGAAATATTGGGTATTGCATCTTATACAAAAAAAAATCATAAGATTGAAAAGTATTTTTGTTGCTAAAAACATAATTTTTTTTACTTGGCTGGTGGAAGATTGTAAGGATGAAGGAGAGAATTGATAGTCGTAATAATTTAATTTACTTGGGAAATATTATTTCCAAGGCTGAATGAGAATGCATATCCGAATGTCTTAAGTTTGTGTATAAGTTTTGACTAACTTCCCTATTTCAAATAGGTTAGGACGCTCTTAGATAAGACGTATGATGTTTCACAAATGTGGAATGCACCAGTTGTTCTTTATGGGGATTTCAATTGTATCCCTAAGGTCATTACTCATATTTTTGTATTTCTAAGCATAAAAATGCTATTTTTTTTGTCATGTATGACATATTACACTAACATTCATGTTTTTGCATCGGAGTCCATTGTACAACTTTATCTCGCAATAGAAGGTAATTATTTGTTTTCTTATTTATTCTTTGGTTTATTTGGTTATTGAGCCCTTTAATTTCATTAATTTATTGCAGATAGATTTTTCTGAAATTGATTGAGATAAGGTATCAGTACAAGCTTGTGCTGAAATATGTGCACCAAGGCCATATAAGTCAAATCATAATCCTAATATGAATGTCAATCCCAATTGGTAAGTTTAGTGATAAAAATGATTTTATGGTACTCTCTGATGGTTTTTGTTCATGCTTCAGATCATCGAAGCTAAAGAGCCTTCAAAATTTGTTAGGACTTATTCTTTTTAATGACTCAAATGGAGCTCATGTCATAGTAGATAATCTTGATAATTTTATATTAGGCATGCAAAAGCAAAATAACCCAAAGAATAATTAGAATATTCCCACTATTGACAACAATTCTCTACTTCAATCAATTAGAACTATTCTGAATGTGTTTGATGTATCATTCTCAGTTATGCAGTGTGAGAAAGTGGTAACTGCAATATGTGCTGAAAAGACAAAACAAACACAACAAGATGTGATTGACAATTGCAAGTAATGCACTGACAATGAAGGCGTTGAATCTATTATCCCAGTTTTGGTTCATAGTTTTGAGGAAAAACTAACTATATCTCATAGTGAAAGAGAATTACTTATCTATCATATGAATGAGCTAATTCACAAGTCAACTCTTACAATAACCAATCAATCTGAAAACAGTCATCCTGATGAGAATTAGATGCAACAAGCAAGATCTGCTTTTTCTCTTGATGAAAGATTATTTTGTGAGCATTCCCACTTTAACATTGATACAGAAAATAAAAGCTCAAGCATTGATAATCTTGCACAATCTCTTGGAGTCTTTGATTTAGAGAGCTCTAGATACCTATCATCCCAACTAATTGTTAATGATGACAATGCTGACCTATCAACACCATGTTAAGCCAATATCTTAAGTATGTCTATTAGCATTTATCATGAAGGAGACAAGAAACAGGATGATGCATCTCCTCTAGAGATAAATGACTTCCTATTGCAAGGTGAAATGATAGGTGAAGATCAAGATGCATTTTTATCTGCACTAAATAACACATAAGATTCCTTTCAACCTGACTTTGGTCAAATTGGACAATCAGATTTGGTTAGTTCTTAGAATGAGTTAGCTTCTGATTCAATTGACTCTAAGGTGAATTCACCTAGTATTTAAGTGTTTAATGATCTTTCACCTTACCTGGATTATGATTCTATTACTATAGATAAAACTGCATACAATCCATCATTATGGACTCCAATGGAAATAGCAACTGCTACTGGTAATACATATTGCATCTTTTTGGAACATCTTTTGAAGCTTAAAAGCACACATGCAAAAGTTGAGGCAAATTTCAAGGTGTCATAACTTCTTTTTCTTTTTCTTCTTCTTATGCAGTTTTTACTTTTGAAAGAGAAAGGAAGAAGAAAAGATCTTTGAATGATGAAGTGAAAAGGACAAGGATATCTATCTTTTTTCACTTTTCTTGGCTTTCTTTTCTTTTTCTTCCTTATCTTGTACATCCTCTATTGCAGTTTTCAAAGATCATGTTTTCTCTTTAATTTCTTAAATGTTATGTGGTTAGGTGAGAAAACTGAGGGAAAATGATCATTTACCATCTAAAATATGTCTTTAAAGCAAAGAACACAGAAACACAAAGTAATAGCCTGTAGAAAGAGATTTCGCTACTGAAAATGCTTTGAATACTACCAAATATCCTTTTCTTTTCCAAATATTTTTTCGAATACGCTTTTTTTGATATAGAAGTACGCTTGAACTATTTGTGTCAATTGATTAGTTCGATCAAAAACTTGAGATAATGGGTATAATTCGAAAAAAAGATTCATAAGTGGTTGTTAATGGAGTTGAAGTTACTAAATTTTGAGGGGGTCGGTATCCATTTATGCCTAATTGCTCCACATATAGTCCCTCTAACCACATTTTCTAAACGAATCAGAGCCAATCCGAATTGATCTTGACATAGGATAGAGATTGGCTAAAACTTAATCTTTTCAAATATGTCCTATCTCTTGAGATGGACTTTCAGCACTTTCTCTTGATCCTAACAAGATGAAGAAATGTCCTTTTAGCTTCTGAAAAACGAACCAAAGTCCAAAAAAAAAACCAAGCTTTCCATCTGTAACCCACAACTCTTTCGTTCTCACTTTTTTCCTCACTTTACTTATAGGAACAACTATCTCTAAGCTTTAACAATGGAAGAAGAAAGGCTCTAGAGGAAGAAGAAGATGCATATGGTGTGTTAGGTTGGTTAATAGGGAGTAGGGAGCGGATTTAAAGCGAATGGCAAAGAGAAAAAACGTAACTATCTTACTAGCTCTGTCTACCCAGACTTCACTCCCATGACTCATCTTTCACGGGCGTGAGTCTCTCCTTCACGACCGTGAAGCTTCACAGTCGTGAAACAACTCTTTACGGCCGTGAAGAAACTTATCACAGTTGTATACTAAATTTCGATATTCACGGCCGTGACACTCATTGTCACATACATGAAATATCAGATTTCAACAATTCTCAACTTCCAAAAACTCCACTTAATTCTCCCATATCCCACTGACCAATAACATAAATTATAAATCCTAATTACAGGCGTTACAAGGTATATGTAGGCTATAAAGTTATTTATGAAATGCAACCTCAGTTGGCTGAAATTATAGTTATATGTTATGCATAAATTATATTCATACTTAATACAATATATGTTATGTGTATTTAATACAATATGTGATATGTGGATTTAGTACAGTAAATGTTATAAGTAGATTATATGTTCAAATATATATTCAGTTATATTTATTATGTATATACAACTTATATCTCATGTGGAAGTTTTACATATAAGATTATGTATTATAATTAAAAGGGATTGTAAAAGTATATAAAATGTATAAGTAAGTTATATATATAGTATATGTGTCATTTAAAGTGTATTCAATAAATCGATACGAATCTCATGAAAATTTTAAATTTTTAATTTTAAAATATAATTTTTAATTTTTTTTATTTTAAATATATAACTTATATATACTGAACATATACTTTTATCTTTTTATTATAATTATTTTGTATACCTCAAATATATTAAACATATATTATTCTGGCACACAATATATATATTATTAGTCTAAGTTATTAATAATTATAATTGTAAACAAATATTCATTTGCTAAAGTATTAATAAAGGAAATATGTGAAAATGACAATATTATACTCAAAATTATTAAATGTACAGTAAAAATATATATGAGAAGTATATGATACTGTGTAATATAATTTTTAATAAATATAAATATTGCAATTATGAAATTTGTATTTTTTTTATCTATGCTTTTACATCGAAATGATCAATATCTCATAGGTAAAACTTCATCATCAAATGTACTTAAACTGTATATACATAATAAATATAAGTGAATATAACATTTACTGTAATAAATAAATCTGCAGCCAATTGAAGGTTGCGTTTCAGGATTTCTTCTATTATTTAAGATATTTTATTGTTTTTTTCTATAATGTCTGTGTTGTGTCGAAAGATCAATTACTTTTATTGCTTTTTAACTTGTAATAAAAGTTAATAATTGAAATGATTAATTGCTTTTTATTTTTTGATTGCTTTTTAATTGTAATAAAAGTTACCAACCACTGTATGGAGGTGGTCATCCAGCGATGAAATCCTCTCCACGTGCAATAATTGAAAATATCAAATGCTTTTATTGCTTTTTAATTGTAATAAAAGTTACCTTATCCAGCTTTAAATCCTCTCCACGTGGGAAATTTTTTTATCTTTTGACCTGTCCAACTTGGGAAATATTTTTTTAATCATTGAATCCTCTCCACGTGTGCCTAAGAGTTTCCTACAACATGCTTTGTAGCTTTACCTGCCTCCTCCAACTGTTCCATCCATGCAAAATATATCCTATCTCGAAGCGTTTAGGAATGTTTAGTTAGATTCAATTTATTATAATTTATAAATAAATTATTAAATAAAAATAAAAAATAATTTTTTTTATTTTTTTTGTCCAATAATAAAAAATGAAAGTAGTAATGAAATTTCATATAAAAAAAAGAGGCAGTGGGTGTCATTTTTCCTAAACAATTTTAAAAGCTTGTGCAGTATAGATAAAAAAAAGGTTTGTACCAAAAAAAGAAATAAAATATTACAGTTGCTTAAAAAGTTTTGCAGGAAAGTGCTGGTTATGGTTTGAATTCGTATCAAGATTCTCCAATTCAAACGCTACATTTTCTTATTTCAAAATTCTTTAATGACAATACTCTTTTATCACTCCCATAATTATATAATGTCTTATGACCGGATGATTGCCAAATCCCCTTACAAGATTTATCCAGTCAGCTTTAGCACCAGCTGATTCCTTTTCCCCATAGTCCCACCTTCACTTCCGCCACCGGCCACAGGAGATCGAGGAGAAAGGTTAGGCACTTAACTTGAGGCCCTTTCACATGGGTAGATGTCAGAGGCGTTACATTATTGATTTATTTTTCGTTCTATAAAAGAAAAATTAATGAAGCCGCGATACTATCCCTTTGGTCTTGATTTTCTTCTCCTTGATCTTCTTCTTCTTTACTACCCGCTGATAAACACACAGAAAACTAAGCTCAATAAGAGTCATGGCTAAGCCTCATGTCTCCATGGAGGTTGGAAACGACGGAGTTGCAGTTATTTCCATGTCCAATCCTCCCGTTAATGCCTTAGCTGTTCCAAGTAAATACGCCGAATTCCTCTCTCATTTATTTTCTTTTATTTTTAATAATTATTAGATTTTCTCTCTGTATTTCGTCTGATTCGTTTTTATCAAATTTGGCGGCGTCGCAGTTATTTTGGGTCTGATGGAGAAGTTCGCCGAGGCCACAAGAAGAAACGACGTTCAGGCTATCGTTTTGACTGGTGAATATCTACTTTTAGAGGATTCAATTGTTTTCTTTATTGATTCTAATGGTTTTAATATCAGTTTGATTTAATTTTGTGTCTATGCAGACAAGGCGTAGATTTGCTTTATTTTGGATAGGATAATAAATTAGAGGTTCTTGAAGATTTATTTTAGACTTGTGATGTACAATTAAACATTTTTATGCTGCTTGTTTGGCATTTTGCTTACGATTATATAAATCGTTTCGGTTGTTGATGAAGGCAAAAATGGGAGGTTTTCCGGTGGCTTTGATATCAGTGTCATGCAGAAGGTTCACCAGACTGGTATGAATTGATTGATGCATTGTGCCATCTCTAGTAAATTTTCAGGTAGTTTTGAAGTCAGTTCTGGACTTGACTGCTTAAAGTTACTTACTATTATAATATGTGGTTGTTTGGCAGGGGATGTTTCAATTATGCCTGATGTATCTGTTGATCTTGTAGTTAACGCAATTGAAGGTGCTTATCCTAGTCTAATCTGTTATCACCTCTTTGACTCATTTTGAAACGAATTTGGAGATTTTTTTCCTGTACAGCTTCGGAGATTGGTAACGTGTTAATCTATTCGTTAGTTGAAACTTGCTTAAAAAATTGTTATTTTACAAAATACAGATTGCAAGAAGCCTATTGTTGCTGCTGTGGAAGGTCTAGCTCTTGGAGGCGGCTTAGAACTAGCAATGGTTTGTGTTTTCAGCCAAGCCCGTCCTAGTGACTTTATTTTGATTGTCATAATCATTCTGATTGCATGGCTGCTCATCGTGGTTATCCTTGGTCTAGGCATGCCATGCACGTGTTGTTGCACCTAAAACTCAACTTGGGTTGCCAGAGTCGACGCTTGGAATAATTCCTGGATTCGGAGGTACAAATGATTTTCATGAAACAACTGAGTTCAGGAGCACAACCACAAACCCATATATTTGAATGCAGTTGTTAATCTTTGATTTATGAGTTTTGCAACTGTGGACTCAATTTTAAACTGAGGTCATTCACTTTAGGCACCCAGCGTCTTCCAAGACTTGTAGGACTATCAAAGGCCATTGACATGATGCTGGTAAACCCTCTAGCTGTTAAATATTATGATGTTTGGAAAAGTATGGCCATGTTATATGTTGCCTTTCTTATGGGTCTAAATTGTAATATTGTTATTCGGCATTTAAGTTCCATTCCTTTTAGAGGTTCACATGGAATTTAATGATTTTTCAGGTCCAACAATTTTCATCAATGATTTAATAATTTTTTTTTAAAAATCTTTTGCAGTCTTCCAAATCAATCTCGTCTGAAGAAGGGAAGAAACTAGGACTTGTTGATGTTATTGTGCCTTCTCAAGAACTGCTGAAAGTATCTCGTCAATGGGCTTTAGAGATCAAAGAGAGGTGCAAACCATGGCTGCGTACTCTTCACAGGACAGACAAGCTTAATTCCCTGTCTGAAGCACGCCAGTTACTGAAAGCTGCCAGACAAGAAGCCAAGAAAACTGCTCCAAATATGCCTCAGCTTCAGGCATGCCTTGATGTGATTGAGGAAGGCATTGTTCATGGAGGGTATAGTGGAGTTTTAAAGGTATTTCCGGTTTGGGACCTACCATTTGTTAAATCTGGATGATAGTCTTTAATAACTGCTATTTTCCACTATCAGAAATATGTTTCCTCTGAAAATAGATGCTTTCTTTTGTATTGAGTTTTTTGGGAGTCCCATGCTTAATTCTGCATGGACAAGCATGTTTGGCTTCACAACATTTCTATCTCATTAGAGATCTCTTCTTATATTTGCTAATGGATGAATTGCTCTGGCAGGAAGCAAAAGTATTCAAGGAATTAGTATTATCAGACACATCAAAAGGTCTTATTCATGTTTTTTTTGCCCAACGTGCAACATCAAAGGTACAATATATTTATCAAGGTCTAATCTTGGCTTTGAACTGATTTCTGCACAGGCTATTGTTGGTAATTTTAAAGTCATAGAATTTGTGAGTTAACAATTATCTAGGAAAGGATCATACATTAAGTTTGCTTTCAATGGTCTGCAAGGGTTGCGAATTTTTAACTGGTTAGATGAATTTATATATTTTGTGGTATAAATTATCAATTTTCTTCCTGTATTTGAATTCCGGTCCTAATATTGTTCTCCTATAAAATTTGAAAGTTTTGTAGGCATGGATGGGTATATTCCATCAAGTTGAATTTGTGAGCACAAAATATTATGAATATATTCAGTGGCTTTTTCTATCTCTTATCCTGGATAGTGTAGAAGAGATTGAAAAGCATTTTCATAATTTTTGTTAATCTTTTGTGGAAGTTAACGTCTGAAATTCTATATTTCTCATCCTTCTTGTTTTCACTTGGCATAAGTCTCTCATTAGATTTTTACATCGTTAGTAGTTCTTATCTTTTTTATTCTAAAAATTATCAGCAATAGGTTGTGTTGATTTACTGGATAAGCAACTAATATTGTCTAATTCCCTTCTTTGATCTCATAATTTTTTCTTTTGAACTTTGGCAGGTGCCTAATGTCACTGATCTTGGGCTCAAACCAAGAAAAGTCAATAAGATTGCTGTTGTTGGTGGAGGTTTAATGGGTTCTGGCATAGCTACAGCTCTTATTTTGAGCAACATTTATGTTATTCTTAAAGAAGTTAACTCCGAATATCTTCGGAAAGGAATAAAGATGATAGAAGGTAGTTAATTTCCATGATATCTAAAATTAGATTATCTATTAAATATTAATAGCATCAAACCTCTATTTAGTAAATGTTCTTCATGAATTGAGCCCCGGTTTGTGCATAAGGCCAGCTGGAAAACCTTGACTAAACTCTTTGAACATGAACAAGGAATAGAGTTAGGCCAAGTATTTTCCAAATATATCAGAATTTACTCTTGAAGCTCACCATTGCATTTGTTACCATGTTAGACACTCTTGTGACAAGTTATTTCACTTTACAGCTAATATTCGTGACTTAGTGACAAGAGGAAAATTGGCGCATGATGAGGCAGACCAAACCCTTTCAATGCTTAAAGGGGTATTGGACTATTCAGACTTCAGAGATGTGGATATGGTCATAGAGGTGTGCAGTTCTTAAGTCTTTCATGATGAAAATTTCAAAGTATTCTGGGTATGTATGCGTGCTCATGCATCTGGTTATGTGTACACAACTCTGGAACGGGGTGATGGCTTGTTTTATTTTTGTTCAGCCATAGAGGTGTGCAGTTCCTAAGTTATTCATGATGAAATTTTCAAAGTATTCTGTGTATGTATGAATGCTTTTGCATCTGTTTATGTGTATGCATAACTCTGGAACTGGGTGATGGCTTATTTTATTTTTGTTCAGCCATGATTTTTCAGTTATTATGTTGATTCGTAATTCTATTTCTTCTCAATATCTTTTTCTATAATGATTTGGAGATAAATTGCTGGACTTATGGTCTACATTTAAAGTTTCTGATACAGTTTCTTCAATTAACAGGCAGTTATTGAAAGTGTTCCTCTGAAACAAACAATATTTAGTGAAATTGAGAAGGCCTGCCCGCCGCACTGCATCTTGGCAACGAATACATCTACTCTTGACCTCAATCTAATAGGAGAAAAGACAAGTGCAAAAGATCGCATCATAGGAGCACACTTTTTCAGGTTTGACTTTTTTTTCTTTTCCACTTTACATCTGTATTGTGTTTTCTGGCCAAACATCCAGAAATAAGCTTTATGTATCTTGAATTGAGGAAGTTATTTGAAGTCTTCTGTCCTAAAAATGCTGAAGCTGTAATGCAGTCATATAGTCATCTCTTCATCTTTCTTCTTAAGATCCTACAATTTGCTTTTGTATAAACAATAAAATATGTTACATCTAGATTCTTTCATTTACTGGGATGGTACTTGATCCACAGTGGCCAAGACTGCAAATTTGTTGTGATTGGCATTAAAGTGTCTCCCACCTAAACCTTCTTTTCTGTTAGAAATGGGAGCTAATATATGGAAGGTTTCTTAAACTTCAACGTTTTACGGTTATGAGCTTTGCCTGATGATTAAAATTATCCAAAACATGTCCTATGAGGCTCTTCTATCTTATGATGCTTTGTTACTTCATTTTCACCTCTGCACTACAGAGGATTTGTACTTACTTGGTGCTATTTCCTCCTCAAAGTTTTTAAATTAGAGGAAAGCAGGGAAGCCCCTTGTGGTTATAAGAGCATATTTCATACTAAAATTATGAATTCTGACTATTTAAATATCCATGCTATTCTCTTTTTTTCAGTTATGTTCTGTGACCATAAAGCACTCTCTCTAATGTCTTTTATCCATCTTTTCCCTAATGGGGTTCATTTGTGGACAGTCCGGCTCATATAATGCCTCTTCTGGAGATTGTACGTACAGACAAGACCTCCGTACAAGCAATTCTTGATCTCATGGCTGTCGGGAAATCTATAAAGAAAGTTCCTGTTGTCGTGGGTAACTGCACTGGTTTTGCAGTCAACCGTATTTTCTTTCCATATAGCCAAAGTGCACATCTCCTGGTAAATTTGGGCGTGGACTTGTTCAGGATTGACAGGGCGATCAGCAATTTCGGGCTCCCTATGGGTCCTTTCCAGTGATGCTCTTTTCCTAACGCTTTAGTCTGTTTTGGAAGCATCTGATGTGTCTATATGATATTCACAGCATGTGTTTGCTACTTCAAAGAAAATAGACTCTATTTTCAGTCAATTTCATGCCTTTAACTGTTTTTTATAATTCAGTATGTTGGCTTCCTGTTAGTACAGTAAAAACCTGGGGACAGAAGTCCTTAACGGCATGCAGAATTTTCCTATATGACCAAAAATTATTGAAATAAATATTACGATTTAATTCTCACCTGGGATACAGTCAACATAAAAGCAATATTTATTATCATGTTGAAGCTTACACTCATCTCACAGCTGGCAATACAATGCTCAAATACTTTGGTCTTGTGGTCTAGTAATCCATTGTGAGTAAGAAAAGACAAAGTGTATATCAGGTAACATATGCCTCTGTGTTTTCTTTCAGGCTTCAGGATTTAGCTGGATATGGGGTTGCTGTTGCAGTGGGAAAAGAATTTGCCAACGCATTCCCTGATCGAACATTCAGGTCTCCATTGGTTGAACTTTTAATTAAAAGTGGACGAAATGGTAAAAGATTGTTATGAATCTGAACAATACTTGCTTCATCTTTCGAGGTGATCTTGCGGTTTGTTATTTGTCATTCTTATATATGTATCCTCCTGTCATTTCAGGTAAAACCAATGGTAAAGGGTACTATATTTATGAGAAGGGAAGCAAGCCAAAACCTGATCCTTCAGTGCTGACAAGCATTGAGGAATGTAGGCGGATTACTAATATTATGCCTAATGGAAAGGTACCTTACTTTGTAATTATGAACAACAATTTCTATATCATGATATTGTGCTGCATTAAGATGACATTATGGATGCACTTTAATAATTATACTCTGGACACATTATTGCTGCTCTTCTGTAGCTTCAGTGGATGACCTCGTAATATTTTTCTTATGGTTTGCCTGGCAGCCTATAAATATTACTGACCAGGAGATAGTGGAGATGATCCTTTTCCCGGTAGTGAATGAAGCATGCCGCATTTTGGAGGAGGGAGTGGTGGTTCGAGCATCAGATCTTGACATCGCATCTGTTCTGGGAATAAGTTTCCCATCTTATCGGTGAGTATTTTTGTTGATATCATTTTATCTAGTTGAGTAAAGTTTCCTCTGATGCTCCATACTTTTAGCACACATGTCAATATCTGGTTTGTGCTTCTAATTAAGAATTAATGTAATGCATTATATTGTGTATATTTGTTGCAAATCTTTGCTAAAACAGCATTGAGAAACTAATCTCTTTCTTGCTGATGTGCTGTAATCTGCTTGCGTGCACAATATTAGCACAACTAAATCCCTTTTCGTGTAATTTAGAATTTAATTGCAAATTGAGGGATTATAGTTGTAACGGAAGGTGAATTTGCCAATGCTTTTATCAATAATGTTTTAAACATATTCTCTATGAGGTATTTCCTTTGCTTGAGTTTATAAAGTAGTTTAGCAAGCTAAGTTTGTTATTTTTTACATAGTGCCCACAATTTTCTCTCTATGTACTGGAAAATAACTCGGTCTGCTGTGCACCCCCTAAAGAGTTGATAGTGAAGGCTTCTTTCTCGGGCATGAATTAACTCATGGCAATCATTGTTTTTGTGGCAGTGGTGGCATTGTTTTCTGGGCAGACAGAATTGGACCTAAACATGTTTATGCAAGTCTGAAGAAATGGTCTCAGTTATACGGCAACTTCTTTAAACCATCGAGTTTATTGGAAGAAAGGGCATTGAAAGGCATGCCGTTGGTAAGAGCCGTATACCTTAAAACCATTGTTGATCTTCTCAAAATTTTAGGTTAATATTTCTATTTGACTCTTCTATTGAATTCCATAAACTAACAGTTTATTCCTTCTGATTCAGTATTATTTAATGTCCAACTTGCCTTATGATTAGTGTTAAAATCTGATGATTACGTTTATGAAGTTTGACGTCTTTTTCTTAATGCAGAGTGCCCCTGTTTCGTCATCAAGATCACGGATGTAGAGTACAATTCTACGTTCCAACTTACGATGCTCAAGCGTTGTCTGATTCAGCATAATAAAGTCAATGTTCTTTGCTTCCTTCTAGTTGCATAGATTGAAAAGCATAATAAAGTTAATGTTTTTTGTTTCCTTTTGTAAGAAAATTCTCTCGATATAGCTATATTTAGTGGTCTTATTTCCAAAGCCTAGATATTTGCTTGGGTCGCTTAATGATTAAAACTCGGCCAACTTGCAACTCCGACCTGCATTTAAGTTATGCTATTCTGGGAGAAAGTTATGAAAAGAGCGTTGTTACTATTATTATTTGGTAAAGGAAAAGAGCGTTATTTTGCTCATGGCAAATTGGAGGCTAACGCAACTCATTATGGGAAAATACTTGACATTGCATAATATCTCTAATAATTGTGTAAAGAAAGACATCGCATTATATCAAGCTAGGATCAACTGTTACAAGCGAACATAAAATTCCAAATTCAAACAAGCAATTAAATCTGAAGATGCATGCATAAATGGGGCAACTAGCAGTGAAATGTTCTCCAAGTAGGAGCAGAAATAATCTCTCTTGAAGAAGAATATACATTTAAAAAGAAAGATCGATGATTCCTCTCTTAATGGGAACACAGTGACTGACATGCGCAACAGACCTAAAATTTGTATGCTGGTTACTCAAGGGTCAAACTCTTAGTCCCATATCCAATTGAAAAATAATAAAATTGCTACTTATTTCTAACAGTGTGAATAGGAAACAGAAAATCCTAGTATCCCAAGTTACAATCTATGATGGTCATTGCCATGTGATAATATAATCGATATCCTATGCAAATGTAAGGCTCTGCAATTTACACCATTCGGCCTTGAGGTGTGGCTGAAGCACAAAGACTGATAGGTTAATATGTTAAAGACGTGAGAAATATATCAGATCCTTTTCAGCTCGAACAATGGGGCCCAATGGAACCTTAAGATTGCATCAAGGGCAATGTCAGAATGAACACTGATCTAATATGATAAAAAATTTGGAAGCATACCTTGGGCCAGTCTTCAGAGCCAAAATTTATTTACATCTCTTCAAGTCTTTGATTTATATCCCCATTCTGTGGGATGGCCGGAATTTTGGGTAGAATTTCATTACTGAATGAGGCCACTACAGAATCAACCATCTGAGAAGTCTTGGATGTAGGTGGAATAACTTGTTTTGCAACACCATTGCTATATGGTCCCTGTTGATGTCCTATTTCAGCTCTAGCATTTACTGAACCATTGCTGAGTGGATCTTTTTGATTCCCCAATTCAGTTCTGGCAAAGGATGAGCACTTTGTTTCTGTTAGAAAAGAAAACATCATTAGCTCCTGATACTTTAATAGTGGAAGAGAAAGTGTTATGCACATAGAATATGATCAATAAACATCAAAAATTAATTTGACGGCATCTGAAATCCATGCAACCTTACAATGCATCAACTAAATTCAGTCCCTATGCAATAGCAAAGCCCAAGAGAAGGGGAGGAAGAGGGGCAGGAGGGGGCAATCCTGGTTATTAACATAGTTGTTCAAATTTAAGGCAATCTGGGCTTCCAGTGGAGAAACAAATAAAATTGGCAAAAGGTTTATTCAAAATGTACTGCATTTAAATCCATTTGTTGCCAATCGCAACTTTATCAGCTTGAAAATCTTGATATGTTATTCTCCCTGTACCACTATTAGTATTAGCAATTAAAAGAAATGCAAAATAAATAAATTACTTACCTTTTATTTCTCCAAATGTGATGAGCCTATTTAGACAATCCCGAAACTTTGTTAAAACAATTCTTTCCTGCTCCGCATAAACCTCTTTCATGCCCTGTCCACAAGGAAACTGTGAAGTACTGCTGCAGCCATGGCCCATTAACCCATTTGGGGAAGCAGCTGCCATAAACATCGTATCTTGTTCATCACACATCAATGCCAAAGTTCCAGGAGACATTGGCCTCCCTTTTGGTGCATCAGCACCATCAGAGCTGGAATCATCAGGGCCAACTTTATCTGCATGGTTTGCATTGGAACAATCATAAGCAATAATTTTATCGCCATCAGCTTCTTTCCGGCTCTGCAACCTTTCCTGAGTTGAGGAACCAAGTGAAGTTTCTGTCTGATCCTCCACCCACTCCTCTGTTGCTGTTCTTCGATCTGAATGTACAAAGAATTTAAAGGAAATCTTATAATAGTGATGACAATCCTGTGCTTAATTCAATATTTTTTCCTTAATAATATTTGAAGCAAGAATACGCTAAAATTGCATTATTGTTGCTAAGTACATTTACAGAAGTAAGCGGTCGCACAAATGAAAAAATGTACTTAAAGAACTGTTATTTAAAAATGCATATATATATATATATATATATATATATATATATATATATATATATATATATATATATATATATATATATATATATACATACATACATACAAAAAGAGTGAATTACACAGACGACACCTCAAATATTTAACACGCAACAACTCAATACTCGAATTATTATTTGTAATTACAAAATAACTGAACTATTATTTTGTAACAATAAAGTATATATATATACATACAAAAAGGGTGAATTACACAGACGACACCTCAAATATTTAAAACGTAACAACTCAGTACTCAAATTATTATTTGTAATTACAAAATAACTGAACTATTATTTTGTAACAATAAAGTACCTCCATCAGATCCCGTCAATGATCCCTACATAACTTAGTAACATCGCGATACTCCAATTAATAGTAACCCGTTGATGGAATCTGACAAATGTACTTCATTGTTACAAAATAATACTTCAATTATTTTGTAGTTACAAATAATCATTCGAATACTGAGTTGTTATATGTTAAATATTTGAAGTACCGTCAATGTAATTCACCCCATACAAAAATACATATTACATGCATTGCTGACTTGAGAACTCTCTTGTTTGAGTTAAGATAAGAGAACCTGCTTTGCTCCCAGAGAATTAATGAATCACTGCAGAACTTTGCAAATAAAAAGCTTTTATTTCACTAGATAAACTATGGGCCGTGGTCATTTGTGAAATGATGCATAACTACGCAAAATGCAAACAAAAGTTAAATAGTGCATGAATTCCAACAAGAATAATGAGTTCAGAAGAAAATTAGACAAGCAGGAGCTATGAAATGCAGAAAAGCACAATTCCTGCCATGTGGTTTACAATGCGCTTCTTGAATGTAACATCAAACATGAGCAATGAATCATGGACTTGCTATGATTATTGGACAGAAATCATTAATAAAAACATATGTGGAAATGTGCTCATAGTTGCAGTCAGGGATTAAAAAGTCAGTCATCCCACAGGATTAAAGGAGTTTTGATCTCGACCTTGAAAGTGCCAACACCTGAAATCTTTGAACTGGCTAATTACATATGGTTTGGGATGCTGACATTTTATTATTCCTCCTTAAAAGGAAGCACAGGACATCTATAAAATCTACTAGGCATTCTTGCTTATCAGGTCAAATCAGTGCAAAATATTTATGGACTGACTATGAAAGAAAATGTATTTCAACTGCTGCTCTGTATAATGCTGGAATGCATTTGAAGTACACTTTTCAGAATAACATTACATCCATTTCAGACCTTCAATATGAAACTCGCTATGTAATTCTTTCATTGTCCATTTCAGACCTTCAACATGAACCTGATAACTATATAATTCTTTCATTGCTTTCATGTGAATTACCAGTCCCTAAAATGCTAAATTTTAGAGAACTCTGGAATCATCATTACGCATGTTAACCAATTTACCCTTCTAAAAGATAAAAATGGAGTTTTAAACTCAATGATGAAAATGGTCTGTGAAAGGCAAAACAACCTAAGAACAAAAAATCTTTTGGAAGAATATAGTCATAAAATTCTAACAAATTATATGAACAGTCAGATTATGAGTTATTCTGGATCCCTATGAAAAGGAAGATAAAATATATGCTCATCAGCAGCCACATCAGTGAACAAACGAAAACATGAATGATAGAAACCACAAAGACAAATTTGTCTCAGATATTCCGAACTCTTAGCTCAAGGACATACAGATCAATGTCATACCTGCAATAGTCTTAGCAGCTTCACTTGACACAACCACCAAAACTGAGCAAAGTTCTTTTAAATCCTGCGGTTGAATAATGTCTGCTAGGAGTGACCTTCAATCATAACAATAAAGCTTAGTTTTGTGAAAAGCCACATTGGTAATATTTTCATAAAGACATTCCACCTGTATGTGAATTTTGAAGGGCCCAATGTTGCAGCACTACCAACACGAGCAGCTGGATTTGAGGACAAGGAAGAAGATGGTGCAGAAGCCCTGATATGAACTAGCTGATGAACATGAAAATACATAACCGTTACCATAAATATGTAAAGCATTATGCAAAGATTATGAGCAGTTTAACAGCATGCAACCAATAGCTGCTAAGAAGCATAAAGGATATTACAATTTTTTATCCACAGACCAAACAGACGGTAATTAACCATGCAAAGAAGCTAAGGAATTACTAATAAATTATTAGCTTACCATATAGATATATACATATAAAAGAGCAAAGGAAGTAGTAAGGTTAAATAATCGGGGAATTAGTGGGTGGGGACAATTATATGGACATTATCAATATGTTTGGAAATTTTCTTTTGTGTTGCTTTTGTTTCCTTTTTCCAGAAATCATATTTACATTAAAGCAACTTATTGATACATGCAAAGGGATTAATCAGATAATCTGAAACGGCATTCACCTGTGGGAAGTGACCAAGCCTGTGAAAGGATGGATCCTTCACCGTTGGCCCAAATAAAAGTTCCTGGCCTTTTCTCTTCTTGGATACTGGAGGTGATGTGTAGCCGGAAGATCCAATAGCCCCAGTTATTGCAGCATTAGCAGCCTGTTGAATATATGCCATGTTATTGGCCTGATCGCCATGAAAGAGAGCCTGCCTCTCTTCACTTCCTTCAAAATTCTTGCAATCCATGCATTTGCAATTCTCCGAGCAGAGAATGTTTGCTTGGAAACATTCACAATACTTCTTGAGGCATCCAGATTTCTTACAGTGGCATCCTTTGTTGTGCTTTACCAACATCAATCCTTCCCCATTCTCTTCCTGCATTTATTTCAAACCAGTTCGACATTTCATCAAAATCATAAAAAGGGAACTTGCAGTGAAAAGCTCAATGAAACATTTTTTATTAAAGCTACCTATTTCAATTTAAGACCAAAGGAATTTCAAGCAACATAGAGGATGATATTTACTGAAAGTATTCCAAGTTTTAGGCAGCAATTTGAAACCAATAGGATTGCATCACGACTCAACATTAGGTTAATGAAATATATAATCAGAAAAAAAAAACACATTCAGTTCAAAAACAGTTTGTATAAAGATATACCCGATTGTCTCGTGTTCCATGTGGGCTGCTTGCAATTTTTGGCCTGAATGCATTTGGATTTCGCTCTAAAGTGGCTTCAACAGCTTCTCGCCTAGCAGCTTCATTTTCAACATTGTTATAGCAATTTACACAATTGCACCCATCACAATATGTTCCAGAAGCGAAGCATTCACAATACCTTGTTAATAGATAGAAAAACTAACTCCGTATCAATAGATATTTAGCACCAGATAGTAGGACATATAAGAATTGAAATAAGAATGTTATGAAGAAAACTAAGTTATAGCAGCCATGAAAATGTAATAGATATTGATAGGATTAAACAAAAATTGAAGCAAGAAAGCAAGCCAAATATATTTAAAATACTTCAAAGAAGCCACCCTACTGCCATTCTGGGCACATAAAGAGTCCTAAATCAACATGGATACATAAATTTATACATAAACTATGTTGGTCAGATCGTTTATAAACAATAAAATACACTTTCACGACTTTGAAACTATAGTACTTTCAATGGAGCGCCTATATCTAAAAAACATTCCAACAGTAACAGCAAAACATTCGGTTCAATAAGTTCTGTTATGCCCCATATTACCTTCACAATTATGTGTAGATATCTAATTCCTAACCATGACAAAGGGAAAAGAGTGTGTCAAAATCTTTTAAGTTTATGTTGCAACAAAACGACAGGTTAAACTGACAACCATCAAACCCCCCATCAAAAACTCATAAACAGAACAACTAGCCGTAAATTCCAACTCAAAAGCAATTCTAAGAGCAATAAGTAAAATTTTAAGTAAAGCAGTTCCAGACAATTTCCTCAAAAAACATAGCAATAAGTAAAATTTTAAGTAAAGCAAAGCATAATCTTATTGTTGATTCAAGAAGTACTTACAGCTTCAAGCACCGAGAATGTTTACAGTTACACTGTTTTGGCCTCTTCGGAGTACCATCTTTCAGTTCAGTAGTCGGTCTTGGTTTTGATTTTGGAGATTCCGGCTTTCTGGGGAGAATATGTGTTAGCATAACAAATGGTAAGAAAATTTGAAAACAAATGTCATAGTGCCATTGTTGGTTGTCTGATTCTTTTTTGATGTGAGGTATCCAATGTATGTGCATCCCAATTCCCATACTCATTATCCAGCAAACTGAGCTCAATAAAAGATCAGTTCCATGTTTCTCAGACCAGAAACAGGAATCCGAAAGATGCAGCTCAATAAACCATAATGAAAAGAGTATAGAAGGTCTAATGACCAAACTATTTTTTCTAGAAAGAACTTAAAACTATCAGACTCTATATATTAGAAAAATGCAATTACTTGAAACAGAAAGGAAACTTTTGAATCAGAATGAAAGAGAGACATCAATAGTATAAATTACAAGAGCACCAATCAAGCCCTCAAATCTATGAAACATGGTAACTTGAATTTGATGCTCCAAAACCAAGACTTGCAATGAAAACAGGAATTTATCCCAAACCTACCTCTCCCCCCCCCCCCCCCCCCCAACACCAAATTGCACAAGTTTACACTCATTAAAATAAAATTTGCAAATTTGCACAGTAAACCCACAGGGCACAATTACACAAACTTGCACCCACGCCCAGTACCAAAAGTTCTCATTCCAAATTAATTTTAAATCGCAATGAAAAGGACAAACTTACACAGCCCTAACTGGCGGATGCTGCTGTGGGGGCGCAGAAGAAATCGCTGTCACCTGCGACTGCGGCAGCTGCTGCAGTTGGCCTTGCGAAGTGACTACAACCGGCTTCTGCGGAAGTGGCGACGTCGCAGGCTGCTGCTGCTGCTGCGATTGAGGGTGTTCAGGGAGGACAACATTCCCCTGCGTGAAGTCCAGCTGCCTCGCAAGCTTCTTTGTTGGGAAATCCGACCTCACTTGCGTTTCCGATTGCGCCGCCTTTTTTGGAGGGAATTCGCTTCCCTCACCTTCCCCCATCAAATTCAAATTCCCAAATCTCTAGAACTACCTCCAAATTTTCAATTTATTTATGGTAGAAAATAAATGCCACAAAGCAAACTTAATCCATCGAATTCGCCCTTCGACAATCCCACAAATTTCAAAAAATCCACTGAAATTCTTCAACTTTAAGATCCAAACCTCAGCAGTAAATCCCCAAAACAGGTAATTACACAATAAAAACGAGATTAATCAGCTGAAAATTCCCACAACGAACTCAAGCCGAGATTGGTTTCCTCAAAAGAAAAAAAAAATCCTTCCTTTCCTTTCACAAGTACTTTTTGATCCCTAAACAGACACTGAAAGACCACAGCAAGAGGAAGAGTAGAGAGGGAAAGAGCAGTTTTATTAGAAAGAAAGAAGAGATAGACTAGGGTGTAAAAGGGGGTGAGGGATGGTGTGGTGGCTCCGCTTTGGCTTTGGTGTTCTTCGTCTCTCCTCCCTCTCTCTCAAGACATTTTGAAATTCAATTTCTTGTATATTTAATGGTGGGATTTACGTTCCAGCTTTATCCTACGGTGCGTATTGAAAGGTATGATCTCACGGTGGAAATTCATAGAAAAGGGAATGTATTTGGCGCTTTCACCGTTGGATTAATTTAGACCCAAATTTTCAAGGAAAACCAGTGTAAGTAGAATTGTCTGATGGGATAATATCAGTTGTTTCATCCAGGATACGAGAATTTTGCTTTCTTCCAGTAGCACTTTTATGAGTAAAACGCATCGACACGTGACAATTTATGATTGGAGAGATGGAAAATTAGAAGAAAGGTTGAAAAACGAGGGAATTTATTTTGAGGATTCCGCTCCGTGAAAAGTGAAAAATAAAATAAATTTGGCGGTAAAGAAGTTGTTGACTTGGAAGGTAAGTGTGCAACATCGTCGATGTCTGAGGTAAGTTTTTACTTTTCACTTTTTACCCTGTGTTTATTTTATGAGAGATTTTCTACTAGTTTGTGCTGTTATTCAATTTTCAGCATGTGAAGGCTACCTATTTACGGACGACTGTTTTAAAATTTTATAAATTGCAGAAAAATTCTTATGGTCTAACTTTTACAATTTTTTTTTTCTTTTGCAAAATCCACTTTGAACCCCTCATTTTTTTTCTTTTAATTCACCCCTTACATTTTATTTTTAATAACACTAAACCCTTTCGTGACACTTTTAATGGAACGTGTCTCTCACTCTCCTAAAAATACACTTTTGCTATAATAAATTAGATTATAATATTAAAATATGAGATTTAAAGTTCCAAAAATAAATAAATAATAGAAACATACAAAATAAGAACCGACTAAAGAGAAAAATGGCTTCCAAACTTTGTGATTCCTGCAAATCGGGGACAACTCTCCTCTGTGAAATTACCAAATCTAGAAGCAGAAACGGCAAAGTTTTTTACAAACTCAAAGATTAATAGAAAGATTGAAGGTGGATTTCGCTTTGTTTTTTTTTCCTCTTTATGTTACACAGTGAAAAACTAAGAGCATTTGTGAAATATGTGATTTCTTAATCACGGCACCTTATAATATAAAAATAAGTATTGTAATATTGAAATATTAAAAATTTATTTTATTTTACAGCTTTATAAATAGTTCGCAAATTATATAATTAGTTGTCTCAAACCTCTAAATTAAATATTATTTAATTTTTTTAATGAAATATTTGGATTTTGAACATTAGACATAACATTCTCATTTTATCCTTAAATTAAGACACATTTAAACTACTCATTCGATTACTATTATTATTTAACTAATATAAGAAAATATAGTCTTTCCATGTCATATGTAAATAATAAATTGCATATACGATTAAATATACACACGAGCAGTTTGAGCTATATTAACATCAAAGGCGAATGGTAGATATACAGTTTCTCAAATTCTTGATTGTTAATAATATTTATGTACCTTATTTTGTATGGCATGATTAATGACTAACCACTACCAGTGGGGTGAATGCTACGTTATCTGTTTTTCTTTTAAAAGAAAATTGGTGTCGCATTATTTTAGACAGTGAAAATGGTCCGAAACAGTAACACAGAACGGTAGAAAAAATAATAGAAAGATGAAAACTACAATCTCGTAACTCTCATAACATCAACTAGTTTAGCGCGGGAAGAGCTTCCCGCAAGCAAGTCTGAATTAGGTGAAAGGCATATAGGAGAATTTATATAAAAATGGGCATATTGGTAACATTACAAGGATAGATGTGATCAAACAAGTCTCGATAAATACAACGCATGTCAAATTGTATGTTCTAAGCAGAACAAAAATCCCAGCATAAAAGACAACTCCTAATAAAGCAGCTGCATATTATCGGAAAATCGTAAAGCTAAAACCTGGTAAGCAACAGAACGTAACAGCAACATTGCCTCAACTAGAAACTGAAGAAAAAAGGGGCAGAATTACAATTTCCCTGTTCAACAATGTTAAAAATTTTAAAAGACCAAATAATACTATTTTTCGACCCCAATGGACAGGAACTATTTATCTATTCCAAATCTCACAATTATCGTACATGTCAAAAGCAATGAACTGAAACAGCAATTTGTTCCTAAGATGTACCATCACATTATAATCAGTTCAAAATAAGGCCCACACACGCCTATTGTACCCACTGTTCATTCATGATCCAACACTCAGCCACCTGCATTAATACACATCATCTCCTATCCTGTCTCGGCCCATACCACGTCGATCATCCCGCCCTCGTTCCATGTACATGTCCCGTCTATAGTCTTTCGGTGGTGGGGCGCGCCTGATAGGGGATCTGCTCCTCTCCCGTACATCACGCCCCCATCGGCCATGTTGAGGAGGTGGTGGTGGCAGTGGAGGAGAGGGTAACCGCCTCTCAAACCCTTTCCTATCATTAAACATGTCCCTTCCACGGTCTCTATGACCCCAATCCAATGGTAATGGCCTGTCAAATTTGCTCCTTCCCCTATAGTCATCATCTGGATAATCAGGCCGACCTCTTCTGATGTCATGGTCGGAAAACCTGCCTCCAAGCCTAGGAGGTGGAGGACCACCAGGGCCAAAATCTCTAGGACCGTCTCTGGGCCATCCACGTGGAGGAGACCTATAGCCATTCATAGTCCTAGCAGGGGAAACATCCAATGGTGGACCAGGGAAGCGTCTAGGAGGAGCATGTGGAGGTGGAGGGCCAGGAAAGCCCCTCCGAGGACTTCCTCCAGGTCCATATCGAGGCCTTTTGCAGTTGTTACAGAACTCTCTCCTCGCAAAGTTCAGGTTGCCACATCTAAGAATGATGCAAGTACATGAGATTCATAAAAGGATGTGCCATAAGAATGAAAAAAAATAAATAAATGCCAAATATCCACACTGAGAAAGGGAGAGGAATAGAAGACATAATCACATGGACAAGTACAATTCTTTGCAATGATGAGACTTAACAAAAAGACCTAGTAAAAAAGTGCGGAAACATTCAAGAACAGCCAAAAGGAAAAAAATTCTCTTGCTTTGATGTTGAATTTTAAAAAAGAAACTTTAAAAATTAACGATTGGTTCTTAGCAACAGCACAATGACTTCACATTTGTATGCTCCTGCTGAACAAAATTGCTCCAAACTTGTTACAGAATTCAACATCTCAAAATTCAAAATTTTATAAATGGGTCCTCCAATCCCAAATATCTGTGATAATTAGTTTTCAACATGAATGATAAACAAAATCACAACCAAATATATTTTTTACGAAAAGGGTTGAAAGATCATGCAATTGAAGGAAGCATTCAAACATAAGCAGATTGGAATTTTATATTTGGGGTTCAAAATTACATGTGAAAAATGGTATAAATGAAATACCAATAGAAAGATTAGGGAAAGAACAAAATAAAAAGTCACAGATCAAAAGTAAATAGTAAATAGGATATAAATGAAGTATACGGAGGAATATGGAAGCCAGAATATAAATATAAAAATTCTGCAAGGACATAAACATATTTTGGACGAAAAAACCTTTTTAATTCTATGGACAAAATTTTTATTTTTATATTTTGGTTTTTGGTGATTTTTTTTTTTTGGGGGGAGGGTTTGTTGCTCTACCCCTCCATTCAGATATTTAGAAGATAAAATCAGTATATGTACAGAATTACAATAATAAAGATAGGCACTTACAAAGGATCGGAGCAGATCCAATCTCCTTCCCTTGGACGTACATTGGGATTATTCCTACTCATGCCCTCCCCTCTAAACAGCCCCGCACCAAATCCAGGCCCATCAAAACTTCTACCAGGTGGTCTGCCACCAATCCTTCCTCGAGCATAAAGGGGTGAAGAGTCCTGAAATCTACCAGTATCCCTCCCACTACCAAATTCACGACCTCTAGGTGGACCTCCTGAATGATCAAAATCAGAATTGTATCGATGATCTGCATCCCTGCGGCGTGCAGGAGAACCAGAACCTGCATGAATTCTATATCCTGGAAAAAAGCCAGTGAAATCTAAGATGAGCAACCCCCAACAAAACAATAGTTAACTTTGTTAGTATAAATTAGTAACGCCAGCTGTAATTTGTAACCAAGAACTGCGAAACAACCAATCCAAAAAACTGCAAGGACATTATCATCACTCAGGATATTGCCTCATGGTAGCAAAGGAGAAAACTAATTCAGTGTTGACATAACTGTCCTTGTCACTAACCTCTCTGAGTGTTTGTCCACATTATCAGTAAACATAACTGGAGCAGTTCCAGCTAAAACCATAGTTACTTGATCTCAACGTACATGAGAATAAAACAAGTCCAATGTCCCCACATTAATACATCAACCACAAAGTTTTTCAGCCAGTAAATGCTTGTCTAACCTAGTGCTGAACTACCAATCCCAAATTAATGGATCTGAAGCACCCATAACTTCATAGAAAGAGACATTGGCAGCAACAAGATAGAACTTTGTCAGTATCAGCACCGCAGATAAAAACAGATTGCCTATGCCTAACATATAAACATCCAATATAGAAGACCATAACCGAAATAAAAATTTGTATCAAGAACTTCAGTCACTGCATGCCTTCAAGAGGGATCAATGAAACTAACACCAGAAATCATATGTAGGACAAACCACTGATGGAAGTCCAACCAAAGTTCCATAGTAGCCGAATGAGTTGAAAACTAACCAGCTATCCATTTGTTCACTTATCCTCTGAATACCATTTCAGCAAGTTCAAAAGGTTGAAACCAGACATTCCAAAGAACTTTTTTGATAACCTCCATCTACAAAACACAAGTGTGTGCAACAGCATGGTGGGCTGAAGCTGTAATGAAATGCCTGAACCCAGATGAGTGATTATTTATCCGGTCTGCCACTGGTTAAACTTGCAATGAGTTATAAGCCCATGAAAGGAAAGAGAAGTAGAGCCTCATGGAAACCAGCATCAAAGAGACTAAGGTAGATACATCGACTCCTCAGACTAATTCACCACCAATTACACAAAAGTTAACAACAAAAGCTTAAATAGTCTAACAAAAACTAGAAAACTAACAAACTAAAAGAAGTCCCCTGTTTTTACGCACTTAATTACCAATTAGCAACTCTGTGAAGAAGAATTCACCAATGCCCTACCATAAACCCATTCAGAGTCAACCCAATTTAAGCATCCATATGATAAAAAGAAAACTAAAAAAAACCAGTCAAGCCTATCAACCCTCAAGTATAATTCAAATGAACAAATCCAAGTTGCTGCTAAAATTTACCATTTGCAAGGAAATTTAATATCATGCACTCACAGTCATTATATCCCATGAGAGAATCCAGGCTTCAAAAAATATAAAGTCTGCACCACTTAACACCACCCATTGGACCCCAAATGTAGCAGCTTTGCCATTGCTTAAAACTTAACACAGTCATTCCAATTTGACATATTAAGAGTTGACAACCCAATATCCCCAAACCATGTTTCATTGGCATCCTCAACAGCAAAGCCCTTCTCAAGTAAAAACCCCACGTATTACAGAAGCTGACTACATCTAGTTTCCCCATACAATTACAAGCCTATAAGCATGAAATGGCTTTGAATTGCCACAACATTTAGACCATACACATGGCAATGGTGTCGTAACAAAAAGAGATGACCATTCCACAAGATCATACACCATTCACAATATCCCTTGATGGCAAGACCCAAAACCATAACCTCAATAAATACAAAGCCCACAGACCAAGATCCAAGAATGCACTCACACCAATATGCCTTCCTCAAGACCCAAGTTCTTGCAGACAACATTCAAAGCTGTAACACACAACAGCAAAATTTATTTGCAATTCGACACTCATAAGTTCTGGCAGATCCACATGATTGGCATGTAGCAGAATTAATAGAATAAAAGAAAATAGTCACAAGACCTATTTGTTGTATAACTATAACAAATGCATTGGACAACATGGCATTATCCGTGAGGCTACTTAATATGCTATAGACTTGAATCAGTAGATATATAGAAAACAAGAGGCAAACAATAAAATCTTATTCAGCATGAGAACATAAATATCTGCCAACAAGGAAGCAAATGCAAATCACACAGTGCTGCGAGGACCATTTTCCTAACCTAAAACATATAGCTAAACAAGATTTGAGACACCACTAAAATATAGAATTCAGAGTGACCTAAATGCTGAAGCCTTTCAAACAATTTCACAAGAAAAACATCTATTATTATTCGGTTAACGTTCCTTCTTTTTCCCCAAAGTAATTCATCCTCAATTGATTTAAGTAATTCACAAGGAATGACCAGGCATGCTCCAGGACTCCCCATTTAACTTAACTATAAAAATATTTCTAAATTATAGTAAATGAATAAAAAAATGACCACAAATTCATGTGTTAGAATACATGCTTCAAAAAAATCAATCACAACTGCAGTATAATTGTGCAAATATTTGCCCTCTACATCATAGTTCAAACTTTAATAAATTTTTTGAAGGCATAATTGAACCATACTGTACCACATATTTTCAATAGGAGTCCAAACTAAAATAGTACAGTTTGGTCTGGTTTTTAAAAGGATCATGCAGAGAGTTAGGTCCCAAGCCCAACTTGAGTTTGGTAAGTGAGAGAGAATTGAAAGTGGAGCAAGTTTATAGGGAAAGAGAGGAAAGAGAGACAAATATATATATATATATATATATATATATATATATATATATATATAAGGAGAGGGAAGGCAGAGAATTGAGCGAGATATCTGAGAAAAAGAGTAACATTCAAGAACCATATGCACTATTCTATAAGATAAATCGTATCCAAATGCATATAAATCAAAATCATAAAAAATTCTAAAACACAATATATTAATTTATTGTTAATAGAATTCTTTAATTATAATTTATATATTTTCATATAGATGATAATACTACGTATAATAATTTATGCCAGTTTATTCAGGCCAAGAGAAAAATTATGCCAGTTTATGATTTGGTTCTTTTTTTTAATACAACAAATTGTTTGAAACAGTCGGAAAATCCTTCAAACCAAATAAACTCTTTTACATCATAAATCAAACTGAACTATCAAATTCAGATTGGTGCGATTTGGTTTAAAAGTTCGAACTTAATAATAAACACTCCAAATTTCCATCACTGGAGTAGCAAACAAGACAAAAGAAAAATCATTCAGTACGCAACCATTAAACACTTAAAAAAGAATCCTGAAATGGCGCCATCAAAAACTCCACAGACCTGTGAAGCTTTCGTCAAAAACTAAGTAAATATGGGAAAATTAAGCATGACGCAAAAGCATACCCCTTGAATAAATCAAATGATTTGAAATTAGAAGCAACGCCTACTTAAAGATTACCACAAAAATAGAGAGCGAATTGCAAAAGTACACAATACTACAATATTATTATATACAAATAAATTTTCCCGAACCATTGATAAATCCCTAATAAATCCTCCAAGTTATAACATAATAATTGCTAATAACCCGGCCCTGTGACCTCAAAGGCTGCATGTCATTCAATTATACAAAAACAAACAAAAATTCCCTATTCCCCACACCTCAACGAATAGGGGTACGAAAAATAATTCCTTGTCCTTAAGGTACATCAGTACCTAGATGTCCACAAATTCAAGTATATTATTGTTTAAAATGCCACAAAAATCTCACAGCTTCAGTCTAGGGTTTCAACTTTCAAAAATCAATCCAACTATTAAAACGCAACAAAACAAAGTGATGCTTCAAATTTAACTTTATGTTTTTTCTATCTTAAAATTTAATTCTATGGCTTAAAACATTAGAAATAAGGAGAAATAATTTGCAGGTAAAGAGATAATAACGAACCAGGATCGTCGGAATACCGATCGCTACGAGCATAAGCGGGAGGCTCACGGCGAACCTCGCCGGGCTCATAGTCGCTGCCACCGGCTCGGCCACCCGTACCAGCTCCGCCACCGTCCCCGCCGTCGCTGACGGATGGGCGTACGACGAGACTGCTGAGAAGGGGCTGGTGATGCGATGTCGTTTGGTCTTTGTCTCGCGACCCCATCTTCTCATTGCTTTTTTCTCTCCTTAGTTGGATTGACAGCTATAAACCCTAAGGATATTGTCGTCACCCCTCTTTTTTCTTTATTTATTTAGTTTTTTTTTTCTTTTGTGCCCTTTTGTCTCCTGTGATTAAAGATCGCGACATATATTATTCGTTATGCGCTGAGCCTGAAATAAATTGAATATTTATACTTTCCACCCCAATATCTATCGGTAATTATAATTGTCGCCGGTCGATTCTTATTTCTCAATTAGCCTTAATTTGGGCCCTCGTTAGTTTTTTTTTCTTTATATATATTCTATAGAATTAATACATTCATAAAAAGTTATATTATTAATTTAAAAAGGTATTATTTAAATATTTATAGATGAAAAGTGATTTAGCAAATTTGGAAAAAATAGATTTATTTCTATCTTCAAGAAAAAACTGTTTAAAATTTGTTTATTTTTTAACTTTACATTAAGTAGGGGCATAATAATAATAATAATAATAATAGTTTATATTCATTAATTGAAAGACGTGTTAAATAATAATATAAAAAGTTAATTAATTATATTTTTAACCAAAACAAGTTGAATATATATATATATATATATATATATATATATATATACCTTCTATATTTTTAACAAAAGAACACAATTGAAATAATTTGAGAGAAGGAATATGTGGATGAAATTTATTGACGAATGTATTTTGGCGAAGTGAGATTATAGGTTTGTGAATCTGATCAGCTCCACACAAGTATGTTGCTTGGTGATTGGAGATTTCGAGTTTACAACAACAGATAAAGAAGAAGCATAAAAAGGAGAGCAAGAGAGAGAGAATAAATGCACACAGAGGGGGGAGAGAGAGAGAGTAACGCAAATATGGGGAGAGAAATTACAAAAAAAAAAAATTATGATTTATAAAATTATAGTGAAAAATAATTTTTTTTAAAAATCAATAGTTTATTTTTCTGTTATTTGAGATAATTTTTAATTTATTTAATATTATATAAATTTCAAATATTGTAGTATACTATGTTATATGATTTTCTTATATTTAAAATATTTTTATATTAAATATTTTAGGGTTTAAAGTTTTTAGTCTTTATTAACAATTATAGTTGCAGGACAATTAATCTATTCAAAACACAATTTTATTAATTGTTATTTTAAATAATATTTTTTTTAAAAAATAGAGTTAATTGTTAATTTTTTAAAATTTATTTCTAATTTTAATTTATTAAAACTTTAAGGTATTTTTTATAATTTGTTAAGTGGTTTCGAATGATAAAATCAGATTTTAAAGTTAGGAAAAAAATTGTAATCTTAAAAAGTATATTTTTGAAAGATGAATTAAAAAAATGTCTCTTTGAAAAAAAGTGTTAAAAATGATTTTAAGATTAAAATGAAAATTTTTTAGATTACAGTTCAGTTGGTTTCCAAAAAATATTTTTTTATTTTTCAATATTTGTTTTACCTTTAAAAAA